>JARGCV010000123.1:702500-850000 GCA_034064705.1 Bothrops alternatus
AGAGTCGGGCTATTGACCTCCAACAATTACCAACTCTTTATTGACAGCAATTCCACACACTTTCTGCAGGTGCAGAATGGGCCATAAACCATCACTCACCCTTTTCCACGCATCCAACCGCCCCTCTGTGATTTTCAGACTGCAACAATATGGGAGCACCTCAGCAAAGGAGAAGTCCCTCAAACAGATAGGTGGAGCTACAACTACAGTGTGGATGAAACCACACCTGGATTTGATTTGATGGAATTTATCTATCTATCTATATTTAATGTGACAGTTTGACACAATGAAAAAAGGATTCAAGGACATGAAGTGGGGTCATAAAAGGCACGATGGGCAGTCACGATTTTCTCTTTTCTCTGGTGTGAAAAAAGTGGGGGGAAATTTAGAAGAGTGGTAGGCAATTTTGGGGTGGCAAGACCTTGGAGTGGTATTCCTTGGAGTCCATACCCTGTCTGTGATGACCCTGTTGTCTAGATTTAGCTAAAACAGACTTCATAAAGGAGGCCATCTTAGCATTCTGGGTGAAAATCAGGACACGGCATTAAGCTGCCATGCCTGTAAACAAACAGATTATGATTTGTTAACCCAAATATAATAACCCAGAGAGCCAATTTGGCATAGCAGTTTAGAATCCTGTTAGAAACTCTAAATTCCAGTCCCAACTTGGGTACAAAGCCAGCTGGGTGACCTTGAGCCAGTCACTTTCTCTCAGCCCTAGAAAGGAGACAATGCCAAACCACTTGTCAAGAAAACTGCAGGAACTTGTCTAGGCAGTTTCTGAATGAGACACAACTGAATGGAAGAAGTAAATAAACTGTTACTTGCTGTTACAATATTTTTCCCGTACTAGAAGACTGGTAAAGGAAATCAACCTTGGCTGTTCTTTGGAAGGACATATCCTGAAGCTGAATAGGTTGGCCACTAAATGAGAAGAGAGGATTCATTAGAAAGATCCTGATGCTGGGAAAGATGGAAGGCAAAATGAGAAGGGGACGGCAAAGGATAAGATGATGGTTAGATAGTGTCATTGACACAATGAATACGAATTTAGGCCAACTCTGAACAGGTGGGGAGGTTTCCAGGTGTGCTATGTTCTACGGCAGTGGTGGTAAACCTATGGCACGCGTGCCAGAGGTGGCACTCGGAGCCCTCTCTGTGGGCACACATGCCACGCCCTGGAGATGGCAACCGTCCCTCTTCAACCAGCTGCCCGCTAACTTGCTGAGGTCCCACATGGCCGGATGCATCCCAGCATGGCTGGTTTCCTTCCCCCCCATCCCATCCTTCCTGGCCTTGCATCCTCTCCTTTTCCTGGGCATCACCCACTGTTTCGCCTCCTCAGCTGTCGGCTGGCCATCCAGCTCAGAGGCAGCTTCTCTGAACTGCTGGTGATGGGCTGCAGAGCCCCAGAGTGCGCCAGTCAAGGGGCCGGCAGACTGTGGCTGCTGACGGACACTGTCGGCCCCCATGCACTCACTGGCCTCTGTGTGCGGGGGCCGATGGTGTCAGGGAGCAGCCACCCCTGCCCCTGCCTCACGTTGCCCTGCGACAATGGCACCCTCACCTCGCCTCACCGCAGCACGAGCCTCCTGCCTCCTGCCCCACCTGCCAGAGACCCCCTGGATCTCCCTCAACCCTGCCCGGCCCCCATAGGCGTCCCTCCCTATGAGCAACATCAAGGTGACCCTGCCCACCTTGGCCACACCCACCCAGTCTGTCATGACCACCAGAGCCATGCCCACCCAGTGGGCCACACCCACCTGGCACCCGGCGATAAAGGTTTGGGGTTGCAGTTTGGGCACTCGGTCTCTAAAAGGTTCCCCACCACTGTTCTATGGGACCATGAAGAGTTGGAAACAACTTAGTGACTGAAAAACAACTACGAGACTCTTCCATAAGCTAAGAGACTTGATCAGTGTTTCTCAAACTGGGCAGATTTGTGGACGTCAACTCCCAGAATTCCCCAGTCAGCCATGTTAGCTGGGGAATTATGGGAGCTGAAGCCCGCAGATCTTGAAAGTTGCTGAAGTTGAAAAATACTGTGCTAGATGATCTCTCAGGACCTTTTCAACCTTTCCAATACCTATACCATAATGATTTTCCCCAATAGGAATATTTGGGGGGGTTAATTTAGTGGTCTGGGGACCCACCTGGTCAATCTATGCTTTAGGGAGCCACACAAAGCCTGCAGGACATAGCTATGTTGCTTTGATGAGCAATGATTGCCATGCTATATCCCCACTTCTCTGAAAGTGAAATTTTCCTGCTTTCCCTTTCTCGGTAATCATTTGATAGCAAACGAAGTTATTTCCTCCTGTTGCCAAGTTGGGCAGGAGTCAGGCCCAAGCACACACTGCTTAGAAAGGGAGTATATCTTTTGCAGGTGAACTGTACCGAGACTGAATCCTGCATCGTCAGCTTAAAAGGAACAAAAAGAAAAAAAGAAAAAAAAAGAACACACCTCCCAATTGGAGTGAATGGCACTTGGAAAACCAGCTGCCAGAATTATTTATGGCAGGTGTAGGCGAAAATCACCCTCTTCTCTCTCTCTCTCTCTCTCTCTCTCTCTCTCTCTCTCTCTCTCTCTCTCTCTCTCTCTCTCTCTCTCTCTCTCTCTCTCTCTCTCTCTCTCTGTGCCCTTTGCTTCCTGCCAGTACCAGCTTATTCACGCTGCCTGGTGAGCTAGAAATACGTCTCCACTTATAGGACAAGTGGTTCAAATGCTCCTTGAATTTCAGAGGTCTCACTGGCCTTGCCAGATTTCAAAAAGAAAGTTTTTTTCTGAGGCATTAATATTCTGCACTTGGAGGTGGTCAGTCTGATGGCATCAAAACAGCACAGGGTATTTTGAATGTTTAGCCCAGGGATGTCAAACTCAATTTCACTGCAGGCCGAATCAGCATTGCGGTTGCCCTGGGGTGGGTGTGGCTAGGGTGGGTGTGGCCTACTGGGTAGGCGTGGATGGAATGGGTGTGGCCTACTGGGTGGGCGTGCCCAGTTCTTCATCATTCGCTTCAAAGGTGGCGATGGGCGACCTGGGCAGGAGTGGGACAGATGTGAGGGTCTCTGGCAGAAGGGGGTGGGACCGGGGAAGGTGCCAAGACATTGTCCACTGGGGCAAGTGCCAAGATGGCCACCACAAAGTTATGCATTGGCTCCCGGCTGGGCTGGGCCTTGGCCAAGGCAGCGGGGGCCGTTCCCTCACTGTTTCTGTTATGTCTGGCCTCTCTCAGCTCATTAAAATCCACGTAAATATGTCTTTAAAAGGTTTATTTAACACATTTCAAAAGGATTCATTTCAAAGCAAGCTGCTGGCATTTTTTTGTTGGCCGGAACGGCCAAATCAGATCTATGTACATTTAGATAAACATGCTCTCCTCCTCCTACTTCCCAATTAACTTACTCTTTCTTTATCACATTGTCCAAGACCTCATTATTCTTCGGTAGGTTTTCAAAACACCAGAATTCCAACGCACTGCAAAAGTTTTCAAGCCTCTCCTTGATTAACGTTGCTCGTGACAAAGGCGTAGTCTTTCTTTCCCCTTCTAATATAGTGTCCGATACGTCACTTCCCCCCCCATTACTTCCTTTTTCCAGTTAACTGACACCTTCGCTTATCAAACCTTCGAAACCTCGGATCAATCCATTTATCTTCTTGATCCAAATCTGACTCCTCACTTTGTGAATCTGATCCAGACTGCCTGTAAATCTCCTCCCTGTCTGGCTCAGCTGCCGGGAGGGGCACATACCCAGAGGGGCCTGGCTGCTCTTCCTCGGCTGCTGGGAGGGGAAAACACCCAGAGGGGCCTGGCTGCTGATCCTCATATTCTGACACTTCCCAAGCTGGTCTAGGGACACTCACAACAGTTTCCAGGATGGCTTCATGGGCCACACGAAACCACTTCGCTGGCCGCATCCAGCCCCCGGGCCTTGTGTTTGACATGTCTTGTTTAGCATAACAAAGACAAGGATTAGTGGTAACAATGATAGCGGTCTTCCAATCAATCTATTCCCCAAAGCACCTGAGGGCAGGACAAGAAGTACAGATGGAAGCTTATCAAAGAGAGAGCCAGCCTAGAACTCAGGAGAAATTTTCTGACAGTGGGAAAAGCTTGGAGTCTGGTGCTGCTTTGCTGGAGGTTTTCAACAAAAAATTGGACAGCCATTTATGTGGGATGGTGCAAGGGCTCCTGCCTCGACAGAAGGTTGGATTAGAAGACCTCTAAGTTCCTTTGCAGTCCTGTGATTTTATGAATCTACTCTATGAATATTTTGATGGGAATGTGTTGTTGAAGGAAAATTCTTCATCAGGGTCCAGTCCAAGCTGGGAATAAACAACATGGTGACTGCTTTAGAAAGAAGGTTGTAGTTTATTGAAGAAGAGAGTCAGACAGAAGAAAAAAGAGAAAGAGCATATGTAGGGAATGGGCTTTTATACCTTCTGGGGCTCTTGAGGTGGTTTCCTGTTCCTGTTTGAGGCTTTGTATTTCCTGTGTCATGTACTTTGACCTGAGTCTGGGTGTGCCCCTTTGGCATTTGTGGGTTAATCCTATTATGTCCTGTCTTAGAGTTTGGGTGGGGACTGTAGATTTTAGGTGTCTTTGTCTTCCTAAGCTTCTAGCTAGAGGGCTCCAACCTTCCTGAATGGATTACCACATCTGCATTTCTACAAAACTGGTTTCAGCTTGGGGGAGGGAGACTTGGGGCTATTAAGAAAAACTGGGAATGCTTTTCTGCCTCTTTAAGATCCTTTGAGGAAATACAATATTCTGCCCTCTTAATATTTCCTTCTCTGAGGGGGCTGACTTCCCACAGTGTGAAACAGTTTTTTGTAAAGTCACTGGAAATAAAGAAGGAATTGCTAGCAAACTCCATTTTTATGTTATCCCCTATTTATATAGACTGATCTTGCTCAATTCTTATTGCATTGTGGGTCATTCCACATTAACATAACACGGAGCACCAAACTGTAACAATTTTTTTTAAATTAAAATTAATTTTGCTGGAAAAAAACACCCAGCCAGTGAAGTGGAGCATGGAACTGAAATAAGGCAAAGGTATAAAGTTACCATAGAGTTGTGTCAGCCTAATTATTATTTATGCCTCTGCTATAGGTTGTTACTCATACTCGCATATATATACAGACATACACAGCCCTTATTATGCATGAAAAATTCTTTTTATATGTGCTGCCAAATATAAGGCATGCGGCATGATTAATAATCAAAGATGGTGAAATACACCAGTCCAAGGTTCATGTGGTGCGCTATTGCGGTTCATTGCCATTTAAAAAAAAAATTCTCTGGGCCTTTGAGGATATATAGGAGGACTCTGGTATTGATGTAAGAGCACAAATTAAGATACACAATTTATGCTGTGTATCTTTGGAGATCTCAAAGCACATATCCTAGAAATCCCCAGGATCTACAAACTTTGTTTTAACTCCTGTGTTAGTGTATTGGCTTAATAGTTGTCTATCACTTATATGTCACCCTTCTTCCAGATGGGTGACTCAGTTAGATCGTCTTGTAACCCCAGTGCAGGCCTTCAATAATATATACACCTTATTGGAAAAGGAAATAAAAAGATAAATATGAAGTCAATTCTATAATGGCATTTCCTGCTGGGATGAGCTGAATGTTTGGGAAGAGGAACAAATCTCACAAGAGCTAAATAAAAGCAAACATTACTTAAAGAAGAAATGAAAAGTAAGATCATAACAATCCCTTTTAGCTTTAAATAGTAAAGGAAGTAAAATTATAAAGTTGCAGATTGTAACTAGACAGAAACAAGCATAAGGAAGAGCCCTTTTGTGAGGGAGATAAGTGGTTAAGAAGTTTGATTATATAATTATATAAGATATAAGGCTCAGTATAAACTTCAAGATAATGCTGACCTGTTCCTAATTAGAGGCAACTTATTAATTTTTTTTATTTTTTAAAATTTTTTTGGGCGTGCGCGTGCACTGTGCATGCGCGGATCGGCCTGTCACACGCGTGCCACGCATGCGTGGATCCGCCCATCGCGATCCACCATTTTGGGTTTTTTTTTAAATTTTTTTGATTTTTTTTTATTTTTTCCAGCGCGCACACACAACGCATGCACGGATTGGCCCGTCGCGTGCGCGTATGGCGCATGCGTGGATCCGCCTGTCACGGTCCGCCTTTTTTTTTTTTTTCGGGGTCGGGGTCGGGGTCGCAGCGCGCATGGGCGGGGCAAGTGGGGTCTCAACCTGAAAAAGGTTGAGAACCACTGGTATAAGATCTCCTGCCTGAGCATGGGGCTGGACTAAAAGACCTCCAAGATCCCTTCCAACTCTGTTATTCTGAAAAGAGAGAATCTCCCTGCCTCTGTGATTTCCAAACCATGTATGTATTAGTAATCTCAGATGCACTTTGACAAGGAACCCATCTAGCTGGCTGGTTGAAAATGTGGATTGAGAATCTTCCTAGCCCTTTTTCTACAGCACATTGGATTGAATTTTAATGAGGTTTATATATATCTGCTATATATATATATCTTTGGTTATTCGGGTTTTCTCCTGCATAAAATTGGAAGTGTCTTGGTGATGTTTCGATGAAGTCCCATTCGTCATCTTCAGGCTGGTGTTTTCGGCTTCGTGCTTCTAGGAGCAATGTGTGATCGTAGCTGTTTCTTCCTTTTAACTGCCAGTGGGGGTATGAACTGATTGGGTGAGAGCTTGGATGTGTTCTCATTGGGTGGAGGTGTGTTCTGATTAGTTAGGGGCTTGGCTGTGTTCTGATTGGATGAGGGGTTGGCTGTACTCTGATTGGCTGGGGGAGTGTTCTGTTTGGGTGGGGGCTTTGTTGTGCTCGGGTTAGTCTGAGTTGCAGGGGGATTTGAGATGGTGAGCTGCGTTGCTGTTGTTTGGCTTCACGTTCGTGGTCATGCCTGATCTTCATGGTGGGTGTCAGTTTGCTTCATGTATGGATTGGAGGGGTTTAAAGTGGCTAATGATGCAGCTGTGGTCTGGCTTCTGGTTTGTGGTCGTGCCTCATCATCAGTGTGGGTTTGGGTTTGCTTTTTGCATGGATGTGTGGTGGTGACATCCTGTGTGGTTTTCGTGAGTGTGGGTCTGGTGTCATTCTTTGTATTAGGGACTCGTTTGTCAATAAGGGCGGGTTTCCAAATGGCTGGTAGGCGGGAGGTATCATCTCATTTATTCATGCTGTGTGGGCGTTTTTCTATCTCAATGGCTTCTCCCGCACAGAAGCTCCTAGAAGCACGAAGCTGAAAACACCAGTCTGAAGATGACGAATGGGACTTCGTCGAAACGTCGCCAAGACACTTCCAATTTTACGCAGGAGAAAACCCGAATAACAAAAGACCTACATACAAACACCCACGAAAACCTCAGAAAACATATATATAGTAAGCTATTGTTGCACACTTTCCCAAAATGTTTAAGAGGAAACTTACATTCTTTACATATATAAAATAATCCTGGGATTTTTGCAGAAATAGGACCAGCTTGGTATTAATCCTTCATTTAATCTTTTTAGCATATATCTGTATTTATAAGAAAAGATGGCCTTGAATTTAAGATGATTCTTACCTGACAAGGAAACCTTAGAAAAGTTGTATTTCCCTCCTTTAGTATACAGTTTTATTTGCATATTTAAGACAATGGTCTTATTTTAAAGATGTTTGGTGGGGTTCCCTAGATTACTTCTGAGGTCAGTCTAATCTAGTAAAATCTAGTCTAATCTAGTCTAGTCTATAATCTATTGTATTCATACTTTCTTTCTCTTTTCAGGCAATTGTCTTCTGAATTCCACACATTTACCCTGCCCGAAATCAGTCTGGCTTTCATTACTGTCAAAAAAATGGCAAAACGCTGACATTCGTTTTTCTCTTTGCCTTTTTTATCTAAAGATAAAGGTTCTCCTTGTCCAATTGTGTCTGATTCTAGGGCGCAAGGCTCATCTTCGTTTCATCATCATCATCGTCGTCGTCATCGTCATCGTCATCATCATAAAGTTGGAAGGGACCTTGGAGGTCATCTAGTCCAACCCCCTGCTCAAGCAGGAAACCCTATAACATTTCAGACAAATTTCTTGACCAAGAGAGCCATTATTGTCCAAAGACATTTTCCATAGTCATGTGGCCAGCATGGCTATCCAACAAAAATGCATGCTGTTACCTTCCCATCGAAGTAATAATAATAATAATAATGATAAAGTTGGAAGGGACCTTGGAGGTCATCTAGTCTAACCCTCTGCTCAGGCAGGAAACCCTATACCATTTCAGATAAATGGCTGTCCAGTCTTTTCTTAAAAACTTCCAGTGTTGGAGCATTCACCGCTTCTGGAGGCAGGTTGTTCCACTGGTTAATTGTTCAAACTGTCAGGAAGTTTCTCCTTAGTTCTAGGTTGCTTCTCTCCTTGGTTAGTTTCCATCCGTTGCTTCTTGTCCTGACTTCAGGCACTTTGGAGAATAGCTTGACTCCCTCTTCTTTGTGGCAGCCCCTGAGATACTGGAACACTGATATCATGTCACCCCTCATCCTTCTATTCATTAAACTAGACATACCCAATTCCAGCAACCGTTCCTTATATGCTTTAGCCTCCAGCCCCCTAATCATCTTTGTTGCTCTTCTCTGCACTCTTTCTAGAGTTTCAACATCTTTTTTACATCGTGGTGACCAAAACTGGATGCAGTATTCCAAGTGTGGCCTTACCAAGGCATTGTAGAGTGATATTAATACTTCATGTGATCTTGATTCTATCCCTCTGTTAATGCAGCCTTGGACTGTGTTGGCTTTTTTGGCAGCTGCAGCACACGGCTGGCTCATATTTAAGTGGCTGTCCACTAGGACTCCGAGATCCCTCTCACAGTTACTACTATTGAGTAGTACCCCCTATACTATACCTGTACATTTGGTTTTTCTTGCCTAAATGTAGAACCTTACTTTTTTCACCATTGAATTTCATTTAGTTAGATAGCGCCCAGTGTTCAAGTCTGTCCAGATCCTCCTGTATTCTAAGTGGTATCTATTTATCTACTCACATTTGCACGCTTTCAAAGAGCTGAGGTGAGTAATGAGAGCTCATCCAGTTGTCCAGTGTTCGGGTCTCGACCCTGCACTCTGTTTTCCAGCTAACAAACTTAGTGTCTTTAACTGCTCAGTTGTCACATACACTTTACCTATGTGGATTAGTTATTACTTGGGTGATTGATTATTAGTAATTAATTAGGTTATATGATAGCAGTGTTCCAATATCTCAGTGGCTGCCCCAAAGAAGAGGGAGTCAAGCTATTCTCCAAAGCAGAAGGAAGAAGAAGAAGCAACGGATGGAAACTAACCAAAGGGAGAAGCAACCTAGAACTAAGGAGGAATTTCCTAATAATGAGAACAATTAATCAATGGAACGACTTGCCTCTGGAAATTTTTAAGAAGAGACTGGACAACCATTTGTCTGAAATGGTGTATGCCTGAGCAGGGGGTGGACTAGAAGACCACCAAAGTCCTTTCCAACCAACACTGGAAGTTTTTAAGAAGAGACTGGACAACCATTTGTCTGAAATGGTATAGGGGTCACTCGATGACCTCCAAGGCCCCTTCCAACTTTATTATTATTATTATTATTATTATTATTATTATTATTATTATTATTATTATTATTATTATTATTATTTCTGTTACTGCAGGATTGGGAAAGAAAAGATAATAAGGCCTCCCCCAAATATTTGTCTTGCATCTGACAATTAAGATTAGAGTCTGATGCTCCCTGATGTTTTGGAGAACTGGGTGAGAATTTCCTTCTCTGCAGAAGCATTAAAAGATGCACCTTCAATGCTAAACAGGATGGAGGGATTGAGAGGCAAGAGGGAAAGTGAAACACAAGAGTTTCGTCAGAGCAGATGGACAGCTTTTGAAAGTTTCGCTCTTCAATCTTGCGGCATTCAGCGGGGACTTAGACCTTAAACTTGACCCTTTCTTTTCTTGATACAAATATTCCTCGACTTACAACCTCAGTTGAGCCCCAAACGATAGTTGTTAAGTGACTTTGCCCCATTTTATGACCTTTTCTGCCATGGTTGTTAAGTGAATCTGGCTTCCCCACTGATTTTCCTTGGCAGAAGATTACAGAAGGGGATCACATGGCCTTGGGACACTGCAACCATTATAAATACAAGCAAACTGCCAAGCGTCCACATTTTGGCCAAAGGGATGCTGCAATGGTCATAAGTATGAAAAATGGTCGTAAGTCACTCTTTTTTCAGTTTTGTTTTAACTTTGAAAGATCATTAAAAGAATGGTTGTAAGTTGAGGACTACTTGTCATTTCTTGTCTTTAGCATCTTCTTCATACATTCAACATTACTATTAGGTATTATGACTAGCTTTGCAGCCTGGATTATAGTTAATTACATTAATCAAATGTGGCAGTTATTCAGTGCAGAATCAGTCATTAGAATAGGTGTTTTTGGTTGGAAACTGGCAAAAAAAATTACAAATCACAGTCATGTGACTGCAGAATGCCATCAGAAAGTATTTCTCAACTTTGGTCCCGTGAAGATGGGTGGACTTGAACTCCCAGAATTCCCCAGCCAGCAAAATACTGCCAGAAGAAATCATAAAGGTTGCCAAGCAACTGACATTTGGTCATGTGACCACAGCAAGGTGCTGCAAACTTTTGCAGTGGTCATGACCATCATGAATGCAAATGGCCATTAAGCCACTGGTTGTAAACTGAGGACTGCCTGTATGTAGGGTATTTTTTTTGTTGTTCTAATCAGAACTTGGCACATTTATCGACGAAAATGTATTTCAAATTTGTGGGTTTTTATTTAAAATCAAATGACAAACTGCTCCTACTTTAATTATGCGACTTTCCATCCTGCTTCCTTTACATATCATTTGCATATTCCGCCTTCCCCAGTGTTGAGCTCTGCTCTCCACCCATCCATCTTTTTGATTGTCATATCGATGTATTCTTAGGATGTCCTTTTTTCATAGTTCGTTTTATTCTTCTATTATTTTACTTCTGTTTTCACTCCTTTCATTTTCTTTCATTTTATTATTCTAAGCCATCTAGGGTAGTCCTAAGCATGAATAAATTTAACAAATAAATAGATAAATTTCCTGCCAGGGAAGCTAGTTTGAAAAATTGCAACAGGCCCGTGATCTGAACCTTTGCATGTTAGGTCGTGACAGCCATCCCAGTTAAATCAGACAGAAAACAGGTCTAGATGAACTAATTATACTTTCATAAAGGTAAAGGTTTCCCACTCTAGTTGTGTCTGACTCTAGGGCACGGTCTCATCTATGTTTTCTTGGCCAAATGAGTCAGCATTGTCCGAAGACAATTTCCATGGTCATGTGGCTATACACCAAAAGCTCACATCTTCCCACCGAAGCGTTACCTATTTATCTACAAGCATTTGCATGCTTTCAAGTGGGCAGGAGTTCCCACAGCCTCTTTTAACTGCTTGATCCATTTGGGGCATGTCTTTGTTTGTTTATTTAAAACATTTATTTGAAACACTTATATAGATGCCCATCATAAAAACTCTGGGTGCAATCAGAGGTTTTTTTCCTCCCTCTGGTTGTTAAGCCACTTGGGGCTCCTACCCTTTCTCTGATTCTACTTTAGGCAGTATCACTTCCCCTCGTCCTCCATTAGTTGGATTGAACTAATCCAGTTGGGAATTAGAGATGCAGTAGTCTCACACCTCAGAGTTGTGCAGTTGGGGCAATTGTTTTATTCCACACCCTGGAAGTTCATTTGTGGCCTCCACTTGAGGATCTGCTAAGTAAGGCAGGAACAAAATAATTGCCTTCTAAAATGTGTCACAGGAAGTCACATTGAGTGTGACTGGTCATGGCCTGGTTTATATTCTGGGCTGGGCCAAGGCCTCTCAAGTAAGGTAGTCAATGAGGCAGCACCCCACAAAAGAGAATTTTAGAATTGGCAAGTGATATTAGAAGTCATTTAGTTTGACCCTCTGGCTCAGGGCAAGGTCTGCTAAAACATATGGCCTTCCAGACTCTGCTTGAAGACCTCAAAAGATGAATAATATAAGGTGACCAACCTTCCTCCTTTAGGAGGACAGTCCTTCTTTTGTAAGTTCTGTCCTCTCTCGAAAATTGTCCTCCTACATGTCCTCCTTTTCGATATTTGAAGACTAATCTGTAAATCTCCGTATTCGATCGATGCCGATCCAATCCGTTGCGTGTGATGTGACGTATTTGTATTTGATATGACGATTCGTCAAGGCTCGGCACAGTGCGGCGAGACACAATTATGAGACTCATGCGCTCTGCGCAGGAGAATTGTTTTGAGAGAGGGTGCCACACACAAGAGTGCGCCGCATGCAAGTGGCTTTGTTTACTTCTTACCGAAACACGACACGGCACACACGCATGCATTAGACTCACTTTTTTTCTTCAATTTATTTGTGTCCTCCTTCTCATTGTAAAAAAGTTGATCATCTTATGAATATACCACATCACAAGATAGTCTTTCCCACAAATTCTCCCTAATGTCTAATCTGTATAGTATTTATTCTCTTGTACAATAGTTTCAACCTGCTACAAGTAGTCCTTGACTTACAACAGTTTGTTGAATGATTATTTGAAGTTACAATGGCACTGGAAAAACTGACTCATTACCATTTTTAACATGAATGTTATAGAGCTTCATGCTCATGTGATCCAAATTCAAATTCTTGGCTGTGATGGTTGCTGTATTCTGTGGTCATGTGATCACTTTTTGTGGCCTACTGACAGACAAAGTTAATAGGGAAGCCAGATTCACCTAAAAACGGCGTTACTAATTTAGGAGCTGCAGTGATTCATTTAACAAGAAGAAAGATCATAAAGCAAGGCAAAGTTCACTTAATTGTCTCACTTAGTAACACAAATTTTGGGCTCAATTATGGTCGTAAGTCAATGACTACCTATAGTGAATTCCCACACTGAGCAGAGGAATTTTAGTTTTTTTCTGGTCTTTAAATTATGTGATTCCAGGCTAAGCTTACTCCACACCTGGGCCTCCAACTTAGAACATAAGAACATAAGAAGAGCCATGCTGAATCAGGCCAAAGCCCATCGAGTCCAGCATTCTGTGTCACACAGTGGCCCACCAATTGTACATGGGGATCTTGAGCAGAAAGAGAAGGCAAAACCCTCCCTTTCCCTTGACCCCCAACAAATGGTACTCAAGGGAATCCTGCCTGCCTCAACCAACATAGAGGCGGCACATGAACATCCGTTTTAATAACCACCGATACACTTGGCCTCCATGAATCTGTCTGATCCTGCCTTGAAGCTATCTAGGCTGACAGCTGTCACGACCCCTTCTGGAAGTGAATTCCATAAATCAACGACCCTCTGGGTGAAGAAATATTTCCCTTTATTTGTCCTCACTTTCTTACCTACGAGCTTTAGGGAGTGCCCCCTTGTCCTAGTATTGTGTGATAGAGAAAAGCATGTTTCTCTATCCACCTTTTCTATCCCATGCATGATTTATACTTGTTCAACTATAATTCACCTCATCTGCTTATTTTTACAGATACTGCTTGACTTACAACAGTTTGTTTAGTGACCGTTTGAAGTTATAACAGCACCTTAAAAAGTGATGACCATTTTCACAAAACTGTTGCATAATCAACATTCGGACCCTTGGCATCTGGCATTTATTTTTAATAGTTACAGTGTCCCAGGGACACATTTTGCAACTTTCTGACAAGCAAAGTCAATGGAGAAGCAGGATTCACTTTACAATCGTGTTACTCACTTAGCAAATGCAGTGATTTACTTATCAATTGTGGCATGAAATGTGTATAATGGGGCAAAACCACTGGTGGGATTCAGCCAGTTTGCACCGGTTCAGCAGAACCGGTAGCTAATTTTTGGTTCTCCAGGCCCAGAATGGACTTCCGGAAGTGGCATCCACACAGAGAACTGGTTGTTCACTTATTTAAATCCCACCACTGGGCCAAACCCACTTAACCATCTCATTTAGCAACAGACCTTTTGGACTCAATTGTGGTCATAAGTTAAGGACTACTTGTATTTTTTTTTTTCCATTTCTGGAGCGAACTATTTTCCACTTAAAGGGCTACAAAGTTCACTTAGAACAGGGCTCTTCAAACTTGGCCCTTTTATGACTTGTGGACTTCAACTCCCAGAATTCCTCAGCCAGGCATGCTGGCTGAGGAATTCTGGGAGTTGAAGTCCACAAGTCATAAAAGGGCCAAGTCTGAAGACCCCTGACTTAGAAAGTTCCTCTGCTAAAGAAAATATTTGCCTAAATTCCATTTCTGATCTCTTAACTGCTGACTTGTACAGTTTAGCTTTTAATCTTCTCACCTGTCACAATGATAAAGGGGTGTGCATTTTATCTATTGATTTCTGGTGATAAATCCTTAAGGAGCAAAGAGTGGCAAGTATTTATATATATATATGAGGTTCTTTATTTATCCCTATTAAAAGACTGAAATTGAAAGAATCTACTTAGCTTCTTTTCCAGCCAGCAAGGAATGTTGGAAGTCACCATTACATGAAGTCTCACTTAACAACCACACCATTTAATGACATATTTTCTCGTCCCAACTGTGATTATGAGCCAGGGACTACAGATAGTCGTTGGCTTCGAACCATTCATTTAGCAACCATTCAAAGCTACAACAACAGCACTGAAAAAATTGACTTATGATTGCTCCTCACTCTTATGACCGTTGCAGTAGTTCCCCAATCATATGATCAGAATTTGGGCACTTGGCAATGGGCATGTATTTACAACAATGTAGTATCCTCGAGTCATGTGATTGCTTTTTGTGAGCTTCCCACTGGCTTCCAACAAAGTCAATAGGATGAGTCAGATTCACTTAATTACTGTGTGATTCATTTAACAACTGCAGTGATTTAATTAACAACTGTGGGAAAAATTGTCATAAAATTGGGTGTGACATAATAATAATAATAATAATAATAATAATAATAATAATAATAATAATAATAATAAAAAGTTGGAAGGGACCTTGGAGGTCATCTAGTCCAACCCCCTGCTCAGGCAGGAGACCCTATACCATTTCAGACAAATGGCTGTCCAGTCTCTTCTTAAAAACTTCCAGTTTTGGAGCATTCACTGCTTCAGGAGGCAGGTTGTTCCACTGGTTAATTGTCCTCACTGTCAGAAAGTTTCTCCTTAGTTCTAGGTTGCTTCTCTCCTTGATTAGTTTTCACCCGTTGCTTCTTGTCCTGCCTTCCGGCGCTTTGGAGAATAGCTTGACTCCCTCTCCTTTGGGGTAGCCCCTGAGATACTGGAACATTTTCATATCTCCCCTCATCCTTTTTCTTCATTAGACTAGACATACCTAATTCCACAATCACAATGGAAAATCTGGTCCCAATTGTCATAAGTCGAGGACTGCCTCTGTCTATAATTATAACGATAATCTTCCATTTTCACAATAACATCTTCCTGTTTTCTTCTTTTTATTTCACTGATGACTGGACACAGAGGTTTTCCTGTTTAAAATGGATCGTCCTTTAATTAGTAACTCTTTGTTCCTCGTGAGTTTGAAGAAACAACTGCAGAACATGTTGCATGACTTTATGTTAATATGTATGCAAGTATATAACCCACTGTTCTACAATTGCACTTTTTTGTTAGATCTGATGTTGCAGCATTTTTATTTTCTATTAGACACTGTAGTTTGCTAAAGGCTTCCAGGCTGACCATTCAACTTAATATGAAAGGTTTCTGTCTTTTTGTCAAAAGACTCTTTGATAAAACACCTCAGCATGTCAAAGAAATAAAATTATGGAGGACAGTCTGGAAGAAGAGAAGAAAAGAGGGGCATATTGATGGTGTTTTGGTTCCCAGCATAAATAGTAAGGAAAAACTATGGATAAATTTACATATCTCCTTTCGGCCCAAAACAGCTTGCCATAATGTATACATTTTAGGAATAAATACATTTGGAACACTAATCAGCACATCACACAAACACTACTGAGGACACCTCCTTACACCCCCTTCCACACAAAAAAGGTAACTTACACCAAAGGCTTAGTAAATTTTAAAGATAGATGGCTGTGTGTGTGGAAATAGACATTAGATGATAGATTAGATCACGGGTGTCAAACTCGCCGCGTCATGTGTTGTGTCATGACATATTGCGACTTTTTCACATTGCTGGAGTTGGGCTCCACATGATGCAACTAGCCGGAGGGCTGGCAGTTTGACACCCCTGTATTAGATGATTGATAGATAGATAGATAGATAGATAGATAGATAGATAGATAGATAGATAGATGATAGATGGATGGATGGATGGATGGATGGATGGATGGATGGACGGATGGACGGAGAGAGAGAGAGACAGACAGACAGACTAGGTAGGTATGGGATCATCTTTTGCGACTGTCTGACAAGCAAAGTCAATGGGGAAGCCAGATTCACTTAACAACCGTGTTACTAACTTAACAAATGCAATGATTCACTCAACAACTGTGGCAAGAAAAGTCGTAAAAGGGGAAAAAGCTTCCTTATGCAAATGTTTCATTTAGCAACGTAAATTTAGTGCTCAATTGTGGTTGTAAGTCGAGGACTGCCTGTATTTTTCTTAGCTTCCCCAGAATCGCACATATATATTTAGAATTAAAAGGGAAATGCTACGACTGTTTGTTTAAGCATCAATTATTGTTATTCTGAGGACTCCTGCAGTTCTACAGCCCTTTCCGTGAGGTGGGGGATGGAATGAGATCAACTAATATTCCTTTTCATGAGCAATTCTCCACACGCTGCCTTTGACTTGATTACAGGCATTGACGATCACAGGTCACAAAACAACATTTGTGATAACCATTGACCCACAAAAAACTGTTCAGGGCCAGCAGCACAAGTCACCCACTGTTAGGCAGCTGTTGGATATAACTCAGCCTGGCTCCTAACTAGCTATTATTGAAAAAGCAAAACCTACTGCAACTCAAGTCTAAATTAAATAACATCTTCTCCGATCTATACCTCTCTCTCCCTTCCCAAACAGCAGGCAAGTAAGGAATAATTTGCTGAAAAACAATCCTCCATCCTCTTGACTTCTCTGTCTCAACAGTATCGTGGTTAACAGTTAGGCTTCTGATGGACGAAGGGTCCTGCATACATATACAGATAGACCTTCACTTTGTTTAGTGAACATTTTTTTCATGGCACTGAAAGAAGGGGCTTAAGACTGTTTTTCATGGTAAGCCACCGAATTCAGGGAGAGAAAGAGATGTGAATCAGACAGTTAAGGAGTGTACAGTGCGTAGGAGATGAGGAGAAAGGTCAAAACCACGTGTGAAAAAGACATCTGAGCGTGTCTCCCGCCTCATGGCCACGGGAAGCAGTTTTCCTCGGGAGTGGGTGTGGCTGGCGCATGCGCAGCCCGCGACCCTTTCACGTGTGGGTTACCCGCGAGAGCAGGGGGCAGCGCGCACCGGAGCAGCGGCAGGAACCCAGAAAGGAACGAGTTGGAAGCATCCAGCATGGCAGGACAGGCATTTAAAAAATTCCTTCCTCTTTTTGACCGAGTACTGGTCAAAAGATGTGCGTCTGAGACAGAAAGTTAAGGAGGAATCATGATTCCAGAAAAATCTCAAGGAAAGGTGCTACAAGCCATTGTTGTGGCAGTTGGATCAGGTTCGAAGAACAAGGATGGAAACACTCACCCGGTTAATGTAAAAGTTGGTGAGAAGGTTCTACTACCTGAATACGGGGGTACAAAGGTTATACTGGATGATAAGGACTATTTCATATTTAGAGATGGTGATATTCTTGGAAAGTATCTTGATTGAGCAGTTCATACTCTGGCATTATCATGAAGTTGTCATTCCACAAAAAGTGCTCAAATGTTTTTGTTCCATCATGTAAATAATTATTTTCTTAATAAATGCAACATTTCTCAAATGATATTAGGACCTTGAAATAAAACTCATCTGTACAGTGAAAAAAAAAAGACTGTTTTTCATATCTGCAGCATCCCCGTGGTCACGTGATGAAATTTTGGACATCTGGCAACTGACTCATGTTTATGACGGTTGCTCTGTGATCATGTGATCCCCTTTTGCGACCTTCTGAACAAGCAAAGTCAGTGGTGGAAGCCAGATTCCCTTAACAACCGTGTTACTAACTTAGCCACTGCAGTGATTCACTTAACAACTCTGGCAAGAAAGGTCATAAAATGGGGGGGAAACTCACTTAACAACCGACTTGCTTAGCAACAGAAATTTGGGGCTCAATTAGAGAAGCGACCTACAACTAAGGAAACATTTCCTAAAGGTGAGAGCAATCAACCCATGCAATAGCTTGCCTTCAGAAGTTGTGGATGCTCCATCACTGGAGGCTTTCAAGAGACTGGATAAGAGACTGGACTAGAAGACCTCTAAGGGCCCTTCCAACCCTACTATTCTATGTTCTATGATTGACTGTAGGTGCAGAGACTATGGTGGGGCCTTTGCACAGATGTGTCTAGTGCACCAATTTCCGCAGCAGGAAGGATTTGCTCAGGGTCACTCATGCCTTGATCACCTCCTGGTTGGATTACTGCACTTCAGTCTGTAGTGAGGCTACTGCAGGGGGCTGCCCTTAGAGACTATGCAGAAACTTCAAATGGTCCACAATGCAGAGGCGTGTACAATAAAGGACGCTCCTAAGTTTGCCCCCGTAACACCTCTGTTGTGTGAGTTGCCCTGGCTTCAGTTTCTTTGTGAGTGCAGTTCAAGGTGCTGGTCATCACCCTCAAAGCCTGATATGGCACAGGCTGGGAGCACCTTTCCCTAAGGACATCTATCTGTCCTACCAGGTCAAGTAGAGTGGGCATGCTCCTAGTCCCTCCCCCTAAATTTTGCTATCTGATGGGTGCTAGGAAACGTGGCTTTTCAGTGGCAGCCCCTACCCCAGTGATGGCGAACCTTTTAGAGACCGAGTGCCCAAACCGCAACCCAAAACCTACTTACTTAGCGCAAAGTGCCAGGGCCGCATCAGCATTGTGGTGCCCTTGCGGGGGCAGGGAGGCGTCTCTGGGTGCCGCCTCTGGCACACAAAAACCAGAGGCGCAAAAATGGGCCACCGTGCCGCACAAAAACGGTTGCCACCACACTGCAAGGTGCAGATACAAGGTGCTGCACCAGGCAAGAACGGGGCAGGGCTAATGAGTATCATGCAGGCAATAGCCCTGCCCCATTTATAGCACGTGCATGCTCATTGCCCCGTGCGCACATGCACGCATGTAAAATGCTTTTCCCTCCCAGTCCACCAGTCAACAATGGTTGGTGATCTCTGCTCTACCGTCTCTACTCAAGCTTGCTAGTCAACTGCTTTGCCTCCTTTGTGCTGGGCGGGGCTCCTGCTCCGGGTGGCAGTGGTGCACGTGCCAACAGAGAGGGCTCTGAGTGCCACCTCTGGCACGCATGCCATAGGTTCGCCACCACTGCCCTACCCTATATAACACTCTGCCCCCTGAAGATTAACAGGGCTTCACCTCTTTTAATCCCCCATAAAGCTTTGAAGGCCTGTTTTTCCCTCAAGGGAGAAAGTTAGATGACTGCACATCAGAAGTTTGACCTGGCGCCAGGTTTTTGTTGTTTTTAACGTTTTAATGTGTTTAGTTTTATAGTGTTAATATGGTATTGTATATTGTTTTAACTTGTGTTTGGGAACTACCCGGAGTTGCTTAGAAGATGGGCAGCTATGTAAATGTTTTAATGAATGAATTGATTAAAGACAACTTGGAGTAACGGTGTAATAGTGAGACGAAGAATTTAAAGAGGGGTAGAAAAAAGGAAATATAGCTAAATCTCCCTATCTTTCTCCAGACTTTGCTACCCTTGCTTCCACATGTCCACACAATTCAGTTAAACCTCAGCTTACAACCATTTGTTTAGTGACACAAACATTAATATACTTCCCATTTAATGAGAATGTTACAAGGGGTCCTTTGCTAAAAGTTTGGACACATTTTGGCCAAAATCCAGTTTCAGTCTAAGTTCAAGGAGTCGAAAATGTCACCAAAACCACGCCATTGAAGCCTTACTCTTTCTTACTATGCTCCATGATGCATGTAAAAAAGAGATGGGCTTTGATCACATGACTGTGGCTGCCATCTTGTCCTTCATGATTCCTTCTTGAGGATGCTGAAGAAGAGAAGGACCCAAAATGATGGACAAGAGCACAGTGGTGTAAAATATCTAATTTAAGTTTCAAGTTTCAAGTTTATTTGCACTTATATGCCGCCCCTCTCCGAAGACCCGGGGCGGCTCACAACAAGAATACATCAACAATTTTTAAAATTAACCACATTCATACCACACACAAACACAATCAATTCATAGCCACCGATGGCGGGACACTCTTAGGGCCGAGGGGCAGAGCACAGCTCATACGCCCCAAGCCTGTCGGCATAAATGCGTCTTTAACAATTTCCGGAAAGCTAGGAGGGAGGGAGCAGTACGAACCTCCGAGGGAAGCTGGTTCCAGAGGGCTGGGGCAGCAACGGAGAAGGCCCTAGCCCTAGGCCCCGCCAGATGGCATTGTTTAACAGACGGGACTCGTAGGTGGCCAACCCTGTGCGCCCTAACCGGTCGCTGGGATTCGTGGGGCAGAAGACGGTCCCGCAGGTATCCTGGTCCATTGCCATATAGAGCTTTATAGGTCATAACCAACACTTTGAATTGTGTTCGGAGACCAATTGGTAGCCAGTGCAGCTCGCAGAGAGCTGGAGTGATATGAGCATGTCTTGGGAGACCCAAGACGGCTTGCGCGGCCACATTCTGGACTACTTGCAGTCTCCGGACATTCTTCAAAGGTTGCCCCATGTAGAGAGCATTACAGTAGTCGAATCTCGAGGTGACAAGGGCATGGGTGACTGTGAGGAGTGACTCCCGGTCCAAATAGGGCCGCAACTGGCGCACCAGGCGAACCTGGCGCACCAGGTGAACCTGGGTGAATGCTCCCCTCGCCACAGCTGAAAAATGATGTTCCAAACTTAGCTGTGGATTGAGGAGAACACCCAAGTTGCGAACCCTCTCCGAGGGGGACAAAACTTCTCCTGGGGTCATGAAACCATAGGTATCTCCTGAAAATCTTGAATACAGATAGTCCCCAACTTACAACCACTCATTTAGTGACCATATGAAGTTACAACGGCACTGAAAAAAGTGACATGACTATTTTTCACACTTGTGGCTATTATGGCATCCCTTGGTCATGTGATCAAAAATTCAGACGCTTGGCAACTGACATTGTATCTATGACAGTTGCATTGTCTCAGGGTCACATGATCGCTATTTCTAACCTTTCCCAGCCAGCTTTCAACAAGCAAAGACAGATTCAATTGATGACCAGATGATTTACAACAACTGCAGGATACTTACTGGACCGTCTTCTGCCACATACTTCCCTATGACTGGTGAGAGCGCACAGGGTCGGCCTCCTCCGGGTCCCGTCAGCGAAACAATGTCGTCTGGCGGGTCCTAGGGGGAGGGCCTTCTCTATTATGGCGCCCACCCTCTGGAACCAACTGCCCCTTGAAGTCCGTGTTTCTCCCACTTTCCCGGCCTTCCAAAAGAACCTTAAAACTTATCTTTGCCGGCAGGCCTGGGGATGATTGTGGGTTGTTGTTCGAAAGCTGTACGTGTGTTGGGTATCTATTTTTAATATTTTGATGTTTTGTATATGTTGTGAGCCGCTCCGAGTCTCTGGAGAGGAGCGCCTTCAAATCAAATAAATAAAGAAAGAAATAAATAAGTCCTCCGGAATAGGGCGGCATAGAAATTAAATTAATAATAATAATAATAATAAAATTAATAATAAATAAATAAATAAATTTGCTTAGCAAATGTTGCAAGATAGGTAATAAAACAGGGCAAAATTCACTTAATAATTGCTGTACTTAATAATGGAGATTTTGGGCTCTCCTGTCGTTGTATGTCAAGGATTACCTGTACCAAGGTCTCCAAAAGTTGTTAATGTAGTTTTCAAGCTCCATGATCAAGGCTTGTCAATAAATCATAGGTATTCAGACACTTCCCAGCTTAGTCTGGCTCCTTAGTTAGACTTGGCAGACAATTGACAAATAGGGCTAAGCTAGATTAAAATCTTTCCTTCAGGCAAGAGTGAAGCCATAGCCAACTGAGAATTGCCCATGCCAGTGAGAAAACGTAAATGGGGGGAGGGGCGGGTTTATACACTTGGCTAACTCCTTTCATTCTTGCCAATGAAGGAATCCTTGGTGTGGTGCTTAGGGGCCAGGATATGGGAATGGATAATGAGTTGGAAAATGGCATCCAGTTTTGGTCACCACCATATAAAAAAGACGTTGAGATTTTGGAAAAAGTGCAGGGAAGAATAACTAGGATGATTAAAGGCCCAGAGACTAAAACATATGAGGAACGGTTGCTGGAATTGGGTATGGCTAGTTTAACGAAGAGAAGGACTATGGGTGATGTGATAGCAGTCTTCCAGTATCTCAGGGGCTGCCACAAAGAAGAGGGAGTCAAGCTATTCTCCAAAGCACCTGAAGGCAAGCAAGAAGCAACGGATGGGAACTAAATCAAGGAGAGAAGCAACCTGGAACTAAGAAGAAAATTGTTAATGATTAGAGCAGCAGTTCTCAACCTGTGGGTCGCGACCCCATTTCACGGGGGTCGCCAAACAATGCAGACTGCCATTTTTTTCTCCTTTTCCCCTCGGCCGGTGCAGGGGGCAGCACCGCGCATGCGTGGGGTAGCACTGTACATGCGCGATGCGGGCCGTCGCGCCGCGCATGTGCAATGCAGGCTGTCGCACGTGCTGCGCATGCACAATGCAGGCCGCCGCGCACCGCGCATGCGCGATGCGGGCCGTAGCGTGCCATGCATGGGCGATGCGGGCCGTCGCGCACCATGCATGCGTGATGTGGGCCATCGCGTGCCGATGCAGGCCGCCGCGCGGTGCATGCGCGATGCAGGTTGGGGTCGCGCCGCGCATGCGCGGCGTAGGTCGGGGTCGCAGCCTGAAAAAGGTTGAGAACCGCTGGATTAGAGCAATCAACCAGTGGAACAACTTGCCTTCAGAAATTGTAGGTGCTCCAACACTGGAGGTTTTCAAGAAGATACTAGACAGCCATTTATCAGAAATAGTATAGGTCTCCAAGAACACAGGGTTGGACTACATGATCTCCAAGGTCCCTTCCAATTCTGTTATTGTTATTATTCTGTAATTACTTAGGGGCCTTTTCTAGATTGGGGACCCAACCAGCTTCTATGTCTAGGGCAGTGGTGGCAAATCTATGGTATGCGTGCCAGAGGTGGCACTCAGAGCCCTCTCTGTGGGCACAGGTGCCCTCCCCCCAGCCCCGCCTCCCCCCACAACCCTCTCCTCAGCAGCAGCATACCTAGAGAGTTGACCCTGGCCCCGGCCTGCGCAGAGCACCACAGCCAAGGACATGGCAGCCGGGCAGCAGGGACAAGATTCTGCCCTCGTGCCCTGTTGTGCGCAGATGCTGCTGCGGGGCGCGGTTAGAGGGTGTGGCCACCATGGTGCTGCAGGGCCGCCTGGGCAATCTGTGGTGGGCCATGGAGGCAGTGGGTGGCCCTGTGGGTGGGCCAGGGGTGCGGTGAGTGGTGGAGCGGGCGGGCCAGGGCGGTTTTTTGGTCACTCAGTCTCTAAAAGGTTCGCCATCACTGGTCTAGGGCTACTGTATGTCTGTTTTTCTTCAGCTATATCCTTCTCTCTTTTTTTGATGTACAGGTAGTCCTAAACCAACAACCATACATTTAGTAACTGTTCAAAGTTACAACAGCACTGCACACAAATATGATGGGTATTATAGAAATTTGATAACTACATAAAATTTGTGATCTTCCCATCCGGCTTCCAACAAGCAAAGTCAATGGGGGAAGTTGGATTCACTTAACGACCATATTATTCACTTAACAATTGCAGTGATTTGCTTAACAACCATGGCAAACAAGAGGATAAAATGGGGTGCAACTAACTTAACCTCCCTGCTTAGCAACCCCTTTTAACTGCTTGATCCATTAGGGCAGGTCCTTCCTAATTTCTTTCTCTGACAGTTAAGCCACTGTCTGATTGTCTTATCTGATTGTTTTTTAGGTAGCATATCTTCTTGTCCCCCAAGGTCCTTCACACATTCCATTACAAACACTGATCAATAGTCTTCTATATTCTGTTTGATACCCCAGTAGAGGACCGTCCATATCCTGCAAGGCTGGGTTTTTCAAATATTAATAGCTCATAGCATTAAGAAGTTCCTCTTGGTGTCCAACCACAATTTACAAGTTCTTCTTCTGAGCTAAAATAAGACTGGAGGGTCAAATTAGTGATGGCTTCTCCATAAAGCTTGAGAGTACTGTATTTTCCAGTGCATAAGACGACTTTCTAAACTATGAAAATCTTCTCAAAAATCGGGGATCGTCTTATACGCCCAGTCATCTTATACACCGGAAAATATGGGTATCTTGGGACCCGCCTGGAAGTCGGAATGAGGCTGCCACCAGCCAGGCAACCCGCTTCTGCTGTTTCTTCCTTTTAACTACCAGTGGGGGTTTGAACTGATTGGCTGGGAGCTCAGCTGTGTTCTGATTGGGTGGAGGTGTGTTCTGATTGGTTAGGGGTTTGGCTGTGCTCTGATTGGATGGGGGTTGGCTGTGCTCTGATTGGCTGGGGGAGTGTTCTGTTTGGGTGGGGGCTTTGTTGTGCTCAGGTTAGTTGCAGGGGGATTAGAGATGGTGAGCTGCATAGCTGTCTGGCTTCGCATTCGTGGTCGTGCCTCATCTTCATGGTGGGTGTCAGTTTGCTTCATGTATGGATTGGAGGGGTTTAAGGTGGTTAATGATGCAGCTGTGGTCTGGCTTCTGGTTTGTGGTCGTGCCTGATCATCGTTGTGGGTTTGGGTTTGCTTTTTGCGTGGATGTGTGGTGCTGACATCCTGTGTGGTTTTCATGAGTGTAGGTCTGGTGTCATTCTTTGTGTTATGGACTCGTTTGTCAATAAGGGTGGGTTTCCAAATGGCTGGTAGGCGGGAGGTATCATCTCGTTTGTTCATGCTGTGTGGGCGTTTTTCTATCTCGATGGTTTCTCTGATTATTCTGTTATTAAAGTGTTCAGTTTTGGCGATAGTTCTGGTCTTTTTGAAAAAGAGAGAAGGATATAGCTTTTCTCCATATTGAAACTCATTTTGTTGGATATGGCCCATTGTTCAAGTTTGTCAAGATCTTTTTGGATCCTGAGCTTGTCTTCTTGGTGTTGGCTATTCCTGCCAGTTTAGTGTCACCTGCAAGTTTGATGAGTTCCCGTTCTATTCCCTCATCTAAGTCATTAATGAAGATATTAAAGAGTACTGGGTCTAAGATGGAGACTTAATGGTACCCCATTGCTTACTTCTCTCCATGTGGATGTAGTACCATTGAGGACTACTTGTTGAGTACGGTTGGTCAGCTAGCTACAAATTCACCTGGTGGTGAGGTTATCTATTCCACCTTTTTCCAGCTTACTAAACAGTAGATTATTGTCTACTTTGTCAAATGCCTTACTGAAGTCTAAGTGTACTATATCCACAGCATTTGGCTGGTCTACTAATTTGGTCACTTTATTAAAAAATGAAATAAAATGAGGTTGGCATGATCTGTTTTTAACAAACCCGTGCCTGGCTACTACCCGTGTTTCCCCTAAAGCAAGACAGGGTCACACTTTCTTTTTATCCCCAAAAGCCCCACTATGTCTTACTTTCGGGGTACGGCTTATATTGATTGGAAAACAATTGTCAGTTTTATTTTAAGTATTTTAAGTATATTAAGTATTTTAAGTATTTTAAGTATTTAAGTATTTTAAGCAGGAGGCGGAAGTGGGCAGGAGTAATATGTCTTACTTTCGTGGTACGGCTTATATTAGCCGACCCCCCCGAAAACCCCGATACGTCTTACAATCGGGGGTGTCTTACTATCGGGGAAACACGGTAGTTATAACTTTGTTTGCTTCTAGTTATTCACAAATCTGTTTTTTTATTTTCTTTTCCAGGATCTTCCCAGGTATTGAGGTCAGGCTGATAGGTCTGTAGTGTCCTGGGTCTGTTTTTTCCCCCTTTCTTGAAGATAGGAACCACATCATCCCTTTTCCAATCCTCAGGTACTTCCCCAGTGCTCCAGGATTTATGAAAGATATGATGCAATGGTTGTGAGATAACATCTGCCAGCTCCTTCAGAAATCTGGGATGTAATCTGTCAGTCCTGGTGATTATATTCCTCAAGATCAGATAAGTGTTCTCTTACCATTTTTTTGCTTATTTTAATTTTTGTTTTTAGTTTGCCTTTTTTTGGTATGTTGGGCTATAATTTCTTTTTGTGTGAAGACTGATGCCAAGAATGAGTTAAGCAGCTCTGCTTTCTCCCTATTGCTTGTTACTTCCTTGTCATCTTCTGTCTTTAGTGGACTCACAGTTCCTTGACTTTTTTCTTATTATTAATATGTTGAAAGAAACTTTTTTTTTATTATCCTTGATTTCTGTTGTAAGTCTTTATTCGTTCTGAGCCTTTGCTTTCCTGACTTCATCTTTGCATTTGAACCCCAAATTTCTGTGGGGTTAATTGAGACACTTGCTAAGTGACTTTTATCCCATTTTATTACCTTTCTTGCCACGGTTCTTAAGTGAATAGGGTGCAGTTGTTGAGTTAGTAACATGGTTATTAAGTGAATCTGGCTTCCCTACTGACTTTGCTTGTCAGAAAAAGGGGATTACATGACACACAGATACTGCAACCATCATAAATATGAACCAGTTGTCAAATGTCTGAATTTTTATAACATGACCATGGGATGCTGCAATGGTCATAATTATGAAAAACGGTCAGAAGTCACTTTTTTCAGTGCTACTGTAATTTTGAACAGTCACTGAACAAGCAGTTGTAAATAAATGGCCACCTATATTTTAATCCTGCAGCCTATTTCCAATAAAAGTCAGTCAGATGCCTTTGAAGAGTAGAGCCAACATGAAGGTGGTGCTAGTACCTTTTCTGTAGAGAATGTGTTTTTTTATCCAGGTTGCTTAAAGACTGAGCAGACATACATGTTGCCTAATATGTAAATGTTAGTTAATCCTAACTTGCATTAGTTTTTTTTCTCCTGGCTTGGATGTTGCACTGTTAGGACATTAAATTAATTAGCATTGTATAATAGGCCAGAACACACAATTGTAGTTGATTCATTGGAGAGTGCAAGCTCCTGTGTGAGGCAATCTGCACTTGACTGGTTGCTGTGGGTGTGGAGGAGGAAGCTCCCTTTTTCTCCGTCTTTTTTTTGGTATGCTCTCTGTGCTGTCTAAATTTACCTCACGATGTTCCTGTGTTCCTGACTATCTTGTCTGCTGCAAATATAAGTGTTAAATATATTTATTTATATAAAACTACAAGTTTGTGTCAGTGTCTCTGAATTCACTTGGACATTTCTGAATTCACTTGAATGTTGCACTGTTAGGATATTTAATTTAATACTGTAGCTGGAACAGAAAAATTATACAATAGGCCAGAACACACAGGCGTTGTTGATTGATTGGAGACTGCGGGCTCCTGTGTGAGGCAATCTGCACTGTGATTGGTTGCTGTGGGTCTTGAGGGGGAGGTTCCAATTCTGTGCGCTCTGTATGCTGTCTAAATTTACCTCATGATGTTCCTGTGTACCTGACTATCTTATCTGCTGCAAATATAAATGTTAAATAAAATTACAAGTTTGTGTCAGCATCTCTGAATTCACTTGGGCAGCTGCTGTGCAATTTCATGATATGAACAAACCCAGGTTTCTGGTCAATTGTTGATTCAAGGGATTGCCTACATCCAAACCATAGATTAACTTAGTCTCCCAGTTTACTCTACTGGGGGAATGGATTTCAAAGATGACTGCTGGATAACCTCATCGTGAATTCAATATTAAGATCTTTGGTGTGCATATATTATATTGATTCTACAACATCACATCTGGTCATTGTCATGGAGAATTGGTAGGCTGTTCACCACATGTAATATCATAGTATCATCATGAGTGTTTTGCATTGCCTGTCTGTTAGAAATATTTGCTCATTATTTATATATTTGGGGTTTTTTTAATCTTGCATTTATGCTTGGTCCAGCTTATTTTATTAACAACAATAACCCTGTCAGGTGGTTAGATAGAGAGAGGGACACCAGGCCAAAATCACCCAGCTGACTGTGTCTAAAGCAGTAATGGAATACAATCTAGAGTTAAAATCCACATACCTTAAATTTACCAATGTTGAGAAACGTTAGATGGTTCTCATTTTTAAAAATCAACTTTTAAAGATGGGCAGATAAGAGGGGTGGCTAGGTTTATTTCATGTATTTTTGCTGTCCTAAAGAAACTGAAAGCATGCTGCTTTTGGTCATGGATATTGAAAAAGGTATGAATAATCCAGATTCAAGGTTCACAGTGAATTAACCACAATCCCAGACTGGCTCTTGTTGTAAGCTCTACCAAGTTAAACTTTGAGCAGCCTTAATGAGGAAGCCAGACTCAAAGAAAATGATATTTTGTCTGCTTGAAAAAAAATTATTTTGTCAGAGCACCAAAACCTTCTCTCAGCATTTTAAGGTGCCCCCCAGTTCAAAACATTTCTCTTATTAGTGAAATACATCTGGATTTAGCTGAAAAAAGGAGAATCCAGGTGTGTTTTTAAAAAAGAGGGAGCCATGTCTTCTCATTCACTCAGGACTATGAATCTGGATTTATTGATTCATTGATTTATTTTATTCTGACTTTATTATTTTTACAAATAAGATGACAAACAAATCCAATACACCTCCTTACTGCTATTTTCTACACAACAACCCTGTGAGGTGAGCTGGACTGATAGAGAGATTTATGATCATTTTTCACATATGACCATTATAGCATTCCCCATGATCATGTGATCAAAATTCAGATGCTTGGCCACTGATTCACATTTATGACAGCTGCAATGTCCCAGGGTCATGTGATCCCTTTTTGCAACCTTCTGACAAGCAAAGTCAATAGGGAAGCCAGATTCACTTTATAATCATTGATTCACTTACCAATCATTAACAACTATGGCAAGAACAGTCATAAAATGGGGCAAAACTCACTTAGCTAATGTCTCACTTAGCTACAGAAATTTTGGGCTCAATTGTGGTCATAGGTCAAAGACTACCTGTATACGTGAGATACAGCCTTTAGATGGAAGCAAAGCAGAGGCAAATCACATTAAAAGTGAGAGCAAATGACAACAAATTCCATGGCACATGGCCTGATTTGGCTGGGGAGAATGGGAACTGTCACCCCACACCTTTGGATGAAGGCAGAAACATGGAGGAAACCAACTCAGATTCTCCATTTGGAGGAAAGTCAGGAGAAAAAAGGAAAGGAGCAAAGTCAGGAAGGCCTTGTTAAGTTTTTAAGAGATAAGAAAAAAAATAATTAGAAAAAGTTTATTAATGTCTGCTTTTTCTTCTCTTGGGTGGAAGAGATTGCTGGCTGAAAATTTATGCTTGCAACAATTCCTTTCTTGTTCTCCTTGGTCACGCTTTGAGGGACACGCATCCTCCTTGCTAATTTCAGACTCTTTTGGCCCAAAAAAATAGCATTTCCTTTCTCTTTAGAAAACAATGCCAACTTGACTACGTCCTTTTGTAAATTTGATCCAAAGGAAAGTCATCCTCAGGGTTTCTCTCTAACCCCTCTATCAAAAATAATCAAAATTTTCAGTGCAATCATTTTTAAGCTGGAAACATTCTTAATACAGCAAAGATAGCCAGGATTCACAAAATGGAGGTTGAATGAAAACCTCTCTGTTCTTGACAAGGATCCTTAGTTCCTCATGTGACCAACATGGTGGAAAAAAGCAGAAAGGAAATCAGAAAGCCACAATAGAATTGGCAGATAGTCAATTGAGAAACATATTTTAATTATTTTGATGGTTGGTCTCAGCCAGTCAGCTGGAGGTTTAGAATGGATTTGGCATTTTTGTCCATCCAAGTCCTTCTCAAGGACCTGGAATAGGGAGATGTAATAATAATAACAATAACAATAACAATAACAATAACAATAACAATAACAACAACAACAACAATAACAATAATAATAATAATAATAATAATAATAATAATAATAATAATAATAATAAAGTTGGAAGAGACATTGGAGGTCATCTAGTCCAACCCCCTGCTCAGGCAGAAAACCCTACACCATTTTGGACAAATGGCTGTACAGTCTCTTCTTAAAAACCTCCAGTGTTGGAGCATTCACCGCTTCTGGAGGCAGGTTGTTCCACTGGTTAATTGTTCTAACTGTCAGGAAATTCCTCCTTAGTTCTAGGTTGCTTCTCTCCTTGATTAGTTTCCATCCGTTGCTTCTTGTCCTGCCTTCTGGGGCTTTGGAAAATAGCTTGACTCCCTCTTCTTTGTGGATGTTTGATGATGTTAGAGATATCGTCACAGTATGTCAGCTATTCCATTCTGTTATTCCAAGTACAGGTAGACCTCGACTTATAACAATTCATTCAGTGACTGTTCAAAGTTACACCACCACTGAAAAAAGTGACATGATTGTTTTTCACACTTATGACCATTGTAGCATCTCCATGGTCATGTGATCAAAATTCGGATATTTGGAAACTGGTTAAAACTTATGACGGTTGCAGTATCCCTGGGGTCATGTGATCCCCTTTTGCAACTTTCTGAAAAGGAGTCAATGGGGAAATCAGATTCACTTAACAACCATGTTGCTAACTCAACAACTGCAATGATTCACCTAACAACTGTGGCATGAAAGGTGATAAAAATGGGGCAAAATTAACTTAACACATGTCTCACTTAGCAACATAAATTTTGGGCTCCATTGTAGTCGTACGTTGAGGACTACCTGTCAAGCTGCCTTTTGCAATTGACGATGGTGATTTTGCCAATTCCGATGATGTTCAAATGGTGCTCCAGATTTTTTGAGATTGCACCCAAAGCAATCTCAAAGGCAACTGTTAATATTATCTTTGGTTTCTTTTGCCATAGTCATTCTATTCCTGTTTCTCTTTGTATTTTGTTATCTTCTCCAGTTCTTTCTCTTTTATTCTGATATCTTCAGGTATTACAGTGTCTGCTATCCAGACCTTCTTTGGCTTTCTTATCAACATTTGTTTAGTCTGGTATGTTATCTTATTATTATAACTATAGCCAGGGTGGCATTTTCTAAGGTAAAGAATAGCAGGCTTGAAAAATTCATATTTTTTCTGCATGACAAATGGATATCATGCCATTCTTTATAGGTCAGTTGGCAATCTCAGAATTGGGAAGAACAAGATAGGCAGGCAGGCTGACAGTTTGCAGTTGAGCAAGATATTGTCCTGTATGGATTAGGCTATTTGTTCATTCCCAAGAGGAACCAGCCAGATCCCCTTATTATGTTATTATGCAAGCCAACTTAATTATTCACCTGCTTTTTTTTTCTATCCAGTACCTGATAATTGAAATAAGTAGACATAAGGGACTCCCATGTCTTAGTAACAGGCTAAAAAACAAGAAACTGAAGAGTTATCAAACTTTCTAAAAAAAGAGCATTCTGAAAAAGCTCTGCAACAATCCTCCCTCCCTCCCTCCCTCCCTCCCTCCCTCCCTTCCTTCCTTCCTTCCTTCCTTCCTTCCTTCCTTCCTTCCTTCCTTCCTTCCTTCCTTCCTTCCTTCCTTCCTTCCTGTCTGTCTACCTTCCTCATACTGATAAGCAAGCTGTCTAACCATTGAACCACAGCATTGTTTATATTAAAAAAAAATAATCAGATACTACCTGGCGGGGCCTAGGGGAAGAGCCTTCTCTGTTGTGGCCCCGGCCCTCTGGAATCAACTCCCCCCAGAGGTCCGTATTGCCCCCACCCTCTCCGCCTTTTGCAAACTTTTTGCACACATCTTTGCCGGCAGGCCTGGGGCAGTTGACACCTTGCCCCAGCCAGTGTATGTTTGTTGTAAGTTTGTTTCGGATGATTGGTTTTAATTTAGGGGTTTTATAATGTATTTGATTTCTATATGCTACTGATTATGTTGTGAGCCGCCCTGAGTTTTCGGAATAGGGCGGCATAGAAATCGAAACAAATAAATAAAAATAAATAAATATATATGCCTTCAGCTCACAGTTGGTCATATGTGATCTCTAGTTTGATGTGGGACCCCAAAATCACACTGAATAACAGAATAACAGAATGGGAAGGGACCTTGGAGGTCATCTAGTCTAGCCCCCTGCTCAAGCAGGAGACCCTGTACCATTTCAGAGAAATGGTTGTCCAATCTCTTCTTAAAAGCTTCCAGTGTTGGAACACCTTCAACTTCTGGAGGCAATCCATTCCACTGGTTAATTGTTTTAACTGTCATGATATATCTTCTTAGTTCTAGGTTGCTTCTCTTCTTGATTAGTTTCCCTCCATTGCTTCTTGTCCTGTCTTCAGGTACTTTGGAGAATAGTTGACTGCCTCTTCTTCGTGGCAGCCCCTCAGATATTGGAAGACTGCTCTCATGTCACCCCTAGTCTTTTTTGTTAGACTAGACTAGATATATCCAATTCCTGTAACCGTTCTTCAAATGTTTTAGCCTCCAGTCCTCTAATCATCTTTGTTGTTCTTCTCTGCACTCCTTCTAGAGTCTAAGCATCTTTTTAATATCACGGGGACCATGATGTTATCCTGTATTCCCAGTGCTACCTATTTTGTGCACCTGCACGAAATTCTGAGTGGGCACTGAGGAAAAATCGCCTTCTTGAGACCATTGATATCTGCAGCATGTTGGAACATCTGACCATGAAGATTTCTACAGAGACACAACAAGATACTACACTCAAAACAAGAAGACGGTCTTATCATTTTTTTAAAAAGTGTTTTCCAGAATAAAGGATGGTTCCTATCTGAGAAAATATTTCAGGAGCTGGTGATCACAGACAAAGCGTTTTATGGCATGGTTGCTTATGGAACAGCCTGTCCCTGATTCTACCTTTCGGATCAGATTCAGACGCAGGAGAAAAAGCATGTTGCAGATCTCGTCAATTGAGGAAGGTCAGATTGACCCTGACAATCCTAGCCTATCAGAATCTTCTGAAGATTTGGTTATCTTCCTGAGCTTTTTGGTCAGAGAGCTATGAGATAAATATGGTTCAATCGGTTCTTTGGTTATGTAATCTATTTTTGCGGTTGATGGTGCTTTCCCCCCCCTCCTACTGCTGTTAGCCACCCAGAATCATCATAGTGAGATGGGCAACTATATGTACTGAATTTTTTAAAAAATGAATATGGTAAAGCAGGGGGTCCTTGACTTCTGACCACAACTGAGCCCAACATTTCTGTTGCTAAACGAGACATTTGTTATGTGAACTTTGCCCCATTTCATGACTGTTCTTGCCATAGTTGTTAAGTGAATCATTACAGTTGTTAAGTTAGTAACATAGTTGTTAAGTGAATCTGGCTTCCCCATTGATTTTGTTTGTCAGAAGGTTGCAAAAGGATATCACAGGACCCTAGGACACTGCGACCGTCATAAATATGAGTCAATTATTAAGCATCTGAATTTTGCTCATGTGATCGTGGAGAAGTTGCAATGGTCATGTGAAAAACGGTCATAAGTCATTGCAAGTTTGAATAGTCACTGTTGTAAATCGAGGACTATCTGTATAGAAGAGTTGAGACTAAATCTGTGTGGAAGCTGCGACTGAAGTATAGGTGGTCCTCATCTTACAACCAGTCACTTAGTGACTTACAGTGGACCTTACCTTGCATCTACTGAAGTTCCAAAGATCAGGTCCTCTCCCTGGACATGTAACTGAAATTCAGATGCTTGGCAACCTGCATGTCCTGTGCCTGCAATTTACAATGGTTTGGTGAAAACTGGCAGTTATGTCTGATTTTGGGCAAAACGTACCCCTAGCAAGCCATTGATTGAATTAACGAACTCAGTGTTCACTTAATGACCACAGATGCACTTAACGACTGCTGTAAAAACGATTGTAATCTTTTACAATCATCACCATTTATGAGGGTGATGGGCAAGTTCCATTACAGTTGTAACCCAAGGACTACCTGTAGGGCTAGCCACAAGCTGTGATCCAAAAAAATCAGGATGGTAGACACAAGCGTGTAATTTAAATGCCATCTCTCTCTTTTTTTTTAATGAGTATCTCAAATAAAGTAATTGGAACAGAAATATTTTGATCAACCTCTATGAATCAGTGGAATCCAAACGAAATAGCCTATTTGATTCGGAAAATTGATTGGATATGATACAATGAATTGGTTTTGGAAATGGATCGCTTTAGATGCTTGGATCATATTCTCATGTTAGAGTGATTAAGTTCAGATTCTCCAAATCCATTCAGGAAAAAATAGAAGACCGTGTCCATACAGGTAGCATTTGAATGGCCCAGAATCCTTGAGAAACATCAGCTTTGATTTAACTGTTTGTTTGGATTTTTCCGCTTGATTTGGAAAGTTGATTTGATTCAAGGAGTTTATCAAACTGCCTTTGAACTGAATCTCCAAATAATTTCTTGCCCAGACTTGCATTTTGGTTCCCACATGTGAATAATGGATTTTATCCTTGGAGAATCCATCTGAATCCTCAAAACACATGATTTATAAAAGTCTCTGGTAAATATATTTTCCTGCCTCTAAAAAAGTCTGGCATCCAGCAGTTTCATAAGTTGCTTTCTTTTTGCCAATCACATAATTAAGATTGTTCAATAAAATGCTTTATTGGAGAAATTGGATCTAAAGAGCTTGTACAGTAAAGATGCCTACACATCCCTTCCCTTTTTTCCTTCCCTTTTTTCCTTTCCTTTCCTTTCCTTTCCTTTCCTTTCCTTTCCTTTCCTTTCCTTTCCTTTCCTTTCCTTTCCTTTCCTTTCCTTTCCTTTCCTTTCCTTTCCTTTCCTTTCCTTTCCTTTCCTCTCCTCTCCTCTCCTCTCCTCTCCTCTCCTCTCCTTTCCTTTCCTTTCCTTTCTGCTTCCCTCCCCTTCCCTTTTTTCCCTCCTTTTCCTTTCCCTCCCGCTTTCACTTCCTTTTTTCTTCCTTCCTTCCTTTGCTTTGCTTTTTTTTCCCTGCAAAAGATCTATCACTCAGTTTTTTAATTTCCTCTAATTTCCTCCACTTTATGCTTCCTTTCCAATTCTATCCATCTTGTTTTAGGCAGTTACAGAAGTGTTTGTAAGCCTATAGCAGCATGTTATCGCTAAGTTTGCTGAAGTCTGAAACGAGATTTTCTTTAGTTTTGAAACCAGATCCACTCAACCTCAAAAGCTTTTAATTTTCCTTGCCATCCATTGTTTGGATCAAAGCAAAAACACCCATCAATCAAAAGGTTAAGTGTCTTTTAACTTAGACCATGGATGGTCCCTAGATGATCTTGATATATCTTCCGGAAGTCCGCTAATTAGAAGGAGGATAGACTGCCCGTAATGTTGTTTGTGCTAGAGATCTTGCTTTCAATTATATAGTCGGTGCTTGATCTTTGTCAGGCTGCGGTGAAATGTTTTTGTTTGCTGGCTACGGGGAATTGGAAATGATGTTCTAATGCTGGGGAGTTCCTAGCCCAAAGTGCATGCAATTGTCATCAAATTAAATCTTCATTGGGCAGCAAATAAGAGAGATGAACATCAGGGCCCCCAAATTTATGGGCAGAGAAATTGGACTGGGGGGGGAATTTACCTGTTCTTCTGCAGGTATTTCCTAACTGCTGCACTAGTGAGATTACTATTTGTTCACACACACGGTATTGAAGTCTCTCAGAATTTAATGGATTTGGGGAAGATCGGAAGTTAGATATATGAGACTGTGTTCTTTGATGAAGTTGGAGAGAGGGAAGCGTCTCTGAAAAAATGTGGAAGAAAGGTTTGAAGAGAAGTGCAACCTTCTAAGACTGTACTCTCTTCTCTTCTCTTCTCTTCTCTTCTCCTCTCCTCTCCTCTCTTCTCCTCTCTTCTCCTCCCTTCCCTTTCCCTCCCCTCCCCTCCCCTCTTCTCCTCTCCTCTCCTCTCTTCTCTTCTCTTATCTTCTCTTCTCTTCTCTTCTCTTCTCTTCTCTTCTCTTCTCCTCTCCTCTTCTCCTCTCCTCTCTTCCCTTCCCTTCCCTTTCCCTCCCCTCTTCTCCTCTCTTCCCTTCCCTTCCCTTTCCCTCCCCTCTTCTCCTCTCTTCTCTTCTCCTCCCCTCCCCTTTTCTCCTCTCCTCTCCTCTCTTCTCTTCTCTTCTCTTCTCTTCTCTTCTCTTCTCTTCTCTTCTCCTCCCCTCTTCTCTTCTCTTCTCTTCTCTTCTCTTCTCCTCCCCTCTTCTCTTCTCCTCCCCTCCTCTCCCCTCCTCTCCTCTCCTCTCCTCTCCTCTCCTCTCTTCTCTTCTCTTCTCTCCTCTTCTCCTCTCCTCTCCTCTCCTCTCCCCTCCCCTTCCCTCTCCCCTCTATTTTCCTTCCTCCAAAAATCTAACACTATTAATCCAACATTTCTAGATTAATATCATTTTGTGACTTCATAAACTGGAACTAATCCTTATTTTTTCCTCTCCTACCAGTTTCTTTTTCCTTTTTTCATTGAGGCTTAAATGATATTTTTTGGAAAGCCACCACTGTAGGTGCTTCAACAATGGAGGAAAATGGTGGACACAATTTGGATTTAGTGAGGAAAAAGGAATTTTCTAGAGATTTCTTCTTTTCCCCAACCCTCATCTCGGTTGTGCCTCTGCTTGTCCTTCATCTTCAGTCTCACCTCAGGATTCAATTTTGGGACCATCTGATTTTCCTCATCTGCCAGTTTTCCTGGGTGTCAGTCATAAAAATATGGGTAACATGGATGGGCCAACCATATTAAATCTGAATTTCTCTACATTCAGCCTTTCTAGGTAGACCCAGACAGGAAACATGATTAGTTGAGCTAATTCTACTTCATTGTAAGGCTATAGTAACAGCTTGTAGAAGATTCTTGAGATTGCAAGGAGATCAAATCAGTCACTCCTAAAAAAAATCAACCCTGACTGGTCTTTGGAAGGACAGATCCTGAAGCTGAAATACTTTGGCCACTAAATAAGAAGCGAGGACTCATTGAAAAGACTCTGATGGTAGGAAAGATGAAAGCAAAAGGAGAAGGGGACAGCAGAGGATGAGATGGTTAGACAATGTCAACAAACATGACTTTGAATAAATTCTGGGAGACAGTGGAGGACAGGAAGACCTGGGGTCCTATGGCCCATGGGGTCACAAAGAGTCAAACATGACTTAGCAACTCAACAACATATTAACGGCATCTTGCAAGTCTGAAAGCACAAATCTCCTACTTTATAGTCCGAGATGTTATGGAGAGTTCCTTCTTAGTCTCTTTCTCTGCCCATTATGCAGCTGAGGGCTATGCTCTCTCTGATCTGACCATTCTCTAAGCAGCATTTCTTTAGCCTCTCTCACCTCACATAAGATTACACTGAACCAGCTGGGAAAGCACTCTTCAATATAAGTGGTGATTGTTTATTAATAAGATCTTATGGCTAATGTTGAACATTTTTAACATTGAAAAAGCAGACTGACTTTCTACCTCAGGTTATTGAATTACTACCTCAGGATCTAGTATTAGGGACCATACAGGTTAAAAAAATGTAGCAGGTGTATAGTAGAGGCTTGAAATGAAGAGTGAAAAATGTATCCCTATTGTTGTATGTTATGTTCTACGATGATCGCCTCTCAATATGATTGCTTATTTATATGATCTTATGTTTAAGGTTGAACACTTTAATATTGAAAAAACAGACTGAACTTCTACCCCAGGTTACTGAATCTCTACCTCAGGATCTTTTGCTAGGGATCATAAAAGATAAAATACAACGGACATATAGCTGAGGATGGAAGTGAGGAGTAAAGAATATTTACCAAACCAGACGTTTACAAAGATTAATACCTAGTGCTATATGTAGTGATCTATGATGACTGATTATTAATATGATCTTATATCTAAGGTCTAACTACTACCTCAAGACCTATTGTTAGGGATCATAGAGAATTAAAAAATGTAACAGGTGTATAATAGAGGGTTGAAGAGAGGAGTGAAAAATGTTTACCAAACCAGACGTTTACAAAGAATAATACGTAATGTTGTATATCAGATGCTATGATGTTTGATGCATACAAAGACTTTATGTACAATGCTGATTGTTTTAATAAAGGAATTCTTAATAAAAAAAAATACATGAGTCTCTTCAACCACTGCTGGCATCCATCCAACTAAACGATCCTCCTTCAAACCCATCAGCCATCAGCCAACACAATCAAAGTTGTTGTAAGTGGACATTCTCCAGGGGTCAGTACTATGTTTCCTGTCTTCGAAACAATGTCCCTCTATTGCATTGGTATTTGTGGAAGGCTTTATTCTGTCATTATGTTCTAGCACCTTGGTGTGATCTCTTAATATGCTTGGAAGCATACAGATACCGTAGGAGCAACAGCCTCTGCAAGCTGTATTGTCTCTTTTCTTTGAATCTGGGATAACCTTTCCTTTAATTAACCAGGGTCACTCTGGTTATGCCACAATTAGCATTTCACTGCCAGCTGTGGTAAAAAGGTAATGTGCTGCCCAGTCATGTCAATCTGGCATTAATTTAAATCAGGGCTTCATTTAGATCAGAGGTTTATTTATTTATTTTATTTTATTTGGACTTATATGCCGCTCCTCTCCGAAGACTCGGAGAGTTCCTAACCTTGGCCATTTTTAGACAGGAGAACTTCAGCATTGCTGGCTGGAGGATTCTGGGAGTTGAAGTGCACACATCTTAAAGCGGACGAAGTTGGGAAACACTGATTTAAACAAAAGTTTTCTTGCTATATTGTTGACTAGGCTCCGGCTGGGCATAGTGTTTCCCCGATAGTAAGACACCCCCGATTGTAAGACACATCGGGGTTTTCAGGGGGGTCGGCTAATATAAGCCGTACCCCGAAAGTAAGACATATTACTCCTGCCCACTTCTGCCTCCTGCTTAAAATACTTAAATACTTAAAATACTTAAATACTTAAAATACTTAAAATACTTAATATACTTAAAATACTTAAAATAAAACTGACAATTGTTTTCCAATCAATATAAGCCGTACCCCGAAAGTAAGACATATTACTCCTGCCCACTTCCGCCTCCTGCTTAAAATACTTAAATACTTAAAATACTTAAATACTTAAAATACTTAAAATACTTAATATACTTAAAATACTTAAAATAAAACTGACAATTGTTTTCCAATCAATATAAGCCGTACCCCGAAAGTAAGACATAGTGGGCTTTTGGGGATAAAAAGAAAGTAAGACACTTCTTCCTTTCGGGGAAACACGGGTATCTGTTAATTGGGAAATTAAAACATTTTCCTATATTCAGCCTCCAGAATCTGCCCTCCTACAAAAATCCTATATCCCTATAACCCTGTATTCCAATGCACTATTATCCCAGTGTCTGGGATGACAAAGAAGATAGTTCTGTGTGGGTGGAAGTCCTTCGACTAAGAAAAGATCAGAAGATGTAGAAGTATCTCCAAAATCTTACTTGATCTGGTGAAGCATACTACGAAAAGACCTTCCTTAGGATTAATGTTTGAGAAAATGCAGGATGAAACCCTTTCCCAAAGGATATAGAAAAGGCCAAGGGTATTTTCCATTGTTGTCTGTAGAAATTTTCAGTCATCCAGGTCATAGTTCTTTCAAAGGTGCTTTTTCAAAAGGCTACTGACTGTTTTCTCCTTGAAGAAGCAAAAAAAGACAGGACTATCTGTTAAGTACTGGGTTCGAGTGCAATCACGAAGACACATGGTGAAATCAAAGTTCTTTATTCTTCTCTGTGCTTACTACAACCAACCACTAACAAAAGTAAAGAGTCTTCTTTTAAAGGTGAATGGTCCCGGACAATGGCAAACAATGTAACAAGCTACTTCTTGCCCTGCGCATGCGCGCAAGGCTGTTGCCACTCAGTCTGGTCCCGGGCAGCCAACACTGTGCACATGCGCACAAGGCTGGTGCCGACCAGTCTGTTCCCGGGCAGCTTTTGCAATGCCCAGGACCAATGCAACGCCCCAAGCCTGCTTTTGCAGGCTCAGGACACAACACTATCTATAATGTTTTGTGAAAAGCACAAGAAGCCAGACTCTGGAGCCTGAAGCATTTGTCCAGTAAAATACGACATCCTGTCAATAACAAAATAAACCCCATCCTGCCTTCCTCTTCTCTACAAAATTCCACCCTGTGGCATGTTTTATTAATTATTACTACTATGTATTACTTATTTATAGGGAGCTGAACAGAGAAGCTGATAATTTGCAGGCATATAAAACCCAGGTATGAGGAAGTGAATATTTAGCATGAAAAATCTGTTAGGGATACATAGAAAGACGAAGACTCTAAGTCAATTAGAATAGAACTGGAAAGGGACCTTGGAGGTCTTCTAGTCCAACCCACTGCTTAAGCAGGAGATCCTATACCACTTCAGACAAGTGGGTGTCCAGTCTTTTCTTAAAAACCTCCAGTGTTGGAGCATCCACAACTTCTCAGGGCAAGCTGTTTCACTGATTAATTGTTCTCACTGTTAAGAAGTTTCTTAATTCTAAGTTGTTTCTATCCTTGATTAGTTTCCATCTATTGTTTCTTGTCTTGCCTTCTGGTGCTTTGGAAAAATAAGTCAACACCCTCTTCTTTGGGACAGCTCCTCAAATACTAGAATACTGCTAACATGTTATCCCTAGTCCTCTCTAAATTAGCCATACCCAGTTCCTCCAACCATTGTTTGTATATTTTAGTATCCAGGCCTTTAATCATCTTAGTTACTCTTCTCTGCACTTTTTCCAAGGTCTTGCAATGTGGTGACCAAAACTGGATGCAGTATTCCAGGTGTGGTCTTACTAAGGTTTTAAAAAGTGGTATTAATGCTTCATGTGATTTTGATTCTACGCCTCTGTTTATACCACCAAAGATCAGCTGTTTTGGCTGCTGCCGGACACTGCTGGGTCATGTTCTTTGAAGAACATCCTAGTTCTTCTGCATCTTCATGATTCCTCATCCAGTTTAGCCACCATCTATGGCCACTTTTTCTATGCTTTCGTGGTGCCCATTAGAGTGTGGCTGTCACTTCTCCTGCATCTCTCCCTGTTCTTCTGAGCATGTTTGCATCCTAGTGGGTTGGCAACTCTGATAAAGCTCAACCACACTTTCAGCATGAACAAATTGTAAGCTGGAAGCCCAAGAGACGTGGAGATGAGTGTGGTTTCCGTCAAGCTAAGCATGAGGTTGCTTGTCACTCTTCTCATGATGAGAAGTGTTGCCTTGCTGTCTAGATCTGCATCTAGATTTGCATGTCAGTCTCTTTTTTTTATTCATGTTCTAGAGGTGCTTTTCTAAAAGGCAACTGGACTTTCTTTTTTTTCCCCCTCCTTGAAAACATTTTGCTTCTCATCCAAGAAGATTCTTCAGTTCTGACTGAATGGTGGGAAATGGAAGGATTTATATTGTTTGCAGTCATCTGTTCATTAGCATTGAATGTAACAATTTGTAAAATTTTCCTTGCTGTTGATTTGGTGCATATATGCCTATCAAAAGAACTTTCTTGTCATCTTTTAAGATTTCAATTGCTAAATATCTTCTACCTAGAGATGTTGTTATCTACTTTGTCACAAGGAGATTCAGAAACAAGGTTCTCACAATATCCTATAATAAGAAATTATTATCAGGAGGTGGTGGTTTTGAAGGAGATCCCTCCGAGGATATTAAGAGCAAGAAAAGACTATGCATTTTTGGTTGATGAATTTAAAATACGTGCTTTACAATATAGGTGGGAGGTTCCAGCTGGGCTGTCTCTATTTTACAATGGTAATAGATATTGCTTGAATTCTATCAGGAAAGCAAAGGACTTTTTTGAAAATGTGCTGAAGGCTGGTAGACCCTCATCCCCAACAAAAAAATGCAGATTCACTACAAGAAAAAGAATTGGATTTAAACCAACAACCACAGTTTTCAGAGTCAAGGCCGCCTGCAGCGCTGGGAGTTGATAAAGGAGCGAGGGTGGAGTTACCTGCCCGAAGTACTGATATCTCTCAGCCCTTGGAAGCAGACAAGCCTAAAGACCAGAGGCAAACCAGAGCGAATACTAAACATAAGGAGCAACACGAAATGCGACAACAAGGTTATACATATACAAGTCGGGAAGCCATGGGAGCAGGACCGAAGAAGAAAGAAGATGGAAAAATTGATTTGGTCTGGCAGAAGCTTTCCAAAGATGACCATGTCAAATAAATATCTGACATGGAATGTTAATGGTTTAAATGTGGACTTTGCTGTTTTCAAAAGAGTGGCCTTTGTCTTTTAAATGCAGATGGATCTGGTCCTGATGGGCACCTGTCAGAAGGGGGGGTGGATATGATGCCACCTATCTCCTGTCTACAACACAGTCTTTTCAGAAGGTTCCACACCCATTTACACTCCAATTCAAGTGACCCTGAGGATACATGTTATGTCCTGGGATCTTTGAGGCATTGAGGAGGTGAAGAGTGAAAATAACAACAGGTTTATTGGTTAACACAGAAGCAGCCCTAACAGCCGCTTAACTTCTATTTACACGAACCACGGATAGGGGGCGGCCAATGGAATTAAAGCAGTTATTCCTACCCAAACACACAAACTTACAATTCTGCAGACAGACAGTCTAGAGTTCAAACGGACACAACAGTTACTTATTTATAACTGATTCCAAGTAAATTACATCAATACATAACAGTACATACTCAACAATTCTCAGAGAGCTGTCGAAGGACTCTCAGAAATGAGCAGATGACTGCAAAGAATATAAACCTTTCCATTCTCCACCATTCCAGAACTGAAGAAGCTTCTTGGATGAGGAGGGAAAAACTTCCAAGGAAAGGAAGGACACAAAGAAAAGCATTTTGGAAAAGCCTCTTTGGAACAACCCATAGTCTGGATGATTGAAAATCTCCATAGACTTTCATTATGTTCCTTTCTTCTCCTCCTCCTCCTCATAAGAACATAAGAAGAGCCATGCTGAATCAGGCCAAAGCCCATCGAGTCCAGCATTCTGTGTCACACAGTGGCCCACCAAATGTACATGGGGATCTTGAGCAGAAAGAGAAGGCAAAACCCTCCCTTGCCCTTGACCCCCCAACAAATGGTACTCAAGGGAATCCTGCCTGCCTCAACCAACATAGAGGCGGCACATGGACATCCGTTTTAATAACCACCGATACACTTGGCATCCATGAATCTATCTAGCTCTGCCTTGAAGCTGTCAAGGCTGACAGCTGTCACGACCCCTTCAGGAAGTGAATTCCATAAATCAACGACCCTCTGGGTGAAGAAATATTTCCCTTTATTTGTCCTCACTTTCTTAGCTATGAGCTTTAGGGAGTGCCCCCTTGTCCTGGTATTGTGTGATAGAGAAAAGAATTTTTCTCTATCCACCTTTTCTATCCCATGCATGATTTTATACACTTCGATCAAGTCACCCCTTAAACGCCGTCTTTCAAGGCTGAAGAGACCAAGGTGTTGCAATCTGGTTTCATAAGGGAGGCGCTCCATTTCCTTGATCATTCTTGTTGCCCTTTTTTGCACCTTTTCCAGTTCCATTATATCCTTCTTCTTTTTTTTTAATGAAAAGTTATTTATTTCATGAAAAAAAATGACATCAGTGCTGGATCCAAACATACTCCTACAGAGCACATTCAATAGAGAATTGTTCTAGGGAAAACCCTGCTGCATGCCATATATCTGAGCAGATGGTGCATTAAATAATCCATAGTCGGTCAATGCCTTTTTTAGGAACTACATAAATGTACAAAAAAAATGCTTGGGATCATCACCCAAAATATTACAGTAACTCATATGCCCCCTTTAAGCAATCATACCTGCCACTAAATATTTCCAATAACTAGCTATTCAACCTTCACATTGGCTTGGAGGAATTTTAGCCAATTCTCCCTTACAGATCAGTTCCAACTCAGGGGAGTTTATGGGTCTCTTTGCATGAACTGCTCACTGTTGCCACTCTCATATCTCCTTTAGCCCTCAGAATCCCTTTTCTTGGGGGTCTACAAGTCCCGATGCAGCAACAGAGAGCTCAAGCTCCTTTTCACGTCTCTTATTTCTTTGCTGCTCACCCATTTGCTCTATTAATTCTTGCCTATATTGTTCTTTTCTTTTTTGAATAATTTCTCTGTCTTGACTTCCAAGTATTAGTCCTGTGGCATATGGAACTCTATCCACAGCAGTCTGTACGTGCTCAATAAGAGAATTTCCTTGACTTCTTTGGGCATGAAAGACCCGCAATGGTTTTTTTGTCATAGTCACTTTCATATCGAAACCTGGGATCCATTTCATCATTTATTTCAGGATCAGGATCCTCACACTTGGGAGGTCTTTGGAAATAGTTATCCGATTTGCCATCCAGCTCTATTTGTTTCTTCCCTACTTTTCTTAACCTTTCATTCCATTCTTCCTTTTCCCTGAGATACTGAGTATAGTCCTTGTTTCTTTCAAGTCTTAACCTGTCCTGAGCAGACCTTCTGTCGCAAATAGGGAGAGAAAGTCCCTGAGTACATGGATCAACTTCACCTGATATTAAATACCTTTTTTGTGAAAGGTGTTGCCTGTAGTCCTGTCGAAGTTCTTCCTTTAGTTTGTGTTGTTTATGTTGATAATCCTCCCCCAGAGGCAAGCTTAAGCCATAGTCATGCAAAGCAATATGTTGGCTATTTGGTGGGATGTTTTCTTTAGCCATGGAGCTTAATACTTCACTGGCCTTTGAACGTTTCTCTGCACTTTTATTCTTCTGATTCAAGAACTCAGTACTAAAAGTAAACCTCTTTTCTTGTTTCATAAAAAAATGAGAAGGGATCGTTTAAATTATAGGGTCTCTGTGTTAGAATATAAATTCAAGCATTTCTATCAAATGGCTTTCCAGATTCTGCTTAAACACGTCCAGTGAAAGGAAGGGAACCTCACAACTGCTTCCAGCATCAAATTTCTCCTATCATTCCCATTATATCCTTCTTGAGGTGCGGTGACCAGAACTGTACACAGTACTCCAAGTGTGGTCTCACCATCGATTTGTACAGAGGCAATACAACACTTGCTGACTTATTTTCGATTCCCTTCCTAATCATGCCAAGCATGGAATTTGCTTTTTTTACTGCTGCTGTGCATTGGGTTGACATCTTCATCGAGCTGTCCACCAAAACCCCAAGATCCCTTTCTTGGGATGTCTCAGAAAGTTTGGTCCCCATCAGTTGGTAAGTATAATTGGGGTTCTTTGCCCCGATGTGCATAACTTTGCACTTGTTTAGGTTAAAATGCATTTGCCACTTTGTTGCCCACTCACACAATTTCGAGAGATCCTTCTGGAGCTCCCGACAATCAGTTTCACTTTTCACTACCCGGAACAATTTAGTGTCATCAGCAAACTTGGCTACCTCACTATTAACTTCTACATCCAGATCATTGATGAATAAATTAAAAAGTAAAGGTCCCAAAACTGAACCTTGGGGTACACCACTTCTCACTTCTCTCCATCCGGAGACTTGTCCATTTATTGCCACCCTTTGCTTCCTACAATTTAGCCAGTTACCAATTCAGGACAAGACCTGTCCTCTAATTCCGTGGCTGAAGAGCTTTTTTAGGAGCCTTTGGTGAGGGACTTTGTCAAAAGCCTTTTGAAAGTCAAGATATACAATATCAACTGGGGCCCCTTTATCTATGTATTTATTTACACCCTCAAAGAATTCTAACAAGTTAGTAAGACATGATTTGCCTTTGCAGAAACCATGTTGATTTTCTTTCAGCAATGCCTGTTTTTCTATGTGCCCTGTAATTTTATCTTTAATAATGGATTCCATCAGTTTGCCTGGAACTGAGGTTAGACTGACTGGTCTATAGTTTCCTGGATCACCTCTGGATTCTTTCTTGAAGATCGGGGTTATATTTGCTTCCCTCCAATCCTCCGGTACAGTGCCTGATCTTAGGGAAAGATTATATATTTTAGCTAGAAGTTCAGCAATTTCACACTTGAGTTCCTTGAGAATTCTAGGGTGGATGCCATCTGGACCCGGCGATTTGTTGACATTTAGTTTAGAAAGGCATGCAAGAACATCTTCCTTGTTTATCTCTATCAGGTTTAATTCTTCTGTTTCCCTCCCTGGGAAAACTAATTCAGTGGCAGGCAAATGTTCTCTATCCTCCTCGGTGAAAACGGAGGCAAAGAAGTCATTTAGCCTTTCAGCAATCTCCTTGTCTTCTCTGATTATCCCCTTCTGACCATTGTCATCGAGTGGCCCAACTGATTTTCTGGTTGGGTTCCTGCTTCTGACGTACTTAAAAAAGGTTTTGTTATTATTTTTAATATTCTTGGCTATATGCTCCTCAAAGTCTCTCTTGGCTTTCATGACTATCGCCTTGCATTTGGTCTGCCAGAGTTTGTGATCCCTCCTGTTGTCCTCGGTAGGAAGAGCCTTCCATTTCTTAAATGAGTTTTTCTTCTTTCCAATAACCTCCTTTACCTCATTCGTAAGCCATACTGGTATCCTCTTGGACTTTCCAGTCCTCTTTCTTCTTTTAGGAATGCATTTTATTTGAGCCTGCTGTAACGTATTTTTAAACAGTTTCCAAGCATTTTGGAGGGATTTGACTTTTTTATTGTTCTTTTTAGTTTCTTCTTGACTATTTTCCTCATTTTGTCAAAATTCCCTCTGTGAAAGTTTAAGGTCTCTGTGTTAGTTTTCACTGACAATTTGCTATCCATGGTTAAGTTGAAGGTTATTGTGTTGTGATCGCTGGTTCCTATGGGCTCGGTTACAAGGACATCATGAACCAAATCCTGTGCGTTAGTTAGAACCAAGTCCAGGATCCCCTTTTCCCTGGTTGGTTCCATGACCATCTGCTCAAGGGAATAACCGGCTAACATGTCGAGGAACCTTGTCTCTCTTTCATGTGTAGAACAAGAATTTACCCAATCTATTTGGGGATAGTTGAAATCCCCCATTATGACTACCCTATTTCTTTTTGAGGCCTCCTTAAATTCATTTTCCAAATAGCAATCTGCCTCTGGAGTTTGGTTGGGAGGGCGATAGCAGATCCCTAACGTCAGATTAGTTTCCTGTCCTGGGATTTTTATCCACAATGTTTCTGTGGGTGAGTTTGAATTTTCTTGAATTTTGAGTTCATGAGATTCTAACTCCTCGTTTATGTACAAGGCCACACCACTACCATTTCTCCCTCTCCTGTCCATGCTATACAATTTGTAACCTGGAATCCTTGTGTCCCATTGGTTATCATCTGTCCACCAGGTTTCTGTTATGCCAATAATATCAATATTATTTTCCTTCACCAAGCATTCCAATTCCCCTATTTTTGCTCGAATGCTTCTAGCATTCGTGTACAGACATTTATATGTAATTTTCTGGTGCACTTTCAACTTTGACAGTGGATTTTGACTGTAGAATTTGGTTGTAGAATTTGTAGATGGTCTACCATGTCCTTCTGCTTGACTATTACAATTTAGTTTTCCTGTTGACTCACCAATGTGTGCATAACTTCCACCCTCCATATTAGGCAGTGCGCCTTCTCGAACCGAAAGCTGCCCAGCTCCTGTCGACTTGCCCCTATGAATCAGTTTAAAAGCTGCTCTGAAACCTTTTTAATATTAATCGCCAACAGTCTGGTTCCATTATGGTTCAATTGTAACCCGTCCCTTCTGTACAGGTGTGGCTTGTCCCAAAATGTTTCCCAGTTCCTAATGAATCTAAACCCTTCCTCCCGGCACCACTGCCTCATCCATGCATTGAAGCTCCTGAGCTCTGCCTGTCTAGCTGGCCCTGTGCGTGGAACAGGTAGCATTTCTGAGAATGCAACCTTGGGGGTCCTGGACTTTAATCTTCTACCTAGCAACCTAAATTTGGCTTCCAGGACCTTCCGCTTAGCTTTCCCAATGTCATTGGTACCGACATGTACCACAACAGTTGGCTCCACCCCAGCACTGTCTATCAGCCTGTCTAGATGCCTCGTGATGTCTGCAACCTTTGCACCCGGCAGGCAGTTTACCATGCGGTCAATGCTTCCATCACAAACCCGTCTCTCTATATTTCTAACAATCGAATCACCCACTACAAGAAGCCCCCCTCCCACCACCCGCGGAGAAGTATCCTCGGTGCAAGAGGATATGGGCACATCCTCCAAGGAAGGGGTCTCAACTAAGGGAGCCTGTCCCTCTTCCACAGATTGATGTCCTCCCTGCCCAAGATCTCCATTCTCCAAAGCAGTTGGAGAGCTGCTCAGAATGGAGTGGGATGCTCCTGCTGCATCCCTGAAGATCTTCTCCTGCCTCGCTATCTCTCTCTACTTCTCCAGGTGTGCTACCTTGGCTTCAAGGGAAAGAACCTGTTCCCTGAGAGCCAGGAGCTCATTGCACCGATCACACACCCAAGACTTCTGTCCAGCAGACAGATAGTCATACATGTGACACTCAATGCAAAACACTGGGAAGCTCCCCTCCGTCTGCCAGCTATCTATCTCCATTTCTTGTTATTATATATTTGCTGTTATTATTTTACTAATTATTATTTTAAAAAAACACAGCTTTTTTGGGTTGTTCAAATTTTTGTTTTGGTCTCAGTTTACTTTTTGGATTTTTTCTTACTTGTTTTAGGATTTTATCGCATGCCGTCAGGGGCGCGATGGATGCTAAAAAAAGGTGAATTTGTAATTAAACAAGAAACCCCATAAACTTACCAGGGCTCAGCAGGTATTCTTCCCAAGGTTCCTGCCAAGTTCCCTTCTCCCTTTTTATTTCCTGTTTCAAGTCCTTATTTGAAAAAGCTCTGCTTAAGTAAAAGCAGCTGCCTCTCTACTTCACAAGGAAGAGTGAGCTGTTTGCTCTCAGCTACCAGGGATTAGCCAGCAGGGGGGCTGCAGCAGAAAGCTCCACCCCCTCCAAACCTGGGCTGAGGGCAAACTTTAGAAGAAAGGGGAAGGAGAAACCCTTTTTTGGCTGCTAAAAAAAAAGGTGAATTTGTAGTTAAACAAGAAACCCCACAAATTTACCAGGGCTCAGCAGGTATTCTTCCCAAGGTTCCTGCCTAGTTCCTCAATCAAGAAGCTGGTCATTGCTGTTGGTGGGACAATACTGGAAGAAGCCAGAAATACCACCTATTGAAGAATGGACCTTGAAAGTAATAAATTTGGCAGAAATGGCTAAAATATCGGCATATTTGAAGGATCGCTCAAATGAACAATATATGATAGACTGGAAACAGTGGATAGACTACATACAAGAGAAACACCAATCAAAGAAAATGTATCTGGCTTATAGTTAAATCTTGACATAAGGAGTGAAGAATGTTTACAAAATTAAATCGATTGTATTAAGTTGGATAGCAGGTAGATTGAACTTTCTCCTGGTTTACATATACAAAGACTATAACTTACTGCTGTATCTCATGATTTATGTTGATTGCTTTTTAGTATGCTATTATGATTAATGTTGGTTGCTTTAATAAAAATGTTTTATAATAATAAAATAAAAGAAGCTGGTCATTGGAATAAAAATGAGGATGTACTGAGATCAAACTCAGTTCTGAGAAACGAATGCAGGTACTTTTCTTGGCAGGATTACAGAAGTAGCATGCCACAGGACGTTTTTCTCAACTTCTGAATCTAGCCAATTCCCAGAAAAACCTCATTCAGAAACTAACTAGGATTGATTGACCTTGCTTAACTTCTGAGAACAGATAGGTCAGCTGGCTGTGACTGGGTAACTTTAGGCATGGGAATTATGTCTTCCCCAGAATTATCTCTTTTGCTGAAGGGAAAAATTATAGCTGATATACAGAGAAGGAAAAAAATACAGGTAGTCCTCAACTTACAATCACTTCTGTGTCTCAAATTTGCTGAGCAACGTACTTGTTAAATGAGTTTGCACCTCATTTTATGACATTTTTTTTTGCCACCGTTGTTAAGCTAATTGCTGCATTTGTTAAGTGAAACATGCAGCTGTTAATCGAATTTGTTTCTCCCATTAACCTTGCTTGTTGGAAACGAGCTGGGAAAGTTACAAATGGTGAACCCAAAACCGCAGGATGCTGCAACTTATGACCTATTTTCACACTTACAATCGTGTCATGCCAGTTGCCAAACACTCAGATTTTGATCACGTGAACTGTAGGATGCTGAAATGGTTTAAGTGTGAAAGTAGATCATAAGTCACTTATTTCAGTGCTATTGTAATTTTGAATGGTCACTAAACAAATGGTTGTAAGTCAAAGACTATCTGTACATGGATAGATAAGAAGATGCCTGGTTTTTGGCCACCTTGGAATTTGGAATGAATCACTTGCTTAGTGGTAAGAGTTTGTGGGCATGGGGAAAGAATGGAATAGGAGTCTGGGAATCTCTTCAGGCCCAATGCCTCAGATTTACGTTGGTTTCTCTGTGAATGGAGAACTACCCATAGCCTGGTCTCTCCAGATGAGTTGGGACTTCAGATCTCAGAATCTCTCCGTCTGCATACTGTTAGAAGATGCTGAGAATTGCAGCACCCATCATATCAGCAGTGTATCAGCTGCAGAAGGATAATAGAATAACAGAGTTGAAGGGACCTTGGAGGTCATCTAGTCCAACCCACTGCTCAGGCAGGAAACCCTATAGCATTTCAGATAGATGGTTGCCCAGTCTCCTCTTAAAATTCTCCAGTCATGGAGCACCTACAACTTCTGGAGGCAGGTTGTTCCACTGGTTAATTGTTCTAACTGTCAGGAAGTTTCTCCTTAGTTCTAGGTTGCTTCTCTCCTTGATGAGTTTCCATCCGTTGCTTCTTGTCCTGCCTTCAGGCGCTTTGGAGAATAGCTTGACTCCCTCTTCTTTGGGGCAGCCCCTGAGATACTGGAACACTGCTATCCTGTCCCCCCTCGTCCTTCTCTTTGTTAAACTAGACATACCCAATTCCAGCAACCATTCCTTGTATTGTTTTAGCCTCCAGTCCCCTGATCATCTTTGTTGCTCTTCTCTGCATTCTTTCTAGAGTCTCAACATCTTTTTTACATCATGGTGACCAAAACTGGATGCAGTATTCCAAGTGTGGCCTTACCAAGGCCTTGCAAAGTGGTATTAACACTTCACGTGATCTTTTTTTTTTTATAAATGAAATTTTATTAATTTTATAATTGTAAATATAACAAATAAAAAAATATTCAAATTAACACAACTCAACTGAATACAAACATCTGCGACTTTTTCAAACACGAGAACAAAACATAAAATAACTATGGATATTGCTCGGCGGCACCCCCCCCACCACATCCCCCTCCTCCTTTCTCCCTTCCTCTACCTCTATCCACCCACCATTTCTACCCCCACTCTCTCCACCCTCCTCTTACCACCTCCCTACTTCCCTCAACCTTCACTCCTCAGTCTCACCCCCTCCAGATGTGGTGCCGAGGAGCCGCCCGAGCAGCCCAACCTTTATCTATATATATAGATGCTGCCCAGGTTCGAATCCCGGAAGGGTGAGTTCTGACTGAAGAGAGTTAAGAAACTCGAAATAGCTATATCAGAAATCCCTTATTTCTTTGTCAACAATTTTAAACAACATATATATATTTGTGCTTGCAAGATGGCTCTGGGTTGAGCTGAAACAAGCAAAAGGAAAGAATGATTCCTTCCTCCCATATTTGGGTTTACAGGGTGCAATCTAAAAAATAAACACTTGACACATATCTATATATATCTCTATATATATATCTCTATATATATATCTCTCTATATATATCTCTCTATATATATATCTATATCTATATCTATATCTATCTATCTATCTATCTATCTATCTATCTATATATATATATATATATATATATATATCTTCTATATATCTATATATCTTATATATATATATATATATATATATATATATATATATAGATAGATATATAGATATATAGATATATAGATATATAGATATATAGATATATAGATATATAGATATATAGATATATAGATATATAGATATATAGATATATAGATATGAGAATATATATATATATATATAATCTTCTCAACTGTAACATGATACTGGGATTATGTAACACTTCACGTGATCTTGATTCTATCCCTCTGTTAATGCAGCCTAGCACTGTGTTGGCCTTTTTGGCAGCTGCAGCACACGGCTGGCTAATGTGCTCTAGACTTCTACAGTCCATGTTGCAGGCAGGATCAAAGCTTATTTCTGGAATGCTACTGATCTTTCACAAGGACAACAACCTTGAATCGTTTGGCTCCCCAAAACCAGTCCAGCAGGATTCCTACAGCTTGATCATTTCCCAGTGGAACCCTGAAACTTGCATTTTTCTCCAGCTTGTCATAGACTTAATGACAGGCTGTGTGAAGGCTCAGAAGAACTTGGTGGAGTTGACTCATCACCAGAAAATGATAATGTGAGTTTTGGACAATTTTTTCTGTTTTTAACACCTGTAGTGGCAATCCCCACCCCATGTTTTCAAGATGAGAACTAGTAGTTCACAATTCCCCCCCCCCCGGGCCTGGCTACCGTAGGTGCATCCATTGTGATTACCCTTGAAGACTAAACCATTTCTAATTCAATCATGGGGGTAACCTGTTTTTTTCCCAAATACAGATAGTCCTCGGGTTATGACCACAGTTCAGCCCAAAATTTATGTTGCTAAGTGAGATATTTGTTAAATGAGTTTTGCCCCATTTTACAACCTTTCTTGCCATAGTTGTTAAGTGAATCATTGCAGCTGTTAAATTAGACACAACGTTGTTAAGTGAATTTGCCTTCCCCACTGACTTTGTTGTCACAAGGTCGCAAAAGAGGATCACATGACCCCAGGACCCTGAAAGCATCATAAATATGAGCCAATAAACATGGTAGCATGGTTGTTAAGTGAATCTGACTTCCCCCATTGACTTTGCTCGTTAGAAAGTCACAAAAAATGGTCACATGACACGGTGATAGACATGAATATGAATCAGTTGCCAAGCATCTGAATTTTGATCACGTGATCATGGGGATGCTGTAATGGTCATAAGTGTGAAAAAAAGTCATAAGTCACTTTTTTTTCAGTGCCGTTGTAACATTGAATAGTTACTAAATGAATTGTTGTAAATCAAGGACTATGTGTACTTGGTCAATATTCCTTTAGGACAGCAGTTCTCAACCTTTTCTGGGGCTCGACCCCGGCCCGCATCGCGCAAAAAAAAATGGCGTGCCCGCACCGCGCATGCGTGGCGCAACAGCCCACATCGCGATAGGGAAAAAATGGCCGACCCAAAAAAATGGCCAACCAAAAAAAAATAAATGGCGGACTGCGGTGCTTGGCGACCCCCGTGAAATGGTCGTTCGACCCCAAATGGGGTCGCGACCCACAGGTTGAGAACCGCTGCTTTAGGAAGAAACTGTGGAAGACATTTTCCAAAAGTCTCACCCACTCCCTTCATGCATTTGGTAATCCAGTTTTTCATAGAAGTAGTCCTCAACTTACAACAATTCATTTAGTGACCTTTTGAAGATACAACAGAACTGAAAAGTGTCTGATGACCATTTCTTACAACCACTGCAGCATCCCTGTGATCACATGATCAAAATTCGGATACTTGGTATCTGACTCATATATATGTCTATCGCAGTGTCATGTGATCACTTTTTGTGACTTTTTGACCAGCAAAGTCAATGGGGGAAGCCAGATTCACTTAACAACCATGCTATTAACTTAACTACAGCAGTAATTCACTTAACAACTGGGGCAAGAAATGTCATAAATGGGGCAAAACTCACTTAATAACTATCTTGCTTAGCAACAGAAATGTGAGGCTCAGTTGTGGTCATAAGATGAGGATTACCTGTAGTATAAAATCAGATATTCTTAGATCTGAAAGAGGCCCTTGAGGCCACCAAGCCCAGCCTCAGGGATGGAACCCAAATTTATTTATTTTTATATTTTATATAAAAATATAACTTCTCAAGATATGATACATACTGTGTAACTTCTTAACTGCCCACTTCTTTCATAGATGGGCTCTGGGCAGTGTACAACTTTAAATTTTATTATTATTATTATTATTATTATTATTATTATTATTATTATTACTACTACTACTATTATTTATTTATTTATTTATTTATTTATTTATTTATTTATTTAATTCTATTTCTATGCCGCCCTATTCCAAAAACTCAGGGCGGCTTACAACATAGATAATAACATATAGAAATCTGACATTAAATACATTTATAAAACCCCTAGATTAAAAACCAATCATCCGAAAACAAACTTACAACAAACATACACTGGCTGGGGCAAGATGTCAACTGCCCCAGGCCTGTCGGCAAAGATGTGTCTTTAACAATTTGCGAAAGGTGGAGAGGGTGGGGGCAATATGGATCTCTGGGGGGAGTTGATTCCAGAGGGCCGGGGCCGCAACAGAGAAGGCTCTTCCCCTAGGCCCCGCCAGGCGACACTGTCTGGCTGACGGGACCTGGAGAAGGCCGACCCTGTGGGCCCTAACCGGTCACTGGGTTTCATGCGGCAGCAGACGGTCCCGTAAGTAACCTGGTCCGATGCCATGTAGGGCTTTATAGGTCATAACCAACACTTTGAATTGCATTCGGAGACCAATTGGCAGCCAATGCAGCTCGCAGAGTGATGTTGAAATGTGGGCATTTCTGGGTAGGCCCAACACTGCTCGCGCGGCTGCATTCTGCATTACCTGAAGTCTCCGAATGTTTTTCAAAGGTAGCCCCATGTAGAGAGCATTGCAGTAGTCGAGCCTCGAGGTGATAAGGGCATGAGTGACTGTGAGAAGAGACTCCCGGTCCAAATAGGGCCGCAGCTGGTGCACCAGGCGAACCTGGGCAAATGTCCTCCTCGCCACAGCCGAAAGATGATGTTCCAGATAATAATAATAATAATAGTAATAATAATAGTAATAATAGTAATAATAACAATAATAAGAAGAAGAGAAAGAAAGAAAGAAAGAAAGAAAGAAAGAAAGAAAGAAAGAAAGAAAGAAAGAAAGAAAGAAAGAAAGAAAGAAAGAAAGAACTGGAGAAGATAACAAAATATAAAGACATAGAAATAAAAAGACTATGGCAAAAGCAAGCAAGGGTAGTACCAATAGTAATAGGCTCCTTGGGTGCAATCCCAAAACAACTGGAGCACCACTTGAACACCATTGGCATTGACAAATTCGCCATCAGTCAATTGCAAAAGGCAGCCTTACTAGGAACTGCTTCCATCTTGCGACAATATCTGTAATACCATCAAACATCCACATCTGCCTATCCCAGGTCCTGGGTAAGGACTCGATAGGTAGACAAAATGCCAAATCCAGTCTGAACATCTGGCTGACTGTGAGATGATCAATAATAATAATAATAATAATAATAATAATAATAATAATAATAATAATAATAATAATAATAATAATAATAATAATAATAATAACAATAATAATAACAATAATAACAATAATAATAATAAATAAAGTTGGAAGGGACCTTGGAAGTCATCTAGTCCAACCCCCTGCTCAGGCAGGAAACCCTATACCATTTCAGACGAATGGCTGTCCAGTATCTTCTTGAAAACCTCCAGTGTTGGCGCATTCACCGCTGCTGGAGGCAGGCTGTTCGAGTAGCTAAAATCATACATTGGAAACTTTGCCAGAAATTTGGGTTCGAATGCAGCAAAAATCACTGGGAACATCAAGTTGACAAAGTTCTTGAAAATGATCAATAGGTCAAAGATCCTATGAAACTTTTTGCATCCAAGCCGACAGAAATCTGATGCACAACACACTTGACATGACTATTGTGGAAAAGGAAAAAGTCTGGTTTATTGATATTGCAAAACCAGGTGATGTACGAATTGAAGAGAAACAACTGGAAAAAAATATCAAAATACTGCAATCGGCCAATTGAAGTTGAGCGATTCTGCAGGAAGAAATCAATGGCTGTAGCAATAGTAATAGGAGCCATTGGAGCAATACCCAAAGGGCTGCCTAGATACATGGAAATCCTGAACTTATTAGACCTGAATATTCTGATTTTGAAACACCAACCTCCTAGGAACTGGCTATATATTCAAATGTTACCTTAACCACTCTTAGGTCCTTAGTTAGGACTTGAACTGTTAGGTTTTTACCAGTCTTGGACTCTGAATCGAACTGAAGATTAAGCATAATAAATAATAATAAGAGGTGGTTGCCAAGCCTTCTGCTCAAACATCTTTTGGGGATTGAATACCACCATCCCCCTAACCATATTGTCAGGAACTTTCTTCTAAAAGTCCATAGGGATCTGCTTTCCTTGGCGATTGCTAAGAATTCTGGGAGTTGAAGTGCAGAGATCTAGACAAAGGCTGGGCTAGATGGAAGCATGGATTTATCACCTTTCTGTTACCTGTCACCCCAAATAATACCTGGGGTGAGGAATTATGGGAATTGGAATCTCAGCATAGCTGGAAGATATCAGCTTGGAAGAGTTGGACAACAACTATATAAACCATAAACTCATCTCCATAAACCAGGGATCAAAGCACTGAGTGCAAAAAAGCCACTTGCTTTAGTGCATGCCTAGAGTAATGCTGCCATACTCTCCATCTTTGATTTTGTGGTACATCTTTGTTTTAATTAACTGCTTATTGATTTTTTCCCCCTTTCATTATAGGAAAAAGAAACTGTTGTCCTTCGTCGCTCCTGGGTTTCTAAGCAAATAAATACCTAATAATTGAAAAGAGATGGAAAAGCTGGAAGAGTTACAGCTGAACGAGGAGGGGCAAATTGAATGAAAGAAGCTGAGGTAATTGGGATAGTGGAATTTAGATGGGGAGCAATTTATATACCTGTTCAATTCATGATAGCTCAGAATCTGCATATGGATTCATTTTACTTTTCAAAACAAACATTTGTATGGTGATGAATTATCACCAATTAGTAATGATCACCCATCTAATCAGCTGTCTATAATAGTTGAGCAGTTTGTTAGACAAATAGGCAGACACACACCTAATATACTAACAGAATAATAGACAAAAATGCCAAATCCAGTCTGAATATCTGGCTGACTGTGCGATGATCAATAATAATAATAATAATAATAATAATAATAATAATAATAATAATAATAATAATAATCTCACAGTAATTGTTTACAATGTCATGATGATGATGATAATAATAATAATAATAATAATAATAATAGTAATGATAAATTTGGAAGGGACCTTGGAGGTCTTCTAGTCCAACCCCCTTCTCAGGCAGAAAATCCCATACCATTTCAGACAAATGGTTGTCTAATCTCGTCTTGAAGATCTCCAGTGTTGGAGCACCCACAACTTCTGGAAACAACTTGTTCCACTGGTTAATTGTTCTCACTGTTGGGAAATTCCTTCTTAGCTTCAGGTTGCTTCTCTCCTTGATGGGTTTCTATCCGTTGCTTCTTGTCCTGCCTCCAGGTGCTTTAGAGAATAGCTTGACTCCCTCTTCTTTGGGGCAGCCCCTGAGATACTGGAAGACTGCTCTCATGTCCCCCCTCGTCCTTCTCTTCATTAAACTAGACATACCCGATTCCAGCAACTGTTCCTTATATGTTTTAGCTTCCAGACTCCTAATCACCTTTGTTGCTCTTCTTTGCACTCTTTTTTTAAAATCTCAACATCTTTTTTTATAATGGGGTGACCAAAACTGTATGGCTTTATGATACGGTACTAACACTTCATGTGATCTTGATTCTGTTTCTGTTAATGAAGCCCAGGATTGCTTTTTTGGCAGCTACAGCACACTGCTGGCTCATATTTAAGTGATTGTCCACTAGGAAGTATTTTCAAAGCTGCTTACACATGACCTAAGCCTGACTTGAAAATTTAATTTCAAGCTTGGAAAGGCACTAGTGAGTCAGAAATACAAATAGTTCTCAAGTTACAACCGTAATGGTCATAAGTTGTAACTGACTCAATTTAAGACCTTTTTTGTGGCAGTTATTAAGTGAACATGGTAACTGTAAAATGAATGGCTCTGTTGATTGCAAACACAGCAATCATTAAGCTAACCCATCGGGTTTGGAATTAAATACCAATTTTAGGCAAAACGGTTGTAAAATGCAGTCATGTGATCATGAGATGCTGCAAATAGCTTTAAATATGGCTCTATTGCCTAGTGCCAGTTAATCATATTGTCAGTCATAACTTCAAATGGCAACTCCTAAGTGATCAGTCATAAGTCGAGGACTAACTGCAGGCTTCCAGATTCCTTGCGATGTTCTGCATAGCTGAACATAGCTACACCTCCTACATGGTGCATACCTAGAAATACGAGGAAGTTATCTATTTGTCGTTTGTCTAAATGTGACACCAAAGAATCGAAGCAAACAATATACCTTTGCCACTAGCTAGAGACTCTAGAAAGAGTTCAGAGAAGAGCAACAAAGATGATTAGGTGACTGAAGGCTAAAACATATAAAGAACGGTTGCAGGAATTGGGTATGTCTAGTTTAATGGAAAGAAGAACTAGGAGTGACATGATAGCAGTCTTCCAGTATCTGAAGGGCTACCACAAAGAAGAGGGGGGGGTCAACCTATTCTCCAAAGCACCAGGAAAAGAAGCAATGGATGGAAACTAATCAAAGAGAGAAGCAACCTAGAATTAAGGAGAAATTTCCCAACAGTGAGAACAATTAATCATTGGAATAGCTTGCCCCCAGAAGTTGTGGGTGCTCCATCAATGGAGGCTTTCAAGAAGAAACTCTACAGCTGTTGGTCTGAAATGGTATAGGGTATCCTGCCTCAGCAGGAGATTGGACTAGAAGATCTCCAAAGTCCCTTCCAACTCTTGTTCTTATTCTTATAACTAGCAGTTTTCCTGATTCTGACAGTTGACTCTAGAAAGAGTACAGAGAAGAGCAACAAAGATGATCAGGGGACTGAAGGCCAAAGCATATAAGGAACGGTTGCTGGAATTGGGTATGTCTAGTTTAATGAAGAGAAGGACGAGGGGGGACAGGATAGCAGGGTTCCAGTATCTCAGGGGCTGCCCCAAAGAAGAGGGAGTCAAGCTATTCTCCAAAGCCCCTGAAGGCAGGACAAGAAGCAACGGGTGGAAACTAATCAAGGAGAGAAGCAACCTAGAACTAAGGAGAAACTTCCTGACAGTTAGAACAATTAACCAGTGGAACAACCTGCCTCTAGAAGCGGTGAATGCTCCAACACTGGAAGTTTTTAAGAAAAAGATTTGATGGCTATTTGTCTGGAATGGTAGAAGATCTCCTGCCTGAGCAGGGGGTTGGACTCGATGACCTCCAAAGTCCCTTCTAACTTTATCATTATTATTATTATTAGAGGTCTGGCTGGCCTATCTTTAAGTATTAGCTATTGGCTCTGGTCATTAAACAGCCACAATAACCTTGTTGCGTCATAAAGAAAATGATCTCTTTTATGTCCTTCGAGGAATGAGGAGTGACGAGGTTCATTTTTTCAACAACAGGCTTTATTGTGCTTACAGGATCGAATCAGGCAAAACAGTGAGGCACGTAGGCCTCTCTTAACAACCCAGAGACCCGGACCAAAAGGATACATCTGCAGAGCGCTTTCGCGCCCTGCGCATGCGCACACGGCCGGCGCCACTCCGTCTGGTCCCAGGAAGCTTATGCAACTACCCGGGACTGTTGCAGCGTCTCGAGCCTGCTTCTGCAGGCTCAGGACACAACACCCCTCTCCCCTAGAGGGGAACATAACCATCACTGCTCATACGATGTCTCTAGTGAGAGTGTTTATACTCCCGTGCATCAAATGCATTGAATATGGATTGCCCATTGTTGGTTTTGGGCTAACACCCTTTATCGTTTTGGGAATAAACATATCCGAAATGAAAATAATGAGAAGCCAAACGGCCCTTCTTTATCTGGGGCCCCACTACTTAGTTCCCCGAAAACTGGACTGCAGGTTAACAAATTCCCTGAGGTATTTGGGTGGCCGTTTAGTTCTTTGAGACCTTCTTGGACCTGACGATGATGCCGGGCCCACCTGCTCGCCCACCAGGCTAGGTGAGCCCGGGCATTGCTGCTCTACATTTCCAGATGCCCCTGGAGCTGTTGCCTGGCCTGCCTGCTTGCCCACTGGGCTCAGCAGGCCAGGACTTAGCTGCTCCCATGACCTGGTTGACCCACCCCTCTGTGGCGTGGCTGGGGCTTCTCCGTCCCAGGCAGCATACTGTGGCGGAGTCGTAGTCCCCAGTTCCACAATGGATCTTTCTTGGGGGGGGGACAGTATTCGCATCCCCTGCCTGCAGCTGAAGTGTGCTGGGCATTTGGGTTGCCCCTTTGTCCCAACCCCCCTAAGGCTGTGCCCCAGGTGTCAGAATCAGGAGATACCTCCTAGGCTACCCTTCATCCCACTGACTTTCTTTTGGGAGTAATTGCAGAATTGGGCCTTGGTTCCCCCCTGAATTCTAGTTCACTAGAGTCTTGTGAATTGTTGGAATGCCCCTGGTCAGTCTCCCTGTCTGGAGCACTATCTGTCATTTGTGAAAAGTTAGGATACCCCCGGTGTAACTCCTTTTCTGTAGTGATCATGGATGTATGAGGTGATTCCCCATCCATTAAAATCCTGCCCAAGCCACTGTTAGGACCCTGGACAGCCTGTTGAATTAATTCCTCAGAATGCATATTCTGATCCTCCTCCCCCCCCCCCAGAGCAGAGCCAGGAGCGGAAGAATGCGAACCCCGTCTAGCACGCAGCTGATCTATGTGCCGGCGAAGGACACGGCCGTCACCCAGTGTCACTTCATATGATAAAGGCCCTGAGACCTTGCAGAACACAGCTGTTACCCAGGGGTGACCCGGCCCATAGTTATGCGCCCAAACTGGATCTCCCACTTGCAGTCTTCTTGGAGCCCTTGGTTGTGACGCCTGTGGAGCCACCCTATCAGGGTGCAGCCAGTCCAGTTTAGTGATGAGGCGACGGCCCCAACGAAGTTCAGCAGGAGTCTTTCTGGTTGAAGTGCAAGGTGTGGTGCGGTGTGCAAGAAGGAAATCTGCTAACCTGTGATGCCAGTTACCATAAGTCAATCTCTTGAGGGCATCCTTGGTAGTGTGCACCATTCCTTCAGCCATTCCGTTGGACAACGGGTGGAAGGGAGCCGAAGTCACGTGCCAGATCATGTTGGATTGCAGGAAGACCTTCTGGTGACTCAAACAGACGGCTGCGATGTGGCCTCGCTTTCCACACTCTCTGCATATGGCGGAACGGAACCTGCACTCAACTCTCTTGTGGCTTCCTCCGCATCCGAAGCATTTGAAGGCAGTGGGGACCTTGTCCGTACGTTCCTTCTGCTTCCTTCCTGTTGACTGGTAAAGTTTATTCACTTCTTCTTCAGGATCCGAGTCTTCTCCATCTTTGACGTCCTCCCGATGGACTGTAACTGCCTCTGGAAGGATCTTGTTAGGCCGCATTGACCTTACAGCCCCCCCTGCTGCTTCTTCAGCTGTCACCTCTCTCAGGGCATCTTGGAACGTGACATCCTCTCTAGCAAACATCTTCTGCTGCAAGTCTCTGTTCCTCAGCCCGCAAATGAAACAATCTCACAGCCTCTCTTCCAGATCCTTGAATTCACATAGCTTTGCTGCTCTTCTTAAAGCTGCAATAAAGTCCTTAGCAGATTCACCTGCCCTCTGATCCCTTTGCTCAAACGTATGTCTCCATGCAATCACAGACATTTTGGGCTGAAAATGTTCTTTTAGTAATTTTTTTAAGTCAGCAAACATGATTGTCTCCAGGGATGCAGGGGCTACTAGGTTCTCTGCTATCTCAAATGCTTCTTGACCACAGACACACAGCAGTGTTGCAGCCTTCAAACTGTCTTCCCTTATCTGGTTTACCCTTAAATAATTCTCCACCCTTGCAACATAAGAGTCCCATTTTTCTGGGTGGGAGATATCAAACTCAGAAATGCGACCAATCTTTGCCATTCTGCAGTTAACTCTTCCTCTCACTCCTCTACACTTTAAATTGGGGGGGGGGAAAGGGTTTGTTTTCAGCCAAGCTCACTCTCCAGCGAAGTTGTACTGGCAGGCTTGAGACGCTGACTTCCAACGCTGACTTCCCCTCTTCAAGGACTTCAAAAGTGTACAAATATATATCTATCGATTAATGGAAGATATATATTAAATAGACTAAGAATGTACTTGTTGAAGGGATGGGTATATTGACATGAAAATTATTTATTTATTTATTTATTTATTTATTTATTTATTCGATTTCTATGCCGCCCTATTCCGGAGAACTCAGGGCGGCTCACAACACAGTAGAAATCAACATAAATTTTAATTAATCTTATTAATTTTAATAAGATGACTTGTTTGTTTGATGTCCAATGGATTGATCTGAAAAGAAGCGAAATTTAAAATTTGTAAAATGTAGTTGACTTATAGTTAAACTTGGACATAGGGAGTGAAGAAGGTCTACAAATTTAAAATGATTGTATTAAGTTGAATGGCTTTAACTTGAACTTTTTCTTTGTTTACATGTACAAACGGATATCTAATAATAAAAAAATTATATAAAAAAGTGAGTTTTTTATGGTTTCCTTTCCTTCTGTTCGTAAGGCGATCCCACCTTCGTCGCCACTTTTATGTCCTTCGAGGAATGAGGAGTGACAATGTTCATTTCTTCAACAACAGGCTTTATTGTGCCTACAGGATCGAATCAGGCAAAACAGTGAGGCATGCAGGCCTCTCTTAACAACCCAGAGACCCGGACCAAAAGGATACATCTGCGGAGTGCTTTTGCGCCCAGCGCATGCGCACAGGGCCGGCGCCACTCCGTCTGGTCCCGGGCAGCTTGTGCAACTGCCTGAGACTGTTGCAGCGTCCCGAGCCTGCTTCCGCAGGCTCAGGACACAACAATCCCCATCCAAACAAAGGGCAATTGATTAGCAGGCTGGCATTCAACTTCATTTTGGTTTGTGCTTTGCATTATGCTATTTTGTTCAGCCCTTGTACTTCAGTGTGAATGGAATTTAGTTTGCCAAGAAGCAGCAGATCCATTTTGTGAATGAATCACACACCCTGTGTGGTTTCTTTAAAGAAACTGGCAAGTGTCTGATCTTCTTCAGATAAAACAACCTAAGTCCTAGTTTTCAAATTTTGTTGTCCAAGAGACCTACATACTAAATCATTGCGGAGTGATGGCACTTCCCTGGATCAATAAACATCAAACCACACCCTCTGTTGCTGAGAATAATAATAATAATAACAACAACAACAACCTATTATAGCCTTCCACGACTTTTGACTTGTTTTCCAGGAGTTGGTAACTTCAACACAGTCAGTATGGTCTCTGGAAGAGTAAACTTACAACCACAATTGAGCCCAAAATTTCCATTGCTAAGTCAGACAGTTATTAAGTGAGTTTTGCCCTGTTTTACAAGCTTCCTTGCCACAATTGTTAAGTGAATCACTGCAATTATTAAGTTAGTAACATGGTTGTTAAGTGAATCAGGCTTCCCCATTTGACTTCACTTCTCAGTAGGTTGCAAAAGGTGATCACACGAACCATGGAAACAGGAACTGTCATAAATACGAGTCACTTGCCAAGCATCTGAATTTTAATCACATGATCATGGGGATGCTGCAACAATTGTGTGAAAAATCGTCAGAAGTCACTTTTTTCAGTGCCGTCGTAACTTCAAACGGTTACTAAATGAACTGTTGTAAGTCGAAGACTGCCTGTATTATAGATTTGCAAATATGGGTACAATAACCAACGGAATCCAGCTGTAACAATTGTCTCAACTGGGATTAGAATTTCCATTGCTAAGCCAGGTGGTTTTCAGTATGTCACACCCAAACATAGGACCATTTTTGTCATGGTTGTTAAGTGCATCACTGCAATTAATTGAATCACACAGTCATTAAGTGAATTGAGTTTCCCCCATTGACTTTGCTCGTCAGGAGCCAACTGGGAAAGTCGCAGATGGTGGTCACATGACCCTAGAATGCTACAACCACTGTAAATACACAGTGTGCCAAGCACATGTATTTCATCCCTCAACGGTGAGGATGTTGCAGTGGTCCTAAGTGCAATCTCACTTTTTTCAGTGAGAAAAACTGGTGACTAAAGGAATGGTTGTAAGTCAAGGACTCTGTAGGCCTAAAAGTGTCTGAACATCCCACAGTGACATGGGGGAGGAGAAAGAATTCTGCAGCTTCATGTCCATTATGGAAATTGGGGTTTATGAGCAAACCAAACCAATCTTATTTCGTTCTTTGACAAAGTGACTGAATTAATAGAGCAGCAAAATGCTATGGATACAGTATACTTAGACTTCAGCAAGGCATTCGACAAAGTAGACCACAACCTACTTCTTGGTAAGCTAGAAAAATGTGGTATAGACAGCATTACCACCAGATGGATTTGTAACTGGCTGACCAACCAAACTCAACGAGTAGTCCTGAATGGTACTACATCTAGGTCAGATATGTCAAACACAAGGCCCGGGGGCCGGATGCGACCTGTGAAATGGTTTCATGTGGCCCGCGAAGCCATCCTGGAAACAGTGAGGGAACGGCCCCCTCTGCCTTGGCCCTGGCCCAGGCCGACTGGGAGCCAATGTACAATTTTGTGGTGGCCATCTATGCTGAAAGTCTTAGCTCCACAAGGCCGTCTGGAAACAGCGAGGAACCAGCCCTGCCGTGTCGGCCCCACCCGCTGGGTGCCTGCTGGGGAGGTGTCGCCCTTTGTGAGGAATGAAGAAATGGACCATACCTTGGTGCTTGCCCTGGTCCCCCCCCTTCTGCCAGAGACCCTCAGATCTGTCCCACTCCTGCCCAGGCCCCCACAGACACCCTTGACGCGAACGATGTAGAACTGGCCACGCCCACCCAGTAGGCCACACCCACTCCAACCACGCCCACCCGGTAGGCTGCACCCACCCTGGCCACACCCACCTGGCCCCATGAGGGCAACCACAATGCTGATGCAGCCCTCAATGAAATTGAGTTTGACACCCCTAGTCTAGGTGGAAGGAAGTAAGGTGACACAAGATTCTGTCTTAGACCCAGTACTCTTTAATACCTTCATTAATGACTTAGATGAGGGAATAGAACGGGAACTCATCAAATTTACAGATGACACCAGAACTGGCAGGAATAGCCAACACCCCAGAAGACAAACTCAGGATCCAAAAAGATCTTGAAAGACTTGAACAATGGACCCCATCCAACAACATGAAATTTAACGTGGAAAAAAGCAAGATTTTACACTTAGTACAGATTAAGCAAAACCTGGTTCAAAAACAGTAACTGTAAGTGGGACCTTGGAGTCCTAATGGATGATCACTTAAACATGAACCAGCAGCATGCGGCAGCAGTGAAAGAGTTAATACAATTGTTGGTTGTATAAACAGAGATATAGAATCAAGATCACATATTAGTACCACTTTATAAGACCTTAGTAAGCTCACATCTGAAATACTGCATCCAGTTTTGGTCACCACGTTACAAAAAAGATGTTGAGAACTTGGAAAAAGTGCTCAGAAGAGTAAGTAGGATGATTAAAGGCCTGGAGAGTAAAACATGTGAAAAATGGTTGCAAGTATTGGGTATGACCATGATAGCAGTCTTCCAATATCTCAGGGGCTGCCACAAAGAATAAGGGGGGTCAAGCTATTCTCCAAAGCACCTGAAGGCAGGACAAGTAGCAATGGGTGGAAACTCATCAAGGAGAGAAGCAACCTGGAATTAAGGAGAAACTCCCTAACAGTGAGGACAATTAATCAGTGGAACGACTTGCCTCCAGAAGTTGTGGGTGCTTCGTCACTGGAGGTTTTTAAGAAGAGACTGGGCAGCCACTTGTCTCAAATTGTATATGGGGTCTCCTGCTTGAATAGAGGGTTATAACAGAACAAGGTCCCTTCCAGCTCTATTCGGATTGATTTAAGCACATCTGAATGTAATTCCAGATTTGGCGTTTCTTGGATGGAGGTAGGAAATGAGAAGAGGAAGTTGCAGTTGAGGGCATGGTTGCAAATTTCAGCAGGACTTGAGTTTCTGTTTGATGCATTCCTAGTTCAGCAGTTGGTCCCGAAAATGAAATTTGTGTGGTTTCTAAATGACTGTTTTGAAAACGGAAATAACTCAGGGTCTTTTGGAGGTTTTTTTTTTAAGAGCAAAGACTATTTCAACACAGGTTGCATTTAGATACAATCTTGTAAAGTGCTAAGGTACCACTGAAATGCTGAGGGACTATAGGTAATCCTTGTTAATGATCATTCTTTTTGTGTCTCTTTGAAATTGGAAAATAAAAAGAACTTATGACCAGACCTCACACTTACAACCATTGCGGTGTCTCCATGGTCACATAATGGTGATCTGGCTGCTTGGCAACTGTTGTGCATTTACAACAGTTGCAGTGTCCTGTGGTCACACAATCACCATTTGCAAGTTGGTTTCCAATAAATGAAATCAGTGGGGAAGCCGACAGAACAGCCATGCTCGTGTGATTCTTATTTAACAAGAGTTGTTAAGTGAATCACTGCAGTTTGTAACCTGGTTGTTAAGTGAATCTGGCTTCCCCATTGACTGTGCTTGTGAGGTCGCAATAGGGGATCACATGACTTTGGGACACTGCAAAGGTCATCAATGTGAACCAGTTGCCAATTTTGATCCTGTGATCATGCGGATACTGCAAAGATAAGTGTGAAAAACGGTCATAAGTCACTTTTTTCAGTGCTGTTGTGACTTTGAATGTTCACTAAATGACCTGTTGCAATTGAAGACCTCTACTTGTAGTTTCCCAGATAAAAGCAAAGCGGCAGTTTTTATATAAGATGAGGACCTGTGGATCACCAATGCAGCAGCTGCGATTTCGGTTTTGCAATTACTAGCATTGCCAGAGGCACTTTGGTGGCCGGGGACTGGTTGTTACAGGTAATAATGACAAAATATCACTGACTCGTGCTGAAGAGTTGGTCTCTGTCCGAATTGCAAAAAAATATTGGCTCATTCTGTCTCTCAGTGCCTGGGAACCTAGCAGAGCATACTGGGAAAATTAGATAAAGGAGCTGAAAAGCAGGGCTGGCAGCTCCCCAACATTAGCAGCTCTGAGGACGTTGGCAGGTTGCCACCCTGTGGAGCACACAAATGTAAGGAAACACCCCTGTCCAGACTCTTCTCTTTTTGCAAAGCAGAAGAAGGAATGTTTGAACACAAAAGAAATAGGTGGATTGCTTGAGCTGTTAAGGAACAAAGACTGACCAGCGGGTGGTTTTACAAGAACTCTTTAAACCTGTCAACCTGTAAATACAATATATAATGCAGCCTCCCCATCACAGTGTGATGATCATAAAATGTCTTGACTTTTTGTGGCATTTGTTAAGCAAACGCCGCAGTTGTTTAGTGAACCAATGGTTTGCTCTGCGTGTGGTTTTTGCCAAAAACCAGAAGTAAAAGCTTTTCCTTTTTTCTGAAAAACTGTCATAATATGTACAGATGCTTGCATATAAATGCAGCCTAGTTGCCAAGTGCCAAAATTCAGTCAATGGTCTTCTCCAGATGTCTTCTTCCAACATCTTCTCTGACCATCTTTTCTTTTGGGACTAAGAGCAGCATCAGAAAAGGGATAACTTATCTGGGGTTTAAAATAAGGTGGGGGGGGGAGTGTTAAACAGTTTCCTAGAGGGTTGCACAGCTAGTCCTCTATTTATGACTGTTGTGTACTTGGGTTCGTTCGCAAAGATGACGACACATGGTGTATCCAACAATCCTTTAATACTCTCAGCGTTCTCACTCCTCACAACACAATCAACGGGAAAAGGCACGCAGGCCTTTTATATCACCAAAACCCCAGACATTGACAACCAATAGGAATATAGCGTTTTCACGCCTTGCGCATGCACACAAGGTTGGCGTTGCTTTGTCTGGTCCCGGGCAGCTTTTGGAATTGCCCGGGACCTTTTGCAATAGTTCTGGGCCTGTTAAGTTTCCTCAGCAGGCCCAGGACACAGCAATGACCACAACTGGATCCCAAATATTGCTAAACCAGGCAGTTGTTAAGTGAGCCTTGCCCCATTTTACGACCTTTCTTGCCACAGTTGTTAAGTGAATCACTGCAGTTGTCAAGTTAGTAACAGAGATGTTAAGTGAATCTGGTTTCCCCATTGACTTGTCAGCGGGTCTCAGAAAGTGATCACGTGACTCTGGGATATGACAACCATCATAAATACATGTCAGCTGCTAAGCCTCCAAATTGTGATCACATGACTGTGGGAATGCTACAACAGCCTTAAGTTGGAAAACAATCATGAGGCACTTTTTTCAGTGCCGTTGTAACCTTGACTAAATGAACGGTTGCAAACTGGGGACCTTGAATTCCTCTAGGTCCCAAGAGGCCCATTTGTTGTTGATCCAGACACAGAATAACAGAGTTGGGAAGGTCTTTGGAGGTCTTCTAGTCCAGCCCTCTGCCCCGTGCACACAATAATCTTTGGTAATCTGGTGCCTTTAACCATGAATTTTGGAGGCCCCTGGAACTGCGCATGCAGCAATTCTAGCGGGAACCCTGTTGAGGAAGGGCAGTTTTGCTCTGAAGTAACTTTAGATATTTTTTTTCTACCAATAGTGAGCGTGATCAGATCTTGATTCTCTGATCTTGAGTGTTGGTTTCCAAATGTTTTGTTATCAGGCTAGATAACATCTTCAGTAGAGTTTAGGGGATGTCAGTGTTGCCATTCTTCTGTTTAAAAGGGTTTCAGGGGTGGGTGTGTCAAGTGATGGGTTTTGTGATAGGTCTTGTGGTGGGTCAGGTGTGAGTCATCCATGAGAATCTTGTGATGGGCCAGTTCATTGGGAGGGGAAATGCTGTTGGGGGGGCCTGCATGGGATGGTTGAGGGTTGGTGCTGTCTCTGGTTGGCTGTGAAGTACTACTACTACTACCGGTACTACTACCGTACTACAATAATAATAATATAACAAATAATAAGTTATTATTATTGTTGTTGTTGTTAGTTGAAACATCTAACTGTTCTATACCCACTCATTGCCAAGCAGTTCAACAATATACTACAAGGATGAGAAATTGAAAAGTGGCTAACAACTGGGAAAACCTACCTAATAATGAAAAATCCAGCAAAAGGGGCAACACCAGGCAACTACAGGCCAATTACCTGCTTACTAACAACTTTCAAATTGCTAACTGGTGTGGTAGTTGATGCAGTACAACAGCATCTAGTAGAAAACAATCTCTTTCCGCCAGAGCAGAAAGGAAACCGCCCCAATAGCAGAGGAACAAAAGATCAACTCCTAATAGACAAAATGATCTTGGAAAACTGCAAGAAAAGGAAGACCAACCTGAATGTGGCATGGATTGACTACAATAATAATAATAATAGAGTTAAAAGAGACCTTGGAGGTCATCTAGTCCGACCCCTGCTCAGGCAGGAGACCCTATACCATTTCAGACAAATGGCTGTCCAGTCTCTTCTTAAAAACTTCCAGTGTTGGAGCATTCACCGCTTCTGGAGGCAGGTTGTTCCACTGGTTAATTGGAAGTTGATTTAGATTCTGCGGTGTTCGTAGGCTGCTTGTAGGTCGATGTGTCTGTTGTGCAGACTGTGCAGTGCCAGGCTTTGATGAACTCATGAGCATGGCAAGTGGTCATGTGGCCGATGATTTTTGTGTTGCTCCAATCAAACTGGTGCTGTTTGTGTCAGAGTAAGTAGCGATTAAGGATTTGGGATTGTAACGTCTGACTGCCAGCTGGTGTTCATGGATCTACCAATAGTCTTTGTTCACTAGTTTGAGCATTGCTTTCTCCCTATGACCCTGAACAGCATTTCTTAACAAGGAATCCTATCAGAATTGACACTTGTTGAGACTACAGTTAGTCCTCAACTTACGACCACAATTGAGCCCCAAAATTGTGTTGCTAAGTGAGAAATCTTTCAAAAAAGCCAACACAGTGCTAGGCTGCATTAACAGAGGGATAGAATCAAGATCACATGAAGTGTTAATACCACTTTACAAGGCCTTGGTAAGGCCACACTTGAAATACTGCATCCAGTTTTGGTCACCACGATGTAAAAAAGATGTTGAGACTCTAGAAAGACTGCAGAGAAGAGCAACAAAGATGATCAGGGGACTGGAGGCTAAAACATATGAGGAACAGTTGCTGGAATTGGGTATGTCTAGTTTAATGAAGAGAAGGACGAGGGGTGAGATGATAGCAGTCTTCCAGTATTTGAGAAGGCTGCCACAAAGAAGAGGGAGTCAAGCTATTCTCCAAAGCGCCTGAAGGCAGGACAAGAATCAACGGATGGAAACTAATCAAGGAGAGAAGCAACCTGGAACTAAGGAGAAACTTCCTGACAGTGAGAACAATTAACCAGTGGAACAACCTGCCTCCAGAAGCGGTGAATGCTCCAACACTGGAAGTTTTTAAGAAGAGACTAGACAGCCATTTGTCCGAAATGTTGTAGGGTTTCCTGCCTGAGCAGGGGGTTGGACTAGATGACCTCCAAGGTCCCTTCCAAATTTATTATTATTATTATTTTGCCCCATTTGAATTTTGCCCCATTTTATGACCTTTCTAGCCACATTTGTTAAATGAATCACTGCATTGTTAAATTAGTAATTGAATCTGGCTTCCCCACTGACTTTGTTTCTCAGAAGATCACAAAAGGGATCACATGATCCTGGGACACTGCATAAATATGACTTAGTTGTCAAGCATCCAATTGTAAATCATATAAATATGGAGATGCTGCAATGTTCCTATTTGTGAAAAATGGTCATAAGTGTATTTTTTCACTGTCTTTGTAACTTCGAATAGTCACTAAGTGAACTGTTCCAGGTCAAAGGCTACCTGTATTTAGACCACTGTCTCTTTTCACTGCCAATAGTGGGGGACAGTTTATTCCCCATATTAAAAAAAAAAGGAGTCTGCAGATTTTACTTTGCTAGTCGTTGCCGACTATCGGGGGCGGTGCTCATCTCCATATCAAAACCATTGAGCCTATGCAGTCCTATTGGAAAATTTTAATTTCTCTGTTGGTGAAAAATAAATCAGAAGCTCTCACCATTGACCAACGACCATTTCACGGGGGTCGCCAAACAACGCAGTCCACCATTTTCCCCCCTTTTCCTTAGCTGTGCTACTCCCTCTTATTCTATTGGCTTTTGAAAGCCAATAGAATAGACTCTTGAATAGAGTCTAATTCTATTGGCTTTCAAAAGCCAATAGGAATTGTCCAGGCTGTCTCCGCCCTGCTGAGCCCGCCAAATGTCCCAGTCTGCAAACGGGGCTGTAAGTTGTCTGCAGCGAAGGCGAGCTGTCTGGAAGTTTCCACCCCTCCCTGCTGAGCAACTACTACAAATGTAAGTAAAAGAGGGCCAGGGGTGGGAGGTGGGAGGCCAGCGGGCGCAGGGAGGGTTTTTGGCGTGTGTGGGGCCCAGCAGGTTTTTTACCTCCCTTGGGCTGGGCCAGCTGGTGGCCCAGCCGGTGGTCGCCCTGCGCCGTCGCTGCGGCCGCCCAGGAGCGCCTGGGCCTGCCTGCCGCCACCCCGAATGGGCGGCAGCGAAGGTAAGGCTAGCGGGGCAGCGGCAGGCACAGGGAGGGTTTTTGGCGCATGTGGGGCCCAACGGTTGTCTTACCTCCCTTGGGCTGGGCCAGCTGGTGGCCCAGCCTGTGGTCGCCCTGCACCGTCGCCGCCGCGGCCGCCCAGGAGCACCTGGGCTTGCCTGCTGCCACCCTGAACGGGCAGCGGCCTACGCCTTGGCCGGCGCAGGGGGCAGCACCACCACGCATGCGCGGCGCAGGGGGTAGCACCACGCATGCGCGGCGCAGGGGATAGCACCACGCATGCATGGCGCAGGGGGTAGCACCACACATGTGCGGCGCAGGGGGTAGCACCACGCATGCGTGGCGCTTGACAGGTCGGAGTCGCAGCCTGAAAAAGGTTGACAACCGCTGATTTAGCTGATTCAAAATAACTTCTTTGTAATCATATCAAAATATTTACCATACATTCTTCTTTACAGCAACATAGCTCAATGAAGACTTCTTACAGAGAGATACAGAGACAAACCTGAGACTGAAAATTCAGCTCCTAACTCAATACCCTTTTGCACAGACTCAGTAGCACTTTCTTCACATTGGCTGACTGAGTTACCACATGACTCTTCCTGCTCATGAATATTTCAACAAGTCCGAAGACATTTCTACCATTATGTAGCCAGCATGACATCACAGAATGTTGTTACCTTCCCATCGAAATGGTACCTATTTATCTACTTGCCTTTGCATGCTTTCGAACTGCTAAGCTGGAAGAAGCTAGGGCTAGGACGGGAACTCATCCTGTCAGGTGGCACTCGAATTTCAAACCCGGGTTGCTGGATTTCCAGCTGACAAACCCAGCATCGGAGTCACTACACTGATTATTCCCCACATTATCATGTGTCAAAAGTAAGGACACGTTCGCTTCTGAGAGATCCCACGTGTGGGTGGTTTTCTGCAACCTGACTTTCTGCTAACTGAGCTGTTCAGTGAAATTGAAAGCAGGAGTTCAAAAATCTATCCATCCTCCCTCTCTCGCCGCAACAAAACTGCAGCAGCCTGGAGCCAGAATAGAAATTTTGGAGCACCTGCTACTCATGGGCAGCCAGGCGTAAATAATTGCTAATAAAGAGGCCATCAGATGAAAAGCTTCTTCCCTCTTTCAATTGAAGGACTCTATTGATTATGTGTCATCAAGTCCAGACTGACTCTTTGCAACCCGAAAGATGTATTTTTTCGAGGAAGACCTGTCCCCAATTTGATCCTTCAGGTGCACCCATTGCTGCTGTGATGGATTCTGCCGATGACATTACAGACCGTTCCCAGCTTACAAAGGTTTCATTTAGTGACTGTTTGAAGTTACAACGGCACTATAAAAAGTGACTTATGGCAGTTTTTCACACTTACAACCATTGCAGCATCCTCAGGGTCACAAAACTCAAGTTCAGACGCTTGGCAACTGAATCATATTGAGTCATGTGATCCACCTTTTGTGACCTTCTGACAAGCAGAATCGACAGGAAAACCAGATTCTCTTAATAACCATGTTACTAACTCAACAACTGCAATGATTCACTTAACAACCATGGTAAGAAAAATCATGAAACTGGCAAAACTCACTTAACAACTTTCTTAGCAACAACTGTGGCCCTAAGTCAAGGGCTGGTTGTAAATAAGAACATAAGAACATAAGAAGAGCCATGCTGAATCAGGCCAAAGCCCATCGAGTCCAGCATTCTGTGTCACACAGTGGCCCACCAATTGTACATGGGGATCTTGAGCAGAAAGAGAAGGCAAAACCCTCCCTTTCCCTTGACCCCCAACAAATGGTACCCAAGGGAATCCTGCCTGCCTCAACCAACATAGAGGCGGCACATGGACATCTGTTTTAATAACCACCGATACACTTCGCCTCCATGAATCTATCTAGCCCTGCCTTGAAGCTGTCAAGGCTGACAGCTGTCACGACCCCTTCAGGAAGTGAATTCCATAAATCAACGACCCTCTGGGTGAAGAAATATTTCCCTTTATTTGTCCTCACTTTCTTAGCTATAAGCTTTAGGGAGTGCCCCCTTGTCCTGGTATTGTGTGATAGAGAAAAGAATTTTTCTCTATCCACATTTTCTATCCCATGCATGATTTTATACACTTCGATCAAGTCACCCCTTAAACGCCGTCTTTCAAGGCTGAAGAGACCAAGGTGTTGCAATCTGGTTTCATAAGGGAGGCGCTCCATTTCCTTGATCATTCTTGTTGCCCTTTTTTTGCACCTTTTCCAGTTCCATTATATCCTTCTTGAGGTGCGGTGACCAGAACTGTACACAGTACTCCAAGTGTGGTCTCACCATCGATTTGTACAGAGGCAATACAACACTTGCTGACTTATTTTCGATTCCCTTCCTAATCATGCCAAGCATGGAATTTGCTTTTTTTACTGCTGCTGCGCATTGGGTTGACATCTTCATCGAGCTGTCCACCAAAACCCCAAGATCCCTTTCTTGGGTTGTCTCAGAAAGTTTGGTCCCCATCAGTTGGTAAGTATAATTGGGGTTCTTTGCCCCGATGTGCATAACTTTGCACTTGTTTAGGTTAAAATGCATTTGCCACTTTGTTGCCCACTCACACAATTTCGAGAGATCCTTCTGGAGCTCCCGACAATCAGTTTCACTTTTCACAACCCGGAACAATTTAGTGTCATCAGCAAACTTGGCTACCTCACTATTAACTTCTACATCCAGATCATTGATGAATAAATCAACTGGGGCCCCTTTATCTATGTATTTATTTACACCCTCAAAGAATTCTAACAAGTTAGTAAGACATGATTTGCCTTTGCAGAAACCATGTTGATTTTCTTTCAGCAATGCCTGTTTTTCTATGTGCCCTGTAATTTTATCTTTAATAATGGTTTCCATCAGTTTGCCTGGAACTGAGGTTAGACTGACTGGTCTATAGTTTCCTGGATCACCTCTGGATCCTTTCTTGAAGATCGGGGTTATATTTGCTTCCCTCCAATCCTCCGGTACAGTGCCTGATCTTAGAGAAAGATTTTATATTTTAGCTAATTTCCAAGCCTTTGAGATGTAACAGCCTAGCTGTTTCCAAGCCTTTGAGATGTAAGAAGATAACTATAGAAGAGAATATTTGTAGCTCACTGTGGGGTCCTTGCTACTCTCTGAGCTTCATGGTTTCCTTGCAGACATTTAATTACCCAACTGGGTAATATCATCAGCACTAGAATGGAGTGGGCTTTACTCTCTGTTTAAATACAAGAGGATTGTCCGTCATTATTGGTGGTTCCTTGATTAGGCTGTTGTTTACTATTAGCTTGTTTGTCTGAATTGATAGTTCTTTGATTGGGGTATTGTTTACTGTATAATTTTTAGTCTAGCATTAATAATTATAATTAAAAATATTAATTATTGTTAATTAGGACTAATTAACTAGAAGATGATACATACTTGTCATCTTAATCTGAAGGCCTTTCAAGGCAATTCCTTTAATCAATCTGATCCTGCCCATCCATCTGAATCATTGTATTCTTTTGCTCCATCAACTTTTTCATTTTTCTTTTAAACAATCATCCCTTCAAATCAATTACCCAAAGTATGGGTGTTTCTCTTAACTCAGGGGTAGGCAACCTTGGCTCTTTTATGACGTGTGGACTTCAACTCCCAGAATTCCTGAGCCAGCCATGCTGAGGGGAAAGGGAGACGTTTCCAAGCTGAGCCAGGCTGACTCAGGAATTCTGGGAGTTGAAGTCCACGAGTCATGAAGGGGCCTAGGCCAGAGGTAGGCCACCTTGGCTCTTTTATGACTGGTGGACTTCAACTCCCAGAATTCCTGAGCCAGCCATGCTGAGGGGAAAGGGAGAGTTTCCAAGCGGAGCCATGCTGGCTCAGGAATTCTGGGAGTTGAAGTCCACGAGTCATAAAAGAGCCCAGGTTGCCTATCCCTGTCTTAGCTGAAGGTTGCCTGGAAGGACAGCGTTGGATCTAAAAGTGATCAACTGAGTATTTATGAAGATTCAATTTCCGAAGGCCTATCTCTTGCTATTCTTTAGTGTCTAGGTTTCAAGGTCATACGTGTAATTCTCGACTTACGACAGCAATTAAGCCCAACATTTGCTAAGCAAGAGTTGTTAAGTGAGCTTTGCCCCGTTTTATGACTTTTCTTGCCACAAGTAAATCACTGCAGTTGTTAAGTGAATCTGGCTTCCCACTTTGCACTTCAGAAAGTCACAAAAGTGAATCACTGCAGTTGTTAGTAACAGGGGATCCTACCACTCTTGAGACATTGCAACCATCAAAAATATGAACCATGTTTTGATCATGTGTCCCTGACAATGCTCAATGGTCATAAGTGTGAAACATGGTCATAAGTCACTTTTTTTCAGTGCCATTGTAACTTTGAATAGTCACTAAATGAATACTTGTAAGTCAAGGACTACCTCTACAATATCAATGAAGGAGCAGACCTTCAGGATCCAGAAGCCACAACTACTGCTGACTTGGAAAAACTAATCTTTTATAGTTGATCTCATCTTCCTTGCAGCCGTATCTGGGACCCCAAATGGCTTCAGACTCCAGCCTGGTGTGTTTCTTGATTTTGTGTGCCTGCTGAGTTCACTTCTCCTTTGGGAGAATCAACAAGAGTCTTGAAGTTCATTAATTTGCCTTTTAAATATCCTCAGAGGTCAAGGCTGCCTGTTTCTCTGCAGAACTATCAAAAGAGAGACCAGTGGGACAGACACAGCTTTGAAGCTAAGTTTCTACCAACCTGGAAATCTCTTTTGCATTTCTCCACCATAACTTCCTGCAGAAGGTCAAGTTAATTATTTTTAGCTCTGCCACCTGCCAGAAAATGAAATGAGTAATTGAGAGGTCTTGCAAATTAACTTGATCTCCAACCATTTCCAAAAAGCATGTGTGGCTCGCCTTTGCTACTCTGTCCTCTTGGCCTTCTTTTCCTTGTTCTACTTCCATTCTGCTAGCGCAGTGTTTCTCAAACTTGGCAACTTTAAGATAGGTGGATTTCAACCCCCAGAATTTAACCAATACCTCAGAATAGAGCTGGAAGGGATCTGGGAGGTCATCTAGTCCAACCCCCTGCTCAAGCAGGAGACCCTACACTATTTCAGACAAATGGCTGTCCAGTCTCTTCTTAAAAACCTCCAGTGATGGAGCACCCACAATTTATGGTTAATTGTTCTCACTGTTAGGAAGTTTCTCCTTAATTCCAGGTTGCTTCTTTCCTTCTTTACCATAGTTTCCATCCATTGCTTCTTGTCCTGCCTTTAGGTGCTTTGGAAAATAAGCTGACCTCCTCTTGTTTGTGGCAACCCCTCAAATAGTCTCTCCTAGTCCCTTTTTTCTCTAGACTGGCCATACCCAGTTCCTGCAATCATACTTCATATGTTTTAATTTTTCCTTGTTGTGATAGGTTAATTATTAATGATTTAGGCAAAATTATTAAGGATTTGATAGGAACATAATTCTCCCACAGTATATTTTATTTTTACACCAAGAAGTTGAAAAGAAAGGACATTCAGCGTCATTTTTGGCCTCAGCTGTTAATTACTGAAAAGCAGCTGCACTGGACCTCTGGATAGTCTGTCCTCATTACTACTCCTTCCTCCCTTTGGGCTGTTCCTAAATGTGCTGAATTTTATTCAGAGTGTCTTTGTAAATTAATTAAAAGAAGCCTGTCACCCTTGGGGAATCTTTTCCTTCAGTGCAACCTGTCAGATACAGGAGGGTCTCAGCGTACAACCATTTATCTGAAGTTACAACGTCACTGAAAAAAAGGGTGCTTACAATCAGTCACAACATCCCCCCCAGTCATGTGATCAAGGTTTGGGCACTTGGCATGTACTTACGGTCACATGATCACCATTTATAGTCTTCCTAGGCTATTTCTGACAAGCAAAGTTGATGGGGGAAGCCAGATTTGCTTAACAGCTGCAGTGATTTGTTCAACAACCGTGGCAAAAAAAGTTGTAAAATTGGGTGTGATTCACTTAACAACTGCTTTGTTTAGCAATATAAATTCTGGTCCCAGCTGCGATCCTGCATGATGATGGGTATGTATAATTTCCCCTGTCTGTTCGAAATGATAGCTTCTGACAACATTTGAAGGGTTGGGGCTGGGGAATTTTAATTTAAGGTTTTACACCCAGACAGGAAAAACCAAAAGTAAACTGCAGCTTAGGAGAAACCTGGCTTAAAAACAGTAACTCTTAGAGCAGTGGTGGTGAACCTATGGCACGGGTGCCAGAGGCGGCACTCAGAGCCCTCTCTGTGGGCACGTGCGCCGTCGCCCCAGTCCTAGGCCCTCAGCTGGGTTTTAAAAAACCTTTTCGCTTTAGGCCTCCACCGCCATGGGCAGAAAAAAAAAAGGTTCAATCAGTCAATTTCAACTCGCGGGAAAAAAAAAGATCTTGCAAAGTTGGAATTGATTGATTGAACTTTTTAGTCCCACACAGTCTGCCATTACCACCACAGCCACGCCCACCCAATAGGACACACCCATCCAATTGGCCATACCTAGCCAATGGGCCACACCCACCCGGCACCCGACGATGCATAAGTGGGTTTTGGGTTGCAGTTTGGGCACTCGGTCTCTAAAAGGTTCACCATCACTGCCTTAGAGGAACCTTGGAATCCTAGTGGATGAATCCTTAAACATGCACCAACAGTTTAAACGAAGAGACAAGGGAGTGGGTTTAAAATCCCAGATACAATACAACCAGATTGTAGATTTCCTATTTCCAATAATAATCCCTCAATCACATCTTTTTGAATATTTAATAATATTCAACTATACATGTTTATTTTATTTATTATTAAATAATTATTAATTATTAATTATTAATTATTAATTAATATTAATTAATTAATATTAATTAATAATTATTAATTATTAAATAATAAATAATATGTTGCCTATCTTGCCTAATATGGAATACTAACATTCAAGGTTCTTATTTATGTTAGAAATATGAATAAGTGCTATTAGTGTAGTAATATCATCCTAAAATAATTTTGAATATGATTTCAATAATAATCCATATAATTCAGAACTAAAAACTTGGGTGGCTGGGGAACTCTAGGAGTTGAAATCTGGGAGTGTGAAGTTTGAAAAACATGGATCTTTTTGAACTAAACCTAGATCCCTCAGAAGCTGTATTTATTGGGCAAAGGATTTCCTCTGTCTGTGTGTGTGTGTGTGTGTGTGTTCGTGAGTGCATGCATGCGTGCGTGCGTGCAGAGTGGGTGTGCATGCATGTGTGCACATATCAGCTAATATCATCCTAGAACTTCCTCAACACAATTGGTGTGTTGACAGAAATGGCCATTGGTCTGAAAGTACAAGGGTGTTATGCATACAACTGGAGCCACGGAAAAAGTCAACTTTGCCTTTGCGTCACTTGGGAACGCAACTGTTTGCTTAAGCTTTCAAAGGTGACGGAGGCAGAAGCCACTGATCAAGGGATAAGGAAGGATTTTTCCACCATGGGCACCAAATGAGAGAAGCTGAAGAATGGACCTATCACTGGAATTCCACAGCCGTGGTTTAAAAGTGTGCAATTTTATTTTTTGGGGAAAAAAAATCATCTCTTGGTTCTACAGATTGGGCGAGGCCTGCCTCAAAACCAGTAACTGTGAGAGGGACCTTGGAGTCCTAGTGGACGATCAATTGACTATGAGCCAGCCGTGTGCAGCAGCAGCCCAAAAAGCTAATACAATCCTGAGTTGTATAAACTGAGGCATAGAGTCAAGATCATGCGAGGTATTAGTACCGCTTTATAAAACCCTAATAAGATCACACCTGGAATACTGCAGCTAATTTTGGTCACCATATCGCAAAAAAGATGTTGAGGGTTTGGAAAAAATTCAGAGAAGAGCAACTAAGAGGATCCAAGACTAAAATGGGGGACTTGGGTTTGGCTAGTCTAAACCAAAAGAAGAAATAGGGGTGACATGATAGCAGTATTCCAGTATTTGAGGGGCTGCCATGAAGAAGAGGGGATCAAATTATTCTCCAAAGCATCGGAGGGCAGGACAAGAAGCAACGGATGGAAACTAATAAAGGAGAGAAGCAACCTGGAATTAAGGAGAATCTTCCTAACAGTGAGGACAATTAACCAGTGGAACAGCTTTGCCTCCAGAAATCGTGGGTGCTCCGTCACTGGAGGTTTTTAAGAAGAGGCTAGACAGTCACTTGTCTGAGACGATATACTATAGGTTCTCCTGCTTGAGCGGGGGAGGGGGCGGGCTAGACTAGAAGACCTCCAAGGTCTCTTCCAGCTCTATTCTATTCTATTCTATTCTATTCTATTCTATTCTATTCTATTCTATTCTATTCTATTCTATTCTATTCTATTCTATTCTTTAGGATTGCTAGCAAAGAGGCTGAAGAGAGGGGAGGGAAAGAATTTTGTTTTGTTTTGGATAGATGCTAAAATGAAGTGCTTTGCATTTTTTTTTTTGCAGCTGTTTCCTGTTGTGTCTCTGATGGTTTTGGTTATGTCAAGAAACGACTTTGCTCTTTTGAATGCAGGTAGTCCTTGGCCACAATTGAGCCCAAAATTTGCATTGCTAAGCAAGGCAGTTGTTACGTTTTGTTCCTTTTTACAACCTTTTCTGCCACAGTTGTTAAGCGAATCACCGCAGTTCTTAAGTGAATCATGCAGTCATTAAGCAAATTTGGCTTCTCTCATTCACTTTGCTTGTTGGAAGCTGGCTGGAAATATTACAAATAGTGATAACAATAGCAATAGCAATAGCATCTAGATTTATATACCGCTTCACAGTGCGTTGACAGAGTCAATCTGTTGCCCTTCAACAATCTGGGTCCTCATTTAGATTCATCCAGAAAGATAGATAGATAGATAGATAGATAGATAGATAGATAGATAGATAGATAGATAGATAGATAGATGGATGGATGGATGGATGGATGGATGGATGGATGGATGGATGGATGGATGGATGGATGGATGGATGGATAGATAGATAGATAGATAGATAGATAGATAGATAGATAGATAGATAGATAGATAGATAGATAGATAGATAGATAGATAGATAGATAGATAGATAGATAGATAGATGGCAATAGCACTTAGAATAGAATAGAGCTGGAAGGGACTTTGGAGGTCTTCTAGTCCAGCCCCCCACTCAAGCAGGAGGACCTAAACCATCTCAGACAAGTGACTGTCCAGCCTTTTTTAAAAAAAAACCTCCAGTGATGGAGTGCCCACGAATTCTGGAGGCAAACTGTTCCACTGATTAATTGTCCTCACTGTCAGGAAGTTTTTCCTTAATTCCAGGTTGCTTCTCTCCTTGATCAGTTTCCATCCATTGTTTCTCATCCTTCCCTCTTATATATTTAGATACTTAGACTTATATACCGCTTCACCGTCCATTACAAACTTCTATAAGCGGTTTACAGAGTCAGCACATTGCCCCCAACAATCAGGGTCCTCATTTTACTGACCTCGCAAGGATGGAAGGCTGAGTCAAACTGTCAGGAACTGCTGGCAGTGGGCAGAATCAGCCTGCAATGTTGCATTCAACCACTGCACCACCAGGTCTCTCACGGTCTGATCACATGACCCCGGGACAGTGCACCCATCATAAATGATGGCATCGGACCAGGTTACTTACGGGACCGTCTGCTGCCTCATGAAACCCAGCGACCGGTTAGGACCCACAGGGTCGCCCTTCTCCAGGTCCTGTCAGCCAGACAGTGTCGCCTGGTGGGGCCTAGGGGAAGAGCCTTCTCTGTTGCGGCCCTGGCCCTCTGGAATCAACTCCCCCCGGAGATCCGTATCGCCCCCACCCTCTCCGCCTTTCGTAAACTCCTTAAGACACATCTTTGCCGACAGGCCTGGGGCAGTTGACATCTTACCCCTAGCCAGTGTATGTATGTTTGTATGTTTGTTTCTGGATGATTGGTTGTTTTTAACTAATGGGTTTTATAATGTATTTTAATATTAGATTTCCTTATGTTAGTATTCATGTTGTGAGCCGCCCTGAGTTCTTGGAATAGGGCGGCATAGAAATCTAAATAATAATAATAATAATAATAATAATAATAATAATAATAATAATAATAATAATAATAATAATAATAATAATAATAATAAATACATGCCAGTTTCCAAGTACTTGAATTTTGATCACATGACTACTGGGATGGTGCAACAGTCATGTGGAAAAACAGTCGTAAGTCAGTTTTTCCAATGCGGGTGTAACTTCAGACAGACATTAAGTGAATTGTTGTAAGTCAAGGACTACCTATAAATGGGCAGAGCTCTGGGAAAATAAGATTTGAAGTGCAATAACTGGGCAAGGCCTATAGATATATGCGGGTTGATTCACGCACTGAGTGAATTCCATTAAACGGTTGCATGACAGGTGATCCTCGATTTACAAACACAGTTGGGACCAAACTTCAATCACTAAGCAAGGCAAGTCGTTAAATAAGCCACGCCAATTTTACAGTCTTCATTGCTACGGTCATTAAGGGAATAACCACGGTTGTTAAGTAAATCACACAGTTGTTAAGCGAATCTAACATCCCTCATTGACTTTGCCTTCTGGGCGCCAGCTGGGAAGGTCGCAAATGGGGGTCACATGATCCCAGGATGCTGCAACCATTACGGGTAGTCCTTGTGTTACACTTCATTTAGTGGCTGTTCAAAGTTACGACATCATTGAAATATGTGACTTATGACCGTTTTTCACACTAAGGACCACTACAGCTTCCCCAAGGTCACTTGATTCAAATTCGGATGCTTGGCCACTGATTCATATTTATGACGGCCACGGTGTCCCGGGATCATGTAATCTCCTTTTGCGACATTCTGACAAGCAAAGTCAACAATGGTCCTTTTAGGATCCTGTACAGGTGGTCCTCAGCTTACAACCATTCATTTAGTGACAGTGGCACTGAAAATAGTGACTTACGACTGTTTGCCACACAACCAATGTGGCATTTCCACGGTCACAATTCAGATACTTGGCCACTGACTCACATTTATGACAGTCGCAGTGTCCCAGGGTCAGGTCTGACAAGTCAATGGAGCCGGATTCACTTAACGACCTTATTACTAACTTGACAACCACCGTGATTCGTTTAACAAACTGTGGCAAGAAAGGTCGTAAAATAGGGGGCAAAATTCGCTTTGCAAATGTCTCTCTTAGCAACAGAAATTTTGGGCTCAATTGTGGTCGTACGTTGAGGACAACCTGTGTGGCTTGGACTGCACAGTGCCCACAGAGACACCACCGTGACACAAGTGTGGCCTTTTCCATCCATTTGAATAACCTCAAGTATTCCAGCAACCTTGAGCATCCCAGCAAGTGAAATAAATCGGGCTGTTCTTTTTCAGAGGAAATGAAATTCTTTATTCAGCGTTAAGGCAGGAAAAGGAAGCTGGAGTGGGGGCAGTAGACCCTGGCCAGCCTCTTTGGCTCTGAACTGTGGGAGCTGAGAAGAGTTGCTGATCCCAAATTCTCCTGATTTATGTTTGCACCATACAAATGTCAGGCACAGCCCCAAATTCTCACAAAACCTCCGACTTTATATTGTTGGCCTCCTACACATTGCTGGACAAGCACCATGCTAATCACATCTGTTATCAGGGGCTGAACTGTTCTCCACTGGAGGAATAATTGATATCCAGAGGAAGGTGGAGTCTGGGAAACTTGAAAGAAGAGAAAAGGAATTGTATTCAGTTCAATGTCTCACTTGGCAGCCTAAATTTGGGCTCAGTTATGGTCAGAAGAGTATCTATACAATTTAGGATGTCAGGTTTTAAGCAGGATTAGATTATTTGACTTTTTCATCCAGAGTTGAAAATATATATATATATATATATATATATATATATATATATATATATATATATATATATATATATATATATATATATATATATATATATATATATATATATATATATATATATATATATATGTGTGTGTGTGTGTGTGTGTGTGTGTGTGTGTGTGTGTGTGTGTGTGTGTGTGTGTGTGTGTGTGTGTGTGTGTGTGTGTGTGTGTGTGTGTGTGTGTATTTTGTTGAATCTTTTTCCTGAAAGACAACAACAACAACAACAACAAAAAACCAGTTTACTCAAGGAACAAAGACCAGTAAGACTGCATAGCCAGTAAATAAAATTTTGAACAAGTATCTGTGCTCTTAAGAGAAATACCAAAATGTTTAACATCCATATTTAGTATTTCTGTCCAGAATATCGTAATCCTCAATATACGAATTTTACAGACTAAAATTTCCATTGTTGAGCCATACAGTTAAGTGCAAATTTAACCCCTATTTCGCCCTGGTTGCTAAGCAAATCAGTGCAGTTGTTAAAACGAATCATGTGGTTGTTACATGGAAGCCAGCTGGGAAGGTCACACACGGAGATCATATGGCCCCAGAACACTGTCATTAATACAAGCATGTTGGCAAGAACCCAATTTTTTGATCACACAACCATAGGGGATGGTGAAGTGGTCATAAGTGTGAGGACCAGTTGTAAATCATTATTTCAATGCCATTATAATTTCCAATGATTGCCAAAGGAAAGATTGTAAGTTGAGGACTTCCTATATCTTAGAACATGGAGTTCAATTTTGAATAAAAGGCTCTTTAACAGAGAAGTCCTCAAGACTTTTTTACGACCACGTTAATTTTTTTATCAAAGCCGGTTCCCCCGTTTTTAAACACTATTGATTCAAAGAAAGATGTGTATTGCTTTTCCAATATGCCTTGTGTAGCAACAGTTTATAAATCTTAGAAATGTCTTATCAGACCATGGTAGGGTTAATTAGAAAAAAAAATTGTTCAGTACTTTTTCCAATATCCTTGAAAACCTACCAGCAAAACGACCAGGTTTTCACACTTGCAACAATAAGAGAAAATATTTTCTCAGGATCCCCCAACCTTGCCTTCTGGGGGATCTCAAAGTCTATAATCCTGAGACAACAAACTGACTGAGCATTATTATATGTGATGTCTAAGGCAGGGAACAAGAACAGAGTTTAAAGCAGCGGTTCTCAACCTTTTTCAGGCCGAAACCCCACCTGCGCCGCCCATGCGTGTCGCGACCCCGACCCGCGCCGTGCACGCACGGCGCGATGGGCCAAACCGCGCATGCGTGACGCGACGGGCCGATCCGCGCATGCACGGTGCGTGCACGACGACCCGATCCGCACATGTACAGCGCGACGGGCCAAACCGCGCATGTGCGGCGCGCGCGCGACAGGCCGAACCGCATATGCGTGGCACGACGGGCCGAACCGCGCATGCGCAGCGCGCGCACGACGGCTGAGGGGAAATGGGGGGGAAAATGGCAGACTGCGGTGTCCGGCGACCCCCGCAAAACGGTCATTCGACCCCAAATGGGGTCGCGACCCACAGGTTGAGAACCGCTGGTTTAAAGAATTGCATTTGGTAAAATAAGATGCCGAATGTTGCAAGGTCCCTTCATTATAAATTAAGAAGGCTATTTTCCAGAAGCCCCCCGCCCCTCCCCCGCGACGTGCCCATTGCCAGCAGCGGCGTTTTTACGGGTTTCGGCATCGCGCGGAGTGAAGTTGAGTGAGGGAGGGGGCCATGTCCGGCGCCTCCAACGTCGCCGCTATGAAGAAAGTGGTGCAACAGCTGCGGCTCGAGGCCAGCGTGAACCGCTTGAAGGTTTCACAAGCTGCAGCTGATCTGAAGCAGTTTTGCCTTCAGAATGCACATCACGATCCTTTATTAACAGGAGTTTCGTCAAGTACAAATCCATTTAGACCACAGAAAGTCTGTTCTTTTCTCTGATTTGATCTAACAACTTTTCCTAGCTGGTTATGTTGAATATGGAAATGAAACAAGATGGCTTGGAACCTGTATAGAAACTTTGTATTAATGTGCCAACTTTGAGCTTGTAAGATTGCTATTGTTTCAAACCCCCTTAAAATCTACCTCTCTAAACAAGCTGTATGCTAGTTGCTATAACTCTGTATCATGAGGGAATCAATTTTATATTCAAGCAATAATTGACATGATTTTGAATGTTAGCATAAAGTATTTCAACTTGTCCTAATACTTTGAACTGTGTATCCAAAGCTTCACTATTGTTCTAAATACTGTCAAGTTCATTTTGTAAAAATATTCCTGCTTTTCCAAAACAAAATAGCATCTTCATATAAACAAATTAGTAATTTATAATCAGCATAGTACTTTTTTCTTTTTTGTTATATAGTCATAACTAATTTGGAGTAAACTGTATTCACCTCTAGAAGCATCCTAAATTGTGAATATCCTTCTACAAGACTCAAAAAAACAAAATAAATTCCTTGTTATACACTAAAAAAAAAAAAAAAAGAAGGCTATTTTCCCAGCCTCAGGCCGGTAAAACATTGGAGCGGATGAGAAAGACTGCAGTGAAAATACTGGCCTATCTTATTTAAGGTCACCAATAACTTTTTTCACATACAGGTACTCCTCAACTTACAACAGTTTATTTAGTGACTTTTTGAAGTTACACCCGCACTGAAAAAAGTGACATGACCATTTTTCACACTTTTTAAAATAAAGTTTTATTGATTAATTTTTTTAACAAAATTCAGTAGTAATCATTCAACAAAAACATGTTGTCTGAGTATCTTATTCACTAATACAAATTAAATTCCCAATCCCTAAATCTTTTCTCTTACCACTGATAAAATAGATCCCAAGTTTGAAAATATTCTGTTTCTTCTTTTTCTTTCAATTGTAAAGTAAGTTTATCCATTTCTTCACAGTCTAGTATTTTTTAATTATTTCTTCTTCTGGTGATGTTTCTTTGTTCTTGTGCAAATATAATTCCTGCCGCTGTTATCACATGTAAAATCAAATATGTACTTTGCTTATCAAGTTTTTCTGGCATTATACCTAGTTAAAAAAATCAGGTTTATAGTTTATGTGTTTCTCTAATATTTTTTCTAACAAAGTATGATTTTTTGTCCAATACCTCCTTGCTTTAACACATGTCCACCACATACAATAATAAGTACCTAGTTTATGGTTACATTTCCAAAATTTCTCTGACATATTTTTAAACATTTTTGCTAATCTTGTTGGTGGCAAGTGCCATTTATAAAACATTTTGTATAGGTTTTCTTTATAGGAGGCTGACATTGTGAATTTATAGTTTTTTCCCCACAAACTTTGCCACTTCTCTAAGTCTATATTTTTTTTAATATAAAATTCTTTTATTAAAACAATCAACATTGAACATAAAAAAAACATATTGTGCAGCAATCATCATGGCACCTGATATACAATACTAGGTATTAGTCACTGAAAACGTCTGAATTAGTAAGCCTTTTTCCCACCCCTCGCGTCTAGCCTCAACTATACTCCTGTTACACTTTGTTTGATTGGTGTTTCTCTTATCTGGTTCCATATTAATGTGGTCAACATTAAACCAAAGATCCTATTGCTAAACAATCATCCTAGAACATAGCATACAACATTAGGTATTAATCTTTGTAAACATCTGTTTTAGTAAACGTTCTTCCCTCCTCCCTTCCCTCTTCAAGTATACTCCGAGTACCTTTTGTTTGTTTGGTGTTTCACTCAGAGTCCTCTCTGTGGGCACACGCACCATGCCCCGGAAATGGCAACCGTCTCTCTTCAACCAATTACCCGCTAACTCGTTGAGGTCCCACATGGCCGGATGCATCCCAGCATGGCTGGTTTCCCTCCCCCCCCGTCCCATCCCTCCTGGCCTTGCATGCTCTCCTTTTCCCGGACACAACCCGCTGCATCGCCTCCTTAGCTGTCAGCCGGCCGGCCAGTTCAGAGGTGGCTTCTCTGAACTGCTGGCGGTGGGCTGCGGAGCCCCAGCGTGTGCCGGTCAAGGGGCCAGCAGGCTGTGGCTGCTGATGGACACTGTCGGCCGCCATGCGCTCGCTGGCCTCTGTCAGGCAGCAGCTGCCGCGGCCCCTGCCTTGCCTTGCCCTGCGACAATGGCACCCCACCCTACCTCGTCTTACTTTGCCTCATCCCGCAGGACGAGCCTTCTGCCCACTGCACTATCTGCCAGAGACCCCCTGGATCTCCCCAAACTCTGCCCCATCCCCACAAGCATCTCTCCCCACGAACAACATTGAAGTGACCATGCCCACCGGGGTCACACCCACCCAGTCTGCCATGACCACCACAGCCACACCCAGTGGGCCATGCCCACCTGGCAACCGGCGATAAATAAGTGGGTTTTGGGTTGCAGTTTGGGCACTCGGTCTCTAAAAGGTTCACCATCACCTCTATATTATATCCAAAATTCTTTGCCCATATTATCACTGTTTCTTTTACATGTTCATCTTCCATTTTGAGATTTAACAAGAAATTGTACATTTTTTTAAATTAACTTTTTGTCGGAAGTTAGTAAATTCTGGTCAAACATAGTCTGCTCTTTATAAAATCCATACTGATTATATCTCACTTGCAATTGAAAATGTGACCACTATGTTAAATCGATGCCCTGATTTTCCATCTCTTGTCCAGATTTTAAGTTCCCTTCAGAGTTTAGAATATCTTTATTTGTCCATATTTTATTGAGACTGACTAAATTTGGATGTACAAATGCTTCCATTGTTGAGAGCCATCCTGGAATTTTCAAATAAACCTTATATTTTATTTTTCCCCATGTTAATAATAGAGCATTTTTAATATAGTGGTTCTGGAAGTATTTATGTATTTTATTTTTCCATACCATAAAAAAGCATGCCAACCAAGTTGTAGGTCATGTCCCTCCAAGTACAGCAATCTTTTATTTCTAAGAGTTATCCATGTTTACCCATGTTAGCACTGACGCTTGACAATATAAAACTCATTACGTACCTGGCGCCCTGCCACGTATCAACCTCCCTGCCCGAGCTCCTGAGCGTTGTCGCCGCGGTGGTGGTTGAAGTCCCCAGGCTAATAGTCATGGGTGACTTCAACCTGCCGTCCGGGGGCGGGGCGTCCGGGGAGGCTCGGGAGTTCATGGCTTCCATGACAGCCATGGACCTGACCCAGGTAATTCAAGGCCCCACACACACAGGGGGGAACACGCTTGACCTGGTTTTTGTCTCTGGACAGTGGCTGAGTGGTCAGAGTGTAGGGGATATAGTCATTGAACCCCTGTCATGGTCTGATCACTCTCTCCTATGCTTGGACTTTCGGACCGTTGCACCCCATCACAGGGTGGCGGAACCGGTGAGATGGTACCGCCCCAGGCGGCTGATGGAACCCGAGCGGTTCCAGGCAGAGCTTGGGCCAATTCCTGAGGTTCTGACACACGACTCGGTTGGAGAGGTGGTGGCGGCCTGGGACAGGGCGGCTGCCGGTGCCCTGGATCGAGTTGTGCCTTTGCGGCCTCTGATTCGGCGTGGGTCTCGACCGGCCCCGTGGTATAACGAGGGGTTGAGAGAGATGAAACGCCGGAAAAGACGCCTAGAGAGCAGTTGGAGATCGAGCCGTGCCGAATCTGACCGAACATTGGTAAGAGACCATATTAGGTCCTACCTAATGGCGATAAGAGCAGAGAAGTGTTCCTACCTCACTGCTCTTATTGCGTCATCAGATAACCGCCCAGCCTCCTTGTTTAGGGTGACCCGCTCCCTCCTTCATCAGGAGGTGAGGGGAGACCCCTTAGAGGGTAGAGCTGAGGATTTCGGAAAATATCTGTATGATAAAATCGCTCAGATACGGGAAGGCTTCGACTTCAACTGGGTATGTCCAATGGGAGAGGCGGAGGCTGGTCTTGAGACTGTTACCTGGGTTGAGTTTGACCCCGTGACCCCCGAGGACGTGGACAGGTTGCTGGGGGCGACCACATGTTTACTGGACCCGTGCCCCTCCTGGTTGGTGCTGGCCTCCCGGGAGGTGGTACGAGGCTGGTTCCGAGCAATTATCAACGCTTCCTTGAGTGAGGGTGTCTTTCCCGCTGCCTTGAAAGAGGCAGTGGTGAGACCCCTCCTCAAGAAGCCTGCCCTGGATCCAGCTGTTTTATCAAACTACCGTCCCGTCTCCAACCTTCGCTTTCTTGCGAAGGTTGTTGAGAGTGTGGTTGCCCGACAGTTCCCGCAGCACCTGGAGGAATCGTCATATCTCGATCCATTCCAGTCGGGCTTCAGGCCTGGCTACAGCACGGAAACAGCATTGGTCGCGTTGGTGGATGATCTCTGGCGGGCCCAAGACAGGGGTTGCTCCTCTGTTCTGGTGCTATTGGACCTCTCGGCGGCTTTTGATACCATCGATCATGGTATCATGCTGCAACGGTTGGAGGGGCTGGGCATAGGAGGCACTGTCTTGCAGTGGTTCTCCTCCTTCCTCTCTGGCCGGATGCAGTCTGTGTTGACAGGGGGCCAGAGGTCGACCCCGAGACCCCTCGTATGTGGGGTACCTCAGGGGTCGGTCCTCTCGCCTCTACTGTTCAACATTTATGTAAAGCCGCTGGGTGAGATCATCCGTGGTTTTGGCGTGGAGTACCACCAGTACGCTGATGATACCCAGCTGTACATTTCCACGCCAAACCACCCCAATGATGCCCTTGCCGTGCTGACCCAGTGCCTGGAGGCCGTGCGGGTATGGATGGGGAGAAACGGACTCAAGCTCAACCCCTCCAAGACCGAGTGGCTGTGGTTACCGTCGTCCCGGTACAGCCAGCTGATTCCATCGCTGTGTATTGGGGGCGAAACAGTGGCTCCCACAGGAAGGGTTCGCAACTTGGGAATCCTCCTGGACTCACGGCTGTCCTTAGAGGACCATCTGACGGCCGTGGCCGGGAGGATGTTCCACCAGGTTCGCCTGGTGCGCCAGTTGCGTCCCTTCCTAGACCGGGACTCGCTACGCACAGTCACTCATGCCCTCGTGACCTCCAGGCTGGACTACTGTAATGCTCTCTACATGGGGCTCCCCTTGAGGTGCATCCGGAAGCTCCAACTTGCCCAGAATGCGGCCGCGCGGGTAGTGATGGGAGCGTCGTGGCGCTCCCACGTAACACCGCTCCTGCGTGAGTTGCACTGGTTGCCGGTGGTCTTTCGGGTGCGGTTCAAGGTGTTAGTGACCACTTTTAAAGCGCTCCATGGCATCGGACCCGGATACTTACAGGACCGTCTACTGCCAGCAAATACCTCCCGCCGTCCGGTACGCTCCCACAGAGAGGGCCTCCTCAGGGAGCCGTCGGCCAGACAGTGCCGGCTGGCGACCCCCAGGGGGAGAGCCTTCTCTGTGGGAGCTCCCACGTTATGGAACGAGCTCCCCCCCGAACTCCGTATAATAACAGATTTACGCACCTTCCGTCGGGAACTAAAAACATTTCTTTTCCGACAGGCCGGCCTGGCATAGAAGCTTCGGTTCCAATAGGGTCAAAATGTTTTAAGGGGACTGAGTATTTTTTAAGATTTTAAATTTTGTATGTTTTGGGTTTTAGGATTTTGGCCAAATGATTTAATTTATTTTTAATTATTTTAAATTTTGTATATTTATATGTTTTTTAAATTTTAGGCTGTACACCGCCCCGAGTCCTTCGGGAGAGGGGCGGTATAGAAATTTAATAAAATAAAAAATAAAAAATAAATAAATTCTGGCAAGCCAAAACCTCCGTTTCCCTTAGCTTCTTGTAACATTTTCAGTTTAATTCTAACTTTCATTTTTCACACTTATGACCGTTGCATTATCCCCATTGTCATGTGATTTGCATTCAGATGCTTGACAAGTGACTCACATTTATGACAGTCTCAGTGTCCAGGGGTGATCCCCTTTTGCAACCTTCTGACAAGGAAAGTCAATGGGGATTCACTTAACCACCAGGTTACTAACTTAAAACTGCAGTGATTCACTTAACAAACGTGGCAAGAAAAGTCATAAAATGAGGCAAAACTGCTTAATAATTTTTTCACGTAATTGCGGTCGTAGGTTGAGGATTACCTGTAGTTTTATTTTTTTTTTAAAGAAAAATAACAGAAACTAACACAGAATAAAGGATTAGAAGGGGGAAATAAAAATAAATAAAAAGGGCAAAGTCAAAGTGTGGGAAAAAGAAACAAAATATAAAGAGCTGGCCTCCAATTTTCTTTACAGCAGGTGCCTTTTGCCCTATACTTAGAACATGCCCATCATTTTTTTTCTATACAGGTAGACCTCGACCTGTACAGATTGAGTCATTCCCGGACAATGGAACTAATCATTTAGCTACTGGGTTCAAAGTTATGAGCACTCAGTTAGCAATCATTCAAACTTATGACAGAAACCCACAAGGGTTTAATTAATTAATCAGTGGAACAACTTATCCCCAGAAACTGTGAATGCTCAACACTGGAAATTTTTAAGAAGAGATGGGACAGCCATTTGTCTGAAATGGTATAGGGCAGGGGTAGGCCACCTTGGCTCTTTTATGACTCGTGGACTTCAACTCCCAGAATTCCTGAGCCAGCCATGCTGAGGGGACAGGAGAGGTTTCCAAGCTGAGCCATGCTGGCTCAGGAATTCTGGGAGTTGAAGTCCACCAGTCATAAAAGAGCCAAGGTGGCCTACCCCTGACCTAGGCCATCTAACCTAAATAAATAAATATAAACCTAATAAATGTTATAGGGCAGGAGTAGGCAACCTTGGCTCTTTTATGACTTGTGGACTTCAACTCCCAGAATTCCTGAGTCAGCCATGCTGAGGGGAAAGAGAGAGGTTTCCAAGTTGAGCTATGCTGGCTCAGGAATTCTGGGAGTTGAAGTCCACAAGTCATAAAAGAGCCAAGGTTGCCTACCCCCGGTATAGGGGTTCCTGCCTGAGGAGGGGGTTGGACTAGATAACCTCCAAGGTCCCTTCCAACTTTATTATTATTATTATTAAGGTACTTACAACCCAGATTCCAAGTTCTCATGGCTAAATTTCCCTCCCAGATGGTCATGTGATCTTATTTTGGGCATATGGCAACCCGCCTGAATTTACAGCTGTTTATGAATGTAAATGATCATGCGACTGCGATTTACAATGCTTTTGGCGGAAACATGCATTTAATTTGGTTTCTAGCAAAAAAACACCCATTGCAAATGAGTTTGCTTAATGACCTTGGCATATGCACAGCATCCACTGCAAAACAGGTAATAAAATCATAGGATAACCTACTTGATAACCTACAAAATTTTGATTAATTCTTGGCTCAATTATGGTCCTAAGTTGAGAACTACTGTTATCTATTTCTTTTTCTAATCATCCACACCATAAATCATGCCTTCATTTTTTTTCTGTTTCATCTGCGCTTGTGATGAAAAATAAGACATTCCCTCCCCCCCAAATAAGCCATAATGGATTAGGGTAGGGCTTATTTTTGGGAAAACATGGTAATATTTATTTATTCGTTTCATAAAACTCATTATAGCTTTGATGAAATACTACATTTTAATTCCCTTGTGTTTGTTATTTCAGTAAACAAACATATAACGTAAAGAGGAAAAGTGCCAAACAACCAAGGGGTGACAAGCTGTCAGTTATTTCAGCTTGGTGTTACACCCCAAATTCCCCGAGATATTATGAGTGTGCTGGTGTTCCCCAAACAGTGAAACCAATGGGAAGCTAAGACACAATGAACCAATAGAAATATAGATTTCAAGGGTTGTCTTATCGCCCATTTCGGAATCCGTGAAAGAATGCTTACAACTCACAACTTTCCCATGACAAACAGGTTTGTCATATGCATTATTTGATTGTTTTTTGTCAGGTATTATTTAATATTTTCTCATTAAGATTTTAAAACTCTTTCTTATAATCTAATTTTGTGTGCCTCTTGTGTTGTTCTTATCTAAGTATTAAATGCATGAAATAATAAACTACCTTTCAGTATATCATTTTTTTATACTTAAAACGGTCATTAGGGCAGAGAACCGGTGGTTAAATTATTTGAATCTCAACACTGGTTTCACAGGAAAGTGGCAGGAAAGATCATAAAATGAGGCAAAACTCACTTTTAACAATTATATTACCTAATTACAGAAATTTTGGCTCAATTGAGATCATAAGGATTACCAACCGGGGGTGCTTGCACCCCCTGGGGGTGCAAGACGATATTCCAGGGGGTGCAAAAACTTGATTTTTCAAAGTTAAAGTGTATATGCATAATTCATTGCTGTTATTTTGAACTTTTGTAAGGGGTGCGAGAATATATCAGAAGTGTTCTAGGGAAGCAGGGTATAGAAAAGGTTGGGAGCTACTGAATTTCTACCTTAGGATTATTGGTTAGGGATCATAAAAGATTGTACTAATACTGAGATGAATAAAATGTGATAGACTAGGAACTGTTGATAGACTATAGAAAAGAGAAACACCAAGCAAATAAATTGTAACAGGCGTTTAGTTGAGGCTTGATGTGCGGAGTGGAAAATGTTTACCAAACCAGACGTTTATAAAGATTAATACTTAGTGATGTATATCAGGTGCTATGATGATTGATGCATACTATGATTTTACGTTCAATGCTGAATGTCTTAATAAAAGAATTTTTTCATTAAAAAAAATAAATAAATCAAGGACTGCCTATACTAACATGGGGAGAAAACAAGAGTTGTTTTAAAGAAAAAAAAAATCTTGCCATTTGGAGCAAATCATTTATTTGTGCTGAGCAATTTTGGATTTGCACTGAGAAAAGAACAGTTGGACAGAAACTTTAAACATGCAAGTTGAGAATGTTATGCCAGCTGGGAAACTGGAGAAAACATGAAGAAGTGTGAATCTCATCACAGTTTTGCTATGATTGCTTGTGCTTACCACCATCCCAGCCGGTGCTGCTTCTCTTAAATCCTGAGAGAAAGTTACAAAAAGTGACAGATGATGGATGCAGCCGACAAGTCAGGAGACACGGCAGATAGGCCAGAAAAACCAAGCCTTCTTAAGAGTGGATGCATAGATTCACGGCGTGTGATTAAAAGAAAATCAAGCAATGGCTGTAATGAAGATTTGAAGCTTCGTTGAACTATTATTTTCTTTTTTTAAAAAAAATGATCACTTGCCTGCCATTAGTTGTTGGCTTAAGGCAGGGCTCTCCAATCTTGGCAACTTTAAGACTTGTGGACTTCAACTCCCAGAATTCCCAGCCAGCTTGTGCCTTAGAATCAAGAAACAGACAGAAGGACTATGAGTATGATATGATAGCAGTCTTCCAGTATGTCAGGGGCTGCCCCAAAGAAGAGGGAATCAAGCTATTCTCCAAAGCACCTGAAGGCAGGACAAGAAGCAACGGGTGGAAACTAATCAAGGAGAGAAGAAACCTGGCATCAAGGAGAAATTCCTTGATAGTGAGAACAATTAACCAGTGGAACAACCTGCCTCCAGAAATTGCGGGTGCTCCAACACTGGAAGTTTTTAAAAAAGAGACGGGACAGCCATTTGTGTGAAATGGTATAGGGTTTCCTGCCTTAGCACAGGGTTGGAGTAGATGACCTTCAAGGTCCCTTCCAACATTATTATTATCATTATTATTAGTAATAGTAGTAGTACCTAGTAGTAGATTGCTGCAAATGAATTTGCTGGGATTTAAGACATTCTTGCCCTTTTCTCCAGTCATGTGCATCTCGTTCTCCGTTCATGGGTATCTGTCTTCCATCCTTGGCCTTTATCTGTGTTCCTCTCATTCTATTTCCATGCGCACCTCATTGTCCATCCATAGGCAATTTGTATTTCATCTGTAAGAATTTTGTCTGTAGGTCAAAGGCATCTCATTCTCAATCCAGGGACAACTCTATCAGGATCCCTTTTTCCATCCTTTGTCCATCTTGTTCTCCATCCATGTGTATTTGTTTCTCGGTCCATGAACATCATGTTCTCCACCCATGAGTATCTCATTCTCCACTCCTGGGTATCTTGTTTTCCACTCATGTGGATTTTGTTTTCTGTACTTTTGTATCTCATTCTCTGACCATGGGCATCTTGATCTCTGTCCATAGGTATTTCATACTCAAGAGGCATATAGAATAGAATACGGACCTTGGAGGTCTTCTAGTCCAACCCCCTGCTCAGGTAGGAAACCCTATACCATTTCAGACAAATGGCTGTCCAGTCTCTTCTTGAAAACTTCCAGTGTTGGAGCATTCACAACTTCTGGAGGCAGGTTGTTCCTCTGGTTAATTGTTCTCACTGTCAGGAAGTTTCTCCTTAGTTCTAGGTTCTTCTCTCCTTGATCAGTTTCTATCCTCCATGCTTCTTGTCCTACCTTCAGGCACTTTGGAGAATAGCTTGACTCCCTCTTCTTTGGGGCAGCCCCTGAGATACTGGAAGATTACTATCATGTCCCCCCTCGCCCTTCTCTTCATTAAACTAGACATACCCAATTCCACCAACCGTTCCTTATATATTTTAGCCTCCAGTCCCCTGATCATCTTTGTTGCTCTTCTCTGTACTCTTTCTAGAGTCTCAGCATTTTTACATCGTGGTGACCAAAACTGGATGCAGTATTCCAAGTGTGACTTTACCAAGGCATTGTAAAGTGGTATTAATATTTCACGTGATCTTGATTCTATCCCTCTGTTAATACAGTCTAGCACTGTGTTGGCCTTTTTGGCAGCTGCAGCACACGGCTGGCTCATATCTAAGTGATTGTCCACTAGGACTCCGAGATCCCCCTCACAGTTACTACTATTGAGCAAGGTACCCCCTATACTATACCTGTGCATTTGGGTTTTCTTGCCTAAATGTAGAATCTTACTTTTTTCATCATTGAATTTCAACATATATGTTAATATATGTTAATGGTCACAATCTTAAATTGTGAAGTTGTGTTTTCATCTTCTCAGTGTAACCTATGCCTCTGAGAATTCCTCTTGGGCTGCCATCCAAGCAGTAATCAAATCCTTTCCTTTTATTTGACCACCACAAACAGAACCTCCATAAAGATAATCCTTGACTTACAATCACTATTTAGCCCAAAAATTCTGTTGCTAAGTAAGACAGTTGTTAAGTAGATTTTGCCCTGTTTTATGACTTTTCTTGCCACAATTGTTAAGTGAATTCCAGCACTTATTAAGTTGGTAACATGGTTATTAAGTGAATCTGGCTTCCCCAGTGACTTTTATTGACTTTTCCTTCAACAAAAGTCTTCATCAAGGTCCAGTCCAAGCCGGGAATAAACAACATGGCAACTGCTTTAGAAAGAAGGTTGCAGTTTATTCCCGGCTTGGACTGGACCCTGATGAAAACTTTTCCTTCAACAGTTTGCTCATCAATAAAGGGGATAAGGGACAACCCTGCCTAGTACCCTTTTCTATATTAAATGAATCTGTTAATTGTCCATTCACTATAATCTGTCCTGTTTGTTTCTGATATATAGCTGATATAGAATTAATAAACTGGTCCCCCATTCCCATCCTTACCACAAGCCTTTGCAGAAATGTCCAATTCAATCTATCAAAAGCTTTTTCTGCATCTAAAAACATTAAAACAGCTGGTACTTGGATATGCTTATCCAAATATTCCAATATGTTAACAAGTTGTCTAACATTGGTTTTCATCTGTCTCCCTTGTAAAAAACCAGTTTGATCCGGGTGAATCCTCTGTGTCAAAACTGTCATTAATCTATTGGCCAAAATTTTTGCAAAAATCTTATAATCCGTATTCAACAAGGAAATAGGTCTAAAATTTTCTACTTGAACATTATCTTTGCCCTCTTTAGGAATCAAGCATACATTAGCCGTTTTCCAGGAGGGTGGAACCCGACCACCCTCTTGTATATTCACAAATAACTCCCTCATATGTTCCACCATTTCCTCCTGTAAACACCTATAATAAATCGTGGTAAAACCATCAGTACCTGGAGATTTTCCCAATTTCAATTGCTTAATTGCATCAATAATTTCTTCTGGCCTAATCAAAGCATTTAATCTATCTCTTTGTTCCAAAGTAATTTCGGAAACATTTTGATTTTGTAAAAAGGCATCTATCTCTTTCTCTTGAACTTTTTCTTCAGCATACAATTTGGTGTAGAACTCTAGAAAAGCCTTCTTAATAGTTTCTTGATGAAATACTTCTTGCCCTTTATATTCAACCTTCTCAATTAAACGGGATTTTTGTTTTTTCCTTAATGTATAAGCCAACCATCTGCCAGGTTTATTAGCATTAAAAAAAGTATTATGTTTAGCATATTGTATATTCCTGGCAACCTGGTCGGTCATCAAAATATCAAATTGTTTCCGTAAAACCTTTATCCCTTCTTTAATGTCACTATCATCTGGTTTATCAATTAATAATAACTCTTTCTTTCTTATTTCCGCTTCTAAAACTCGCCTCTTTTCCTCCTGTTTACGTCTATGCCTAGCATTCAGTTCAATTAATATTCCACGCATGTGGGCCTTACTAGAGTCCCACACCACTTCTATTGGTAAACCTACATTCTTGTTTAACCTAAAAAATTCCTTGATAGCCTCTTTACATTCTTGCACATACATTTCATAATTAAACAGATTTTCATTAAGTCTCCAGGATCTACGTAAAAATTGGCCAGACCTTAATTCCATCATAACTGGATTATGGTCAGACAATACATTAGGTAGAATTTTAACTTTCTTTAAATTTAACATAAAATCACTAGTAGTTAAAATAAAATCAATTCTAGAAAATGATTGATGTCTGTCAGAGAAAAAAGTAAACTCTTGATCCCTACCATGTCTTTCTCTCCAAATATCAAACAAATTAAAATCATCTTTAATATCAAAGAAAGATTTAGGTAAAATTGAACGCGATTGAGAAACTAATGAAATCTTTTTCTTATCCAAACCAGCATCAAGGATTCCATTCCAGTCTCCCATTAAAATACAAGATCTATAGTCCAACTCTAATAACTTTTTGTGTAATGATTTATAAAACATGCCTTGTTTTTGGTTTGGAGCATATATACCCATCAAGAGAACTTTCTTCCCATCCAGTAAAATTTCTATAGCTAAAAATCTACCTTGAGTATCTGCTTCTAATAACTTAGCTTTTATATTATTTTTAACATAAATAACAATTCCATTTTTTTTATCTAAAGATGATGCCACAAAGTGTGTACCCAGCTTATTATTAATCAAGTATTTCTGGTCTGAAAATCTAATGTGAGTTTCTTGTAGACAGATTACATCATTTTTACATTGCTTCAAATAATGAAATATCTTCTTCCTTTTTTGTGGAGAATTTAAACCATTAACATTCCACGTCAAATACTTATTTGACATGGCCTTTACGTGAAAGCTTCTGCAAAGACCATTCCACTTCTTCCTGCCTCTTGGGTCTTGCTCCCATGGCTTCCATAGATGTCAGATCAGTTTGCTTGGTTTGAGTTAGTTGTGTTTTTTCTCTTTGTTCAATAGCTTTAGTAGGTTCACGTACACGCCTTGGATCTTTAGGCTTGTCTAGTGCCAAAGGTTGAAAAATATCATCTTTAGGCTTGTCTAGTGCCAAAGGTTGAAAAATATCAATTGACTGCACTGGTTGCTCAACTGCTTTATCCAAAAGAACCCTGTATTCATTCTGGGAAGTCGGGGGGGGGAGGGGGGAGGGAGATAATATACGTTAGCTTATGTTTCTCAACTGTAGTTGGGGGCTTAGGGATTAGATAATTTTTGTAGGATGCTCGGTAGAATTGTAGCTAGTGTTTTGGATGGCGAGGAGGAGGAGCGAAAATACAAGAGGAGTGGGTTGGTGGAGGGTGTTCTGGAGGGGGGCTCCGAGCAGTTCTTTGTATTGTTTATTTTTATTATGTAATTTGTTTGTTTTCAGTTGAGTTAATAGGTTACTATGTTATAATTGTTAAAAGTTTTTTTATAAAAAATTTTAATAAAAAAAATTATTAAAAAAAAAAAAACAGTTTGCTCATCAGAAGGTTGCACAAGGGGACCCCAGGATGCTGCAACCATCATAAATATGAGCCAGTTGTCAAAGTCTGAATTTTGAGCACATTAATGTGAGGATGCTGCAACAATCGTAAGTGTGAAAGTCATAAGTCACTTTTCTCAGTGCTGTTGTAAGTTCAAATGACTGTTGTAACATGAGGACCACCTGTATTTAAAAGCAATATATCTCTATATCTATATCTATATCTATATCTATATCTATATCTATATCTATATCTATATCTATATCTATATCTATCTATCTATCTATCTATCTATCTATCTCTATCTCTCTATCTCTATCTCTATCTCTATCTCTATCTCTATCTCTATCTCTATCTCTATCTCTATCTCTATCTCTATCTCTATCTCTATCTCTATCTCTATCTCTATCTCTATATCTATTACATACAAACACCCGCGAAAACCTCAGAAAACAAATATATATATATATATTTGTTTTCTGAGGTTTTCGCGGGTGTTTGTATGTAGGTCTTTGGTTCTTCGGGTTTTCTCCCATGTAGAATTTGAAGTGTCTTGGCGACGTTTCGACAAAGTCTCATTCGTCATCTTCAGGCTGGTGCTTTCGGCTTCTGCTTCTAGGAGCAATGTGAGATTTTAGCTGTTTCTTCCTTTTAACTGCCAGTGGGGGTTTGAACTGATTGGCTGGGAGCTCAGCTGTGTTCTGATTGGTTAGGGGCTTGGCTGTGCTCTGATTGGATGGGGGGTTGGCTGTGCTCTGATTGGCTGGGGGAGTGTTCTGTTTGGGTGGGGGTTTTGTTGTGCTCAAGTTATTCTGAGTTGCAGGGGGATTAGAGATGGCGAGCTGCATAGCTGTTTGGCTTCGCGTTCGTGGTCGTGCCTCATCTTCATGGTGGGTGTCAGTTTGTTTCATGTATGGATTGGAGGGGTTTAAGGTGGCTAATGATGCAGCTGTGGTCCAGCTATCCAATTTCTCAGCCAGATCGAGTCTCAGTTTGAAGGGTAGACCAGGGTAGCCAAAAGATGGTTGCGCTGCATTCAGAAAGTAAAATATTCTGTTGAATTCCAATACTTACTTTTCGAGATTGCGCATTTCTCTGAATGATAACTTAACTAGGCGGAAAAATGCAAATGCTGACTCCTCGCCACTTGTCTAAAGGGGCCTGGCTATTTATAGCAGCGCGAAATCTTCTGACCCCAGACTCCCAATGGGTTGCTGAATCCCCGACACCGCTTGTGAATTCAAGTAGCAGCATCTTCTCCTGAAAGGGTTTACTTGAGAACATAAGAACATAAGAAGAGCCATGCTGAATCAGGCCAAAGCCCATCGAGTCCAGCATTTTGTGTCACACAGTGGCCCACCAATTGTACATGGGGATCTTGAGCAGAAAGAGAAGGCAAAACCCTCCCTTTCCCTTGACCCCCAACAAATGGTAACCAAGGGAATCCTGCCTGCCTCAACCAACATAGAGGCGGCACATGGACATCCGTTTTAATAACCACCGATACACTTTGCATCCATGAATCTATCTAGCCCTGCCTTGAAGCTGTCAAGGCTGACAGCTGTCACGACCCCTTCAGGAAGTGAATTCCATAAATCAACGACCCTCTGGGTGAAGAAATATTTCCCTTTATTTGTCCTCACTTTCTTAGCTATGAGCTTTAGGGAGTGCCCCCTTGTCCTAGTATTGTGTGATAGAGAAAAGAATTTTTCTCTATCCACCTTTTCTATCCCATGCATGATTTTATACACTTCGATCAAGTCACCCCTTAAACGCCGTCTTTCAAGGCTGAACAGACCAAGACATTGCAATCTGGTTTCATAAGGGAGGCGCTCCATTTCCTTGATCAATGAGAATCACATTCTCATTGTGATTGCTGGGTTAATTTCATAGCACTCTGCCTCCCTTCTTTTAACTGTGTCTTTATTGGCTTTTAATGAGCCAGGTTCTAATTGAAACCATCCTCGTTTGGGAGGAAAGATAAAACCAGGGCTGGGGGCTGCTGGGTGCGTCTGTTGCACAGCTGTTCTCACACCAGTCCTCTCCATCTATGGGACTGGTCAAAAGAGATGGAAAGTTGTTTGTTTTTTCTTACTTTTTCTCATCCCTCTCTCTCACACCCAGAGACAAGCACACCTCGGAAAATGTTTGTTCCCAACAGATGCATTGACACCACTGGCAGATATATATTTCCCCCTCAAAGCATACAAAACCAGTTGCGCTTACAAGAAAAATATATGGAAACCTCTGGTTGCCGTGTGCTGGGAAGCCTCTGCGTTTGATGTGAACCCCATGAGGTGCCTTGCTTCATGTTACAATAAAGTAAGTTATTGTAACTTACTGCCTAGGATTTTATTTTTTCTGGAAAAAGGATCACTATGCGAAGAAACCAAGCACAGCCTCCATGCATTTAATCACTTGCCATACCCTAGAGTTGTTTATCAACCTGGTGTCTACTTTATAGCAATTTTCCCCACACAATGGCAAAGTACAGGTGGTCCTTGATTTACAATCCTTTGCTTAGTGACTGTTTGAAGTTACAACGGCACTGAAAAAAGCGACTTATGACCATTTTTCACACTTAACAAGCATTGTAGCATCCCCATGGTCACGTGGTAAAAATTCAGATGCCTGGCAGCTGGCTCAAATTTAGGATGGTTGCAGGGTCCCTGGGTCATGCGATTACCTTTTGCGACCTTCTGACAAGTAAAATCAGAAGGAAGGAAGGAAACAGAGAAAGAAAGAAAGAAAGAAAGAAAGAAAGAAAGAAAGAAAGAAAGAAAGAAAGAAAGAAAGAAAGAAAGAAGGAAGGAAGGAAGGAAGGAAGGAAGGAAAGAAAGAAAGAAAGAAAGAAAGAAAGAAAGAAAGAAAGAAAGAAAGAAAGAAAGAAAGAAAGAAAGAAAGAAAGAAGAAAGAAAGCTTCTTTTATTTAGCAAGCAATGATGATCCATTTCTGTAATACGGTACTATCGAGAAAATATAAAGACATGTCAAATTTCACTAATTAGTTATGTGCTTATAATTTTATTTATTTATAAAACGCATAGACCACCTTGATATAGAAGCCTCTTTTTATACTTTGTAAAGACTCAGAATAGCTGGGAGAAAGTTAAAGCACTGCTTTTGTTCCTTTTTGCCTTAAGTCCAGTGTTATTTCAGTATTTAACCACCTTTTTTAGTATCTTGCAGATCCTTCCTTCCTTTCCTTCCTTTCCTTCCTTCCTTCCTTCCTTCCTTCCTTCCTTCCTTCCTTCCTTCCTTCCTTCCTTCCTTCCTTTCCAGTGTGCACATAGGTTGCATATATATTGCATATGACCTCTGGCAAATAAAAGCACAAGGTTTTTATTTTCTCCAAGCTAACTTAAACCTGCCTGTCTCACACAAAAGACACCCTCTCTAAGGATTGCCAATTAAAACGAAAATGACTTTCCCCAAGTAATGTTGGGAAGGGTTATGCACTGGATTTCTCTGCAATTATTTCAGAGGCTTCCCTTGGGATGTCTCCACTGAGGAAAGGAGGCTTGACATGATCCACACTTAAAACAGGAACTCCTGTGCAGCTCATTGTCTTCTGTTGATAGTCCAACAGGATCTCCAAGACTTTCTGAAAGGACACCAAAATCTCCTTAATTTCGCAGTGCATGGATAGACTGAACCACGGTTTCAACTGTGAAACTGTGACCGTTGTAGAGTAAACCAAGTCCAGAAATTCCAGATAATTCCTGGAAACCTGGTATTCAGGCAAATCAGCCATCAACAGGCACATAGAGATAAACAACATGTACATGTCACTCAAAAGGAAACAAAAAAATCCCAGACATCTCCTCACCATCAATCAATACCCATATGAACTACCCTAAGCCCTAACCATAACCTTAACCCAACAAATCATGTAACGGGGACCCAAATTTGAATGCCATCTCATGTCACAAACTCCCTGACTATGGAAAGATAGATTTCAAGGAATTTTTTTTTGCTTGAAGAACTTGCTTTCTACATGTAGGGAGATTTGTTTTTGTCTTCCAAACCATCTAATTAATTTCCAGGTGCTGATAACCTCTAGGGATTAGAAAAGGAACAAAAACAATTCCAATATCAGTCCCCTGCTACAGAAATGTAAAAATATTGGCAGTGTTACCTTGTAAAATCATGCACAACAGCCACAGGAAAACAAAACATCCAGATGTTCCCACATGGAATAAAAGCAGCAGCTGCTGGCCTATCACAATGAATTAACACTCCTTAAAAGCGAGAGGCAGACAGGGCACATAATTTCACAATTTCATCCTGTCTTTTAGGAACACCAACCAAGAGTTCCTCCCTTTAAAATGCCAATCGGTGTATATTTTTATTTTTTGCGTAAAAAGAAGCTCCAGATGAGCAGCCTCTAATTAACTTGAAAAAATTTTTTCTCTTTGTTTACATGTACAAACGGATATCTAATAATAAAAATGTTAAAATTTAAATAATAATAATAATAATAGTAATAACCCTGAGTGACATAGAGGACTAGAAAGCTGGTGAGACCCTGTGCATAAAGTTTCTGCTTCAAAAGAAGATCAAAGAATGGGCTGAGACACGCCCACCCCCCAGGGCTGCTTGGATTTCCACCTTGCAGGTAATAACAGAGAGGAAAATGCAGCAGAATTGTGCAGGGGGGGGGATAACAACTGACAATCCTCTGCAAGCAGGACAGAACGAGGAAAAGGAAAACTAACCCTGGATTTTTCTGATGACAACATGACAAGATAGCAAAGTACATGAAATCTTTGGTTTCCCCATCAGTTTATTAAATAAAATAGTAGGCGTGCCAGGTGGCTCAGAAAATTTGCCACCTGGGGAGTCAAAAAAGTAAAAAAAAAAGTCAAGAGGGTGGGCAGTCTAGGCAACACCCTGTTTTTAGATGCACAACATCCGTGAAATGCTTCCTTTGAAGGAAATTAGTGGGAACGAATGAGTGGGCCAGAAGCAATTCGTCAATGGGATCATTGCAAACTTGAGGTGGTTTGATAATGATTTATCCATGCTATCTATGCTTAGGATCAGAGTCTTTGGTGCAGACCGATTTCGGAAATCCAGTAGTCTAGCATTAAAAAAATGGGAGCCAGGACAGTCACGGTGGTTTCAGGTGTGGTAGACAAAACCTTCTCAGCCCAAGATCATTCTGACTGGGATTGATGGGAGCTCTTATTTCAGAAAAATGGGATATACTGCTAGTCCTTGACTTATGACTATAATGGAGTTCACCATCACAGTCATAAGTCGTGATGGTGGTAAACCAGATCAACCATGTGACTGACCCAATTTTAGTAGCGTTTTATGATGGGTTGTTAAGTGAACCAAGGGTTTGTTATGAGCTGGCTTTGACAAAGTCAATGCAGATTTTGTAAAAAGTGGTCATGTGACTGTGGGACGTCACAAACGTCCACAAATGTGGGCCAGTGGTGAGTCCCTGACAGAGTTATGTGACCATAAGGATGGGGGGGCTATAAGAACCCCCAGGAAGGTAACTTTGAATGGCCGCAAATTAAGGACTCCCCGTAGAAGCTGGCAAGTTCATACAAGAACTGGGAGTTGATGAAACCCATAAAACGAATGACAATTCCTGTCATGTTCACCTGTTGTGTAGCAGGGATGACACAATACAATGTGGCACAGACTACTGCCTTTGCTGCATCATCATCATCATAAAAAAATTGGAAGGGACCTTGGAGGTCATCTAGTCCAACCCCTGCTCAGGGGTTGTCCATTTAAAAACTTCCAGTGTTGGAGCATTCACCGCTTCTGGAGGCAGGTTGTTCCACTGATTAATTGTTCTAACTGTCAGGAAGTTTCTGCTTCTTTCCTTGGTTAGTTTCCATCAGTTGCTTCTTGTCCTGCCTTCAGGTGCTTTGGAGAATAGCTTGACTCCCTCTTCTTTGGGGCAGCCCCTGAGATATTAGAACTCCGCTATCATGTCACCTCTCATCCTTCTCTTCATTGAACTAGACATATCCAGTTCCAGCATCTGTTCTTCATATGATTTAGCCTCCAGTCCCCTGATCATCTTTGTTGCTCTTCTCTGCACTCTTTCTAGAGATTCAACATCTTTTTTACATCGTGGTGGCCAAAATTGGATGCAGTATTCAACGTGTGGCCTTACCAAGGCCTTGTAAAGTGGTATTAACACTTCACGTGATCTTGATTCTATCCCTCTGTTAATGCAGCTAGCACTGTGTTGGCCTTTTTGGCAGCTGCAGCACATAGCTGGCTCCAAGGTCAGAGCACCGGTGACCAAATGGAGCTGCAGGAGAGGTGGCTAAAAGCCAGAGAGCTGTTGAAGTAATATTGCATGGAAAAGAAAAGCAATTTCAGTTTGGCTGCAGGTAGCAAGGACCATCTCAACAGCTTTGGTGACTCAGAAAAAGAGTCACCATCATGTTCTCCAGCACTTAGAGAGTTGCATACGCAACTCTTCTGCCCACCCCCTCCAAAAACCCTCCAGCATTACTTGTACAGGGAGTCCTCGACTTACGACCACAACTGAGCCTAAAATTTCCATTGTTAAGCAAGACAGTTGTTAAGTGTTAAGTTTTTGCCATATTTGATTACCTTTTTTTTTCCTGCAGTTGTTAAGTGAATGACTGCAGTTGTTAAGTTAGTAACATGGCTGTTAAGTGAATCTGGCTTCTCCAGTGACTTTGCTTAGCAGAAGGTCATAAAAGCGGATCACATGACTCTGGGACACCGCAACCGTCATAAATATGAACCAATTGCCAAGAATCTGAATTGATTGCTGCAATGGTTGTAAGTGTGAAAAATGGTCATTTTTTCAGTGCCATTGCAAATGATCACTAAACAAATGGCTGTAATTGAGGATTACCTGTATTGCTGTTCAGTTACCTTGAGGTAGATTTTTGAAGACTGATTAAGGTTTGATTTTGTAGAAATGTTACTAGGCAAGCAGCGTAGCCTTGATGGTTCATTTTTTTGTGGATCAGGGCAAAAGACACAGCAATTTCCTTATGCTTTTGTCTGGGCAAAGCAAGTTAAGTGAACACAGCAATTATCTCTGAAATTAACACTGTGTGAACTCAATCTTTTAATTATTCTCTTGCTTGGGGCAAACCAGGAAGACTGTCTGGCTCACACTTGGATCAAGGGAACTTACTTCAAGAGTGCGTCATCTGATGCCTAGTTCTGTGGAAAAATCAATGGGACAAAGGGGGTGTTGTGTCCTGAGCCTGCAAAAGCAGGCTCAGAACATTGCATTGGTCCCGGGCATTCCAAAAGCTGCCCAAGACCAGACAGAGTGGCGCCAGCCTTGACTGCATGTGCAAGGTGCGAAAACGCTCTGTTCCTATTGGTTGTCACGGTCCAGGCTCCTGACCATATAGAAAGGCCTGCGAGCCTTTTGCTTTCACTTGGTTGTTGTAGAAGGAGAATAAAGAGTTGTTCAGCATCGCCATGTGTCTTCATCATTCGCACGCGAACGAAGTATACAACACTGGCGACAAGGGTGGGATCCTTTGCAAGCTGAAACAAAAGATTTAAGGCAGCGGTTCTCAACCTATGGGTCGCGACCCCATTTGGGGTCGAACGACCGTTTCGCGGGGGTCGCCGGACACCGTGGTCCACCATTTTGTTTTGGTTTTTTTGGGTTTTTTTGTTTTTTTCGTCACGCGCGCGCCGCGCATGCGCAGTTCGGGCCGTTGCGCGCCGCGCATGCACGGATCGGCCCGTCGCGGTCCGCCATTTTGTTTTTTTTTTCATCGCACGTGCGCTGCGCTTGCGCGGTTTGGGCCGTCGCAGTCCGCCATTTTGTTTTTTTTGTTTTCGTCGCACGCGTGCGCTGCGCATGTGCGGTTTGGGCCATCGCAGTCCGCCATTTTGTTTTTTTTTCATCGCGCGTGAGCCACGCATGCGCTGATCGGCCTGTTGCGCGCGTGCGCACGCACGTGCGTGCCGCGGTCGCACCACGCAATGGTGGGGCAAGTGGGGTCTAGGTTGAGACCCACTGATTTAAGGACTTACCCAGGAAGTCCTGAAGAGGGGAAGACAGTGTCTGAATCAGTGTCCCAGCCTGCCAGTATAGCGTCGCTGGAGGGTGAGCTCGGCTAAAGGACCCTTTCCCCAAACAGCAGTTTGCAGAGGAAGCGAGTGGTGAAGGTTGTAAACTGTATGATGTTGAAGGTTGGCCACTTGTCTGCTTTTGATGTCTCACACCCAGAGAGATGGAATTCCTACGTAGCATGGGTGGAGAACTACTTCAGAGTAAATCAGATTAGAGAAGACAGCCTGAAGCCTGCAACTCTTTTGTGTGGCTGTGGCCAGAAACTTTTGACATCGCAGAGAATCTGGTGGCCCCTGCACCTCTGGAGTCAGTAACATATGCTGACTTGAAGAAAATGTTGAAGGAACACTTCCAGCCAAAGTTATCTGTCATTGCTTGGAGGCATGCGTTCGAGCAGAGAGACCAGAGGCCGGGTGAATCTGCTGCGGACTTTATTGTGGCCTTTATTGTGGCAAGCAGCCAGACCTTGTGAGTTCAAGGATCTGGAAGAGAGACTGCGAGATCTCTTTGTATGCGGTTTGAGGAGCAGAGACTTACAACAGAAGATTTTTGCAAAAGAAGATGTCTCTTTCTAAGATGCGCTATGAGAGGTGGCAGCTGAGGAAGCAGCAGGCTTGGCTGTGAAGGCCTTACGGCTCACCAAGAACCCTCCAGACACAGCTACCGTCCATCAAGAGGATGCTTGAGAAGGATCGGAAGTGGATCCTGAAGAGGAGGTTGACAGACTTCACCAGCAAGCTGAAAGGAGGCAAAAGGAACATCTGGACAAGGCCCCAGCATCTCTTCAGTGCTTCGGGTGCGGAGGACGCCACAAGTGAGCTGACTGCAGGTTCCGCTCCACCATTTGCAGAGCGTGTGGCAGGCAAGGCAACATCGCATCTGTCTGTTTGGGTCGCCAGAAGGTCCAACCTCATGAAGAATTGCATCTGAAAGGTACCAGGGGCCCCAGCCAACATAGGGTGGGTTTCTGCGCATAGCGCAGGAGTATTTTGAGGACAGGGACACACAAGCCCTTTAAGAAGAAACTTTCCATTAACGTAAGGTTGCAAGGGGTTCCCCTATCAATAGAGTGGGACACTGGGTCTGCTCTCTCAATTATTTCAATTAACACATTCAAAAGGATATGCAGCAGCAGTGGCCTTCAAGTTAAACTCAGGCCATCGAATCTAATACTTACTGATTTTCAGAATTCTATGGTGTGAGTTGAGGGGGAGGCCACCCTTAGAGTACAGCATAAGGATTTTGAAGGTCCCCTAGATGTGGTGGTTGTTAGGGGTGAATGTACGAGTCTTATTGGACTCGATTGGTTCGAGGCTCTGGGAATCCAGGTAACTGGGCTGCACCATTTGCAAACGTTGAGCCTTGCAGAAGTCTGCAAGGAGTTTGCAGATGTGTTTAGTTCAGAGCTAGGGTCCTACAAGGGACCTCCAATTTCGCTACGGTTAGACCCAACCATCACGCCCATCAGGGTTAAGCCTAGGAGGGTACCTTTTGCCCTCAAAGGCAAGATTGATGCTGAGCTGGACAAATTGCTCCAGCAGGGCATTCTAGAACCTGTGGATTCTAGTCCATGGGAAACCCCCATAGTAACGCCTCTAAAGGCTAATGGGGACATACGTATATGTGCAGACTATAAGTGCACACTGAATAAGGCGCTGCAACAGCACACTTATCCAGTGCCTGTGGTAAGTCACATTCTGGCCTTCCTCAAGGGGGGGCCCAGCTGCAGAGGCCCAGACTATTGTAACTCACAGGGGGGCCTTCAAGGTCAAGAGACTGCAATTTGGGGTAAATGTAGCCCCTGGCATATTCCAAAGTGTTATAGAGAGCACACTTCAAGGTTTTCCTGGGGTCTGTCCCTACTTCGATGATGTCCTCATTGCTGGGGAGTCATCCCAAAATTTAGCAGAAAGACTAAGGGCTGTCTTGCTTCGTTTTCGAAAAGCAGGCCTTAAATTAAAGAAGGATAAATGTAAGATAGGAGTCACTTCTACTGACTTCTTAGGATTCAGGATTGATGCTCAAGGCATTCACCCTGCTGAAACTAAATTGCAAGCTATCCAGCAGGCCCCAAGCCCTAAGTCTAAGAGTGAGCTGCAAGCCTTCTTGGGGCTATTAAATTTTTACCATGCATTTCTCCCTCATAAAGCTGCAGTGGCAGAGCCATTACACAGGCTCTTAGACAAGCAGGCTCCTTGGCAGTAGACTAAAGTCCATGACAAGAGCTTCAATGAGGTTAAGGCCTTGCTCACTTCTAATGCTGTTTTAGCGCATTTCAATGATCAACTGCCTGTTTGCATCGTATGCGATGCATCTCCTGATGGGGTAGGAGCTGTACTTAGCCATCTGAAGGCTGATGGGACACAGGTCCCTGTGGCCTATTACTCAAGAACTCTGTCTTCTACAGAGTGAAATTACACTCAGATTGACAGAGAAGCCTTGGCCATAGTGGCTGGCATTAAGAAATTTCATGATTTCTTATATGGCCGCCATTTCACAGTCTATACTGACCATAAGCCTCTGCTGGGTTTGTTTACCACTAACAAACAGACCCCACATATCATTTCTCCTCGTATGCTTAGATGGTCCATTTTCCTGTCAGCATATGACTATACTTTAGTTCACAAACCAGGAAAATAAATGGATCATGCAGATGGCCTGAGCAGATTACCACTGAACCAATTAGAGACAGATCCTGCTCCAGCCATTAATATTCTGTCCATTCAGGAGTTGCCTGAGTCTCCCCTCAATGCTCGGGACGTGGCTGCAGAAACTGCCACTGATCACACGCTTACACGAGTATTGACATGGGTGTTGTCAGGATGGCCTGACAAGTGCCCAGATACTGAGTTCCAAAGCTTCTGGCACAAGAAGCATGAGTTTTCCACTTTCAAGGGTTGCCTAGAATCTTGACATCCTGGTATAGTCAGGATGAAAGCGCTTGCGCGCAGCCATCTTTGGTGGCCTGGGCTCGATAAAGCCATCGAGGCCTAGGTGCACATGTGCCAAGTGTGCCAACAGTCTCGGCCTGAAATGCCTCAGGCCCCAGTACATAGGTGGGAGGAAACTCAAACCCCATGGTCTAGGGTGCATATAGATTACGCTGGGCCCTTTCAGGGGCAATTCTTCCTGGTTGTTGTTGACAGCCATTCCAAGTGACTAGAGGTTGTTCCTGTTTCCTCCACTACTACTGCCAGGACCATCCAGGTGTTGAGAAGAATTTTTGCATCACACGGTCTTCCAGATGTGCTGGTTTCAGATAATGGCCCTCAATTTACGTCTTCTGAATTCCAGTCTCTTCTTCAGGCCAATCTGATCCGGCATGGACCATCGGCTCCCTTCCACCCATCCTCCAACGGACTGGTAGAGAGAATGGTGCGCACCACCAAAGATGCCCTCAAGAAACTGACTTACGGTAACTGGCATCACAGGTTAGCAGATTTCCTTCTTGCACACCGCACCACACCATGCACAGCCACAGGGAAGAGCCCTGCTGAAATCCGCTGGGGTTGCCGCCTTATCATTAAACTGGACAGGCTGCACCCTGACCTGGTGGCTTCACAAGCATAACAACCGCGGGCACCTAGGAGACTCCAGTGGGCGATCCAGTTTGGGCAAGAAACTATGGGCTGGACATCTCTGTGTCACAGCTGTGGTCTGCAAGGTCTCTGGGCCGTTGTCATACGAAGTTGCCTTGGGTGACGGCCGCGTTCTTCGTCGACACATAGACCAACTGCGTTGGAGACTGGATTCTCACCCTTCCGCTCCTGGCTTTGCTCTGGGGGGAAGGAGGACCATAATATGCATTCTGGGTCCCAGTTTCCCAGGCCTAACAGGCTCTCACTAGCTGCTACTGAGGCTGTTTGGGATTCATCCCAAGGTTCTGCAAGTGCTCCAAATAGGAATTCACTGGATAGGGTGTCATCCCACACATCCATAATTACTCCAGACAGGGAGTCACAACCAGGGGTATCCACAGTATTCACATATGTCTTATAGTGCTCCAGACAGGGAGACTGACCGGGAGTATCCACACAAATCACTAGCAGTAAGAGAAAATGAATTCCATCAAGGGTGCTTGCCTAATTCCGCAATTGCTCCCAAAAGGAAGTCACCAGCATGGGGGGTTGCCATGGAGGCGACTCCTGACTCTGGCACCTCTGGCACGTGCTTGTGGGCCAAAGAGTACTGGGGCACTTCCGCTACCCAGCCCTCTCCATCTTCTGGCCTTGGGCTCGAGGGACAGTGTTCCCAAGAGGGGTCCATTGTGGACTCGGGGACTTCCACTCTTCCAAGGTATGCTGGCTTGGACTTAGAGGGTCCAGCCAGCTAGCAGCGGGGCGGGTCAACTGGGTATTTGGGGCAGCAAAGTCCTGGCCTGCCTAGCCTGGTAGATGAGCAGGTAGGCCAGGCACCCTCACCGGGGTTATCTGGGAATTTGAGACAGCAACGACATGGCCTGCCTTGCCTGGTAGGCGAGTAGGTGGGCCAGGCAATCTCTCTGGGCATTAGAAGGCCGCAGAGGGCCAAGTGCCCACCCAAACATCTGAGAGACTTTGTGAAGTTGCTGTCAAATCATGGGGGACCTGCTCATGAGGCCCCTGAATAAGGGGAGCAACTCGTGGGTAGATTATTTTGTATTATTTTGATTTTAGATACATTTATTGTATTAATCAATATTGAAGGGGGTTTGCCGGAGGGCAGACTCAAGTATTCCACACTCTTTGCACTTGAATAATGCAACTGTATGACACTCTTTCCAATGCATGGCATACATGTGAGTGCACAAAGTATGTTCCATCTAGGGGGAGGGGTGTTGTGTCCGGAGCCTGCAAAAGCAGGCTCGGGACGTTGCATTGATCCCGGGCATTCCAAAAGCTGCCTGGGACCAGACAGAGCGGCGCCTAGCGGCGCAAGGGTAAGCCACCTTGGCTCTTTTATGACTCGTGGACTTCAACTCCCAGAATTCCTGAGCCAGCCATGCTGAGGGGAAAGGGAGAGTTTCCAAGCTGAGCCATGCTGGCTCAGGAATTCTGGGAGTTGAAGTCCATGAGTCAACACAAGAGCCAAGGTGTGGTTGCTCGACAGTTCCCTCAGCACCTGGAGGAATCGTCGTATCTGGACCCGCTCCAGTCGGGCTTCAGGCCGGGTTACAGCACGGAAACAGCTTTGGTCGCATTGGTGGATGATCTCTGGCGGGCCCAGGACAGGGGCTGCTCCTCTGTCCTGGTGCTATTGGACCTCTCAGCGGCTTTTGATACCATCGGCCATGGTATCATGCTGCGCCGGTTGGAGGGGTTAGGTATAGGGGGCACCGTGCTTCGGTGGTTCTCCTCCTTCCTCTCTGGCCGGACACAGTTTGTGTTGACAGGGGGTCAGAGGTTGACCCTGAGGCCCCTTGATTGTGGGGTACCTCAGGGGTCGGTCCTCTCGCCCTTGTTGTTCAACATTTATGTGAAGCCGCTGGGTGAGATCATCCGAGGTTTTGGGGTGGAATTCCATCAGTACGCTGATGATACTCAGCTGTACATTTCCACCCCGAACCACCCAAATGAAGCTCTTGACGTGCTGACCCAGTGCCTGGAGGCCGTGCGGATCTGGATGGGGAAGAACGGTGTCAAGCTCAATCCCTCCAAGACCGAGTGGCTGTGGTTACCGTCGTCCCGGTATGATCAGCTGATTCCATCGCTGTCTATTGGGGGCGAATCAGTAGCCCCCACAGGAAGGGCTAGCAACTTGGGAGTCCTCCTAGATTCACGGCTGTCCCTTGAGGACCATCTGACGGCCATGGCCGGGAGGATGTTTTACCAGATTTGTCTGGTACGCCAGTTGCGCCCCTTCCTAGATAGGGACGTGCTACACACAGTCACCCATGCCTTCGTCACTTCCAGACTGGACTATTGTAATGCTCTCTACATGGGGCTCCCCTTGAAGTGAACGAGGAGGCTTCAACTGGCGCAGAATGCGGCCGCGAGGGTGGTAGTGGGGGCACCCTGGCGGGTACGAATGGCCCCCATCCTGCGCGAGCTGCACTGGTTGCTGGTGGCTTTCCGGGTGCGGTTCAAGGTATTGGTTACCACCTTTAAAGCGCTCCATGGCATAGGACCCAGTTATTTACAAGACTGCCTTCTGCCAGTAAATACCTCCCGTCGACCAGTTCGCTCCCACAGAGAGGGCCTCCTCAGGGTGCCATCGGCTAAGCAGTGTCGGCTGGTGGCGCCCGGGGGAGAGCCTTTTCTGTGGGGACACTGACGATGTGGAATGAGCTCCCCCCAGAACTCTGGACGTGTCATGATCTCCGCACCTTCAGAAGAGAATTGAAAACTCATCTCTTCAATCAAGCCGGCCTGGCCTAGACCTCCTCGGGTTTTATGTAAATCTCTATGTAAATTTTTTAAACAAGGTTGTTCGGGTTTTAGAATTGGGATTTTAACAGGTTTTAGTAACAGCCATGTATTAATTTAATTTATTTTTAAATATTTATTATTATTATGTTTTAATTGGGCTGTAAACCGCCCCGAGTCCTACGGGAGAGGGGTGGTATAGAAATTTAAGAAATAAATAAATAAATAAAAATAAATAAGAAAGACCTCCATGAAAATGAAAGATGTACATTAATAAGCGTCTTCCCAATTGACATTTCCATAATCTCTGCTCTGGCCTATTTGCAATCAGCAATCAGCTTTTCTCCCCACACCTCTTGATCTCTCTTTTCTCCTCAAATCAGGGCCTAACCAAAATTGATCACTGAGGAGCATAACCCTCCTCATTGGAGGCACAAATGGCATGCATTTACGATAGTTGCAGCAACCCAAAGTCACGTGATCTCCATTTGTGACCTTCCCAGCTGGTTTCCGACAAGCAAAGTCAATGGGGGAAGCCGGGTTCTCTTAACAACCTTGTGATTCACTTAACAACTGCAGTGACTTACTTAACAAAAAAGGCTGCAACAAAGGTTGCAGAACTGGGCACGATTTATTTAACAACTTCCTTGTATAGCAACAGAAGTTCTGGTCCCAGTTGTCGTCGAAAATTGAGGACTACCTGTATTGTACTCCTTTTTAGAAATCAGTTCATGGCAGTCGTACGATTGAAGCCTGCCTGGCTAGATTGCCTCTCTTGGAATGGACTTTTCCATTAATTGTTCTCACTGTCAGGAAATTCCTCCTTAGTTCCAGGTTGCTTCTCTCCTTGATTAGTTTCCATCCGTTGCTTCTTGTCCTGCCTTCAGGCGCTTTGGAAAATAGCTTAACTCCCTCTTCTTTGGGGCAGCCCCTGAGATACTGGAAGACTGCTATCCTGTCCCCCCTCGTCCTTCTCTTCATTAGACTAGACATCCCCAATTCCAGCAACCGTGCCTCATACGTTTTAGCCTTCAGCCCCCTAATCATCTTTGTTGCTCTTCTTTGTACTCTTTCTAGAGTCTCAGCATCTTTTTTACATCATGGTGACCAAAACTGGATGCAGGATTCCAAGTGTGGCCTTACCAAGGCATTGTAAAGTTTATAAACATTATTAAAAATGTTTTAAATCCCAAGGAAGAGTCTTGATCTGTGCATTGTTGCCTCAGTGAAGAAGGAACATAGGTTGTTGGTGAATTAAGGTTATTATTATTAATTCTTTATTATTATTATTATTATTATTATTATTATTATTATTATTATTATTATTACTACTACTACTACTACAACTTTAGTTATTAGCTCTTTCCCTCTTCTAGGAATTCCTGATCTATGCCAGAAAAGCTGTTCCTTACGGATTTTCATGGAGAACTAACATGATAGTCAGCTTTGCTGGCTGAAAGGAGTGTCTGAAAGCCACTGCAGGAGAGCATTATCTCTGTGCAGTGACAAAGGAGTGGATGGGGAGATTAAAAGTGGAAGGGGAAAAAAAATCCAATTGAACCAGTGCCGGGAGCATCAGCTACAGGGCACCCAAGGTAGAGAAAAGATGGTCATTCAGAAGAAGCAGCAGGGGACAGAAATAATTAGAGAAGCACAACCCAATCTGAAAAATAAAATAAAATAATTATGGGAGGAAAGAAGAAAAATGGGAATTGGGTCCAGGAAGAGAAATTGCAGAATCTTGGCGTGCCAGACTAAGCTTGCTCGGCTGGGCACAACCCATATGACCAATGGGATGAGTGACAAGGATTGAATAACTCTGTGAGGAGGCAGCCCCACTCCCCACAAGCAGTGTTTGAACAGAAACACTGTGGCTCCCTTTGCTTTTTGCCTTTTGCTTTACAACTGATTAACACAATGCCAGTTGAGGTGACAGGTTGAGACAGGATGGAAAGGGAGGAACCATAATATTCAGGCAGGGGGAAGGGGGAGGGGAAGGGGGCAGCTTTGGGTACTCTTAGCTTGGTTTCCAAAAGAAGGACCCCTCTTTTATTCCCCTGCATTTCTATGGGGGATCTTTTCCACCAATGTCAGCCCCACAGATAGAACAGAGCAGGAAATCTAGAATGGATTGGAGTGGAGTGGATTGGAGTGGATTGGAGTGGATTGGAGTGGAGTGGAATGGATTGGAGTGGAGTGGAGTGGAGTGGAGTGGAATGGAATGGAGCGGAGCGGAGTGGAGCGGAGCGGAGCGGAGCGGAGTAGAGCAGAGCAGAACAGAGTAGAGTAGAGTAGAGTAGAGTAGAGTAGAATGAATAGCATAGCATAGCATAGCATAGAATAGACTTAGGGCTTTTTTGTCATAGAATGCCCAGAACGGAATTCCGGCACCTTTTTGGGATGGAACCTTGTAGGGTAGGCAAAGCAGGTTGTATGACATGTGTGAGTTCCAGCACCTTTTTTTTTTTTTACAAAAAAACCCCACATAGAATAGAATAGAATAGAATAGGAATAAGGAATAGAATAGAATAGAATAGAATAGAATAGAATAGAATAGAATAGAATAGAATAGAATAGAATAGAATAGAATAGAATAGAATAGAATAGAATAGAATAGGAATAAGGAATAGAATAGAATAGAATAGAATAGAATAGAATAGAAATAAGGAATAGAATAGAATAGAGTAGAGTAGAGTAGAGTAGAGTAGAGTAGAGTAGAGTAGAGTAGAGTAGAGTAGAGTAGAGTAGAATAGAATAGAATAGAATAGAATAAGGAATAGAATAAGGAATAGTATAAATAGTATAAGGAATAGAATAGAATAGAATAGAATAGAATAGAATAGAATAGAATAGAATAGAATAGAATAGAATAGAATAGAATAGAATAGAATAGAATAGAATAGAATAGAATAAGGAATAGAATAGAATAGAATAGAATAGAATAGAATAGAATAGAATAGAATAGAATAGAATAGAGTAGAGTAGAGTAGAGTAGAGTAGAGTAGAGTAGAGTAGAGTAGAGTAGAGTAGAGTAGAGTAGAGTAGAGTAGAGTAGAATAGGACAGGACAGGACAGGACAGGACAGGACAGGACAGAACAGAACAGAACAGAACAGAACAGAATAGAATAGGAATAAGGAATAGAATAGAATAGAATAGAATAGAATAGAATAGAATAGAATAGAATAGAATAGAATAGAATAGAATAGAATAGAATAGAATAGAATAGAATAGAATAGAATAAGGAATAGTATAAGAATAGTATAAGGAATAGAATAGAATAGAATAGAATAGAATAGAATAGAATAGAATAGAATAGAATAGAATAGAATAGAATAGAATAGAATAGAATAGAATAGAACAGAACAGAATAGAATAGAATAGAATAAGGAATAGAATAAGGAATAGTATAAGAATAGTATAAGGAATAGAATAGAATAGAATAGAATAGAATAGAATAGAATAGAATAGAATAGAATAGAATAGAATAGAATACAAAATGGAATGGAATGGAATGGAATGGAATAGGACAGGACAGGACAGGACAGGACAGAACAGAATATTCTTTATTGGCCAAGTGTGACTGGATACACAAGGAATGCAATGCATAAGCTCTCGGTATACATACAACAACAAAATGATAAATCATATAGATCAAGTTACAATCATTAACCATAAGATACAACAACAAGTGATAAATCATAGATACCAACAGGGGAAAGAAGTAGGCAAGATGAGAAGATGAGAAAGATAAGGTGAGAATAATTATATCAGTACAATCATACTACATAGTTAAATCGCTTAGGCCTACAACAATGCTACAATTATTATTATTTTATTAAGATGAATAACAGAGTCTTGAAAATTTGTGCTGTTCTCCTTGTCCTCTCTCTTATAGTTTAGTGAATGATGGAGGCTTCTCTTTGAGCCACTTCTAAATGTTATTTTGCGGCTTGGCACTTAAAAAATAATGTTTCAATTCATTTTGGTTCTTCTTTTTCATTTCTTTTACCTAGATAAGAGTTTTTCACATATTTCCATCAAGGTTATTTTCCTTACACTCAACAGCCAAGTTAGTTCTTGTAGGTGTAGAAAAAAAAAGATTAAAATGTCCTCTCTTGGGACACATTGGGCAATTTTGTGAGCAATAAAATAGGAATGGTTTTTATTTATTTATTTTATATATCAAATTTGGAGATTGCCCATCATCGTACCCACTGTCTTATTTTGGGCATGTATTTCTACTTTTCAATTCTTCTTCTTGTGCCATATCTGTTATTGGATGTTGGCGATCATGTTGGTGATCCTGTTTTTATCAGCAGCCGTACGAAAAATTTCTGCTGAGTTTTGTCCAAACCAGTCCCTTAGATTTTGAAGCCATGATGTTCTTCTTCTGCCTGGACCTCGTTTGCCTTCAGTCTTTCCCTGGAGGATTAAATGGAGTATGCCATATTTTTTTGGGTGTCGCATCACATGTCCGAAATATTGTGATTTTCATTTTTTAATTGTTTTGATGATTTCCCTTGGCTTTCCCAAGCGACTTATCACCTCCTCATTTCAGATCTTGTCAGCCCAGCTTATACTTAACAGCAGCCTATAAATCCACATTTCAGATGCTTCTAGTCTCCTTGGGTGGCCTTCTGTCAGAGACCAACTCTCTACTCAATAGAGCAAGATAGCAAAAATATAACATCTGACAAGCCTGATTTTCAGTCTTAGGCTTATGTCGTGACTGCAGAAGACCTTTTTCATTTTGAAGAATGCTGTTTGAGCTTTTTCTCTCCTTGTCTTTGCTTCAGTGGTCATGTCCCAGCTTTCACGTAAATTAGAACTGAGGTGCGTGATCCTTTCAACTTTTTCTAATGGTATTCCTTCTGAATTTATTGGTGGTAAATGAACGGGTTGTTTGCTGACGACCATGATTTTGGTTTTTGAGGTGTTAAGCTTCAAGCCGTATTTTTCAGATATTTCTGTGACTCTGTTGATGAGGAGCTGAAGGTCTTCATGCTTATTGGCAAGCAAAACTCTACCGTCTGCATATCTTAGGTTGTTGATCCAAACACCATTTACTTTGATGCCAGCATCGATGTTCTCCAGTGCCTCGTTGAAGATGGACTCAGAGTAGATATTGAACAATAGTGGAGACAGAATACATCCCTGTCTGATCCCTCTTCTTATTTCTGCATCAGCTGAGTATTTTTTGCTTAGTATTTGGTACCTAATGCCAATACTTTTCAATATATATAAAAAAATCTGTGATTACTTAGTGGCCTCCTATCCAGTTAAAAGAAATAGGTCTCATTTGAGCCACATTGACAACAATGTGGAATTGGCTAGCTGTTATCCACTTTTTGTGTTCCTCCAGCTACCTGTGGTTGTGGAAGTTCTACCTTAAATAATCAAAACAGGAAGAAAATCAACTCGTTTGAGCTGCAGTGCTGGGGAAGGCTGCTGCATATTCCTTGGACAGCAAAAGTGAATTAACAAGCAACCACTGGAACACAGAACACCAGACATGTCCCTGGAAGGCAAAATCACAAAACTGCCTCTCGCTTACTTTGGCCACGTCATGCAGGAGAATTCACGAGAGAAAGCAATTAAGTTGGGAAAAGTCAGCGATAAAAGGAAACCAAGTCATCAGAGAATCTGGTGGCTGGACACCATCAAGCTGACCTCAGCCAGAGCATAGAACAACTCAAAGACGCAGGGCAAGATGGGAAGATGTGGAGAGACCAGGCCCACAGAGTCGCCAAGCGTCGGACTCAACTGAACTGATAGCTATATCATCATCAAATCCACTTTTATGATGGGTTTTTCAACTTTCCAGGCTATCAATCAGAATAGAGCTAGAAGGGACCTTGTAGGTCATCTAGTCCAACCCCCTGCTCAAGCAGGACACCCTACACCATTTCAGACTAGTGGTTGTCCAGTCTCTTCTAGGACTATTTTATTTCATTTTAACATTTATTTTAAATATTATTTATTTAGAAATAGTTATAGTCCTAGCATTTCTTAGTGGTCTCATATCCCACACATAATCAGAACCAACTATATTTAGTTTTTTGGTCTTTTTTTTCATCCAGGGGTTGGGTGGAAGTGATAAGCTGTTCTAATATAAACTGCTGTCTAAATTTTACTTCTTAAGGATGAAGGGAAGAAGAAGTGCACATTTTTGTACCAAATAACAAGATCATATATATTTTTCCCTGCAGTTAACACTGTTAAGCAGTGTAGGCCCAGTAGACTAACATCGTTTTCTGAAATAATTATAACTGTTTGTGTTCACATAGTAGCTTTTTGAGCCTCAAAACATCTTTTTAAGGACTGTGGGTGAACTCAGACTTAACAAACATTCCTTTTTTTATTTTTTTGCAAGATGGGGGGAAGTTGGTTGGTTTTTTTTTTTTTGTAATTTCTCATCATTGACCCAAGTAAAAAAAAAAAGAGATGTATTTTTGCAACTGGAAGTGAGCTTGCAGCTGAAACTAAGAGCACTTAATGGACTTTTGTCACCAGTGACTTGGCCCAGATCCTTTTGGAAGATCTGACTGCTAATTTTAGCCCTCAGAGGTATCCCGGTGTCAGGTTTAAGCCAGGAAATCAGCAGTCCTTTGATTGAGTGAGTGCCAAGCTGGAAATCACCATGACTTAGAATTCAATGATGATATCCAAACCTAAATTAATGCCAGACATATTCTCTCTCTCTCTCTCTCTCTCTCTCTCTCTCTCTCTCTCTCTCTCTCTCTCTCTCTCTCTCTCTCTCTCTCTCTCTCTCTCTCTCTCTCTCTCTCTCTCTCTCTCTCTCTCTCTCTCTCTCTCTCTCTCTCTCTCTCTCTCTCTCTCTCTCTCTCTCTCTCTCTCTCTCTCCTGCATTTCCTTCTTTCTTATTTCAGTCCTTTCTTGCCAAGGCTGTCTATAACCTGATTAAATGCTAGCAGGTTGAACTGCTTTTTTTAAACTTTAGTTTGCATTTTTAATTTGGATTTGCAACAACCGTTCTGGGCCTTCCATTGTTGAGTGTCCAGCTGTATTTATAGATCGTTACACCTCCATTGGAGTCTGTCTTTCAAGTGATCAATAGGAGAATACAAGGAAGACAAGCTCATTGCTGAATGCAAATATATAAATTATGGGGTTGCTGTGATGATGTCATAGACATACAGGTAGTCCTCACTTAATGATTGATGGATTAGTGACTGTTCAAAGTTACGAAGGATCTCCCTAAAGATAAAGGCAATCCTTGACTTACAACAGTTTGTTTAGAGACTGTTTGAAGTTACAATGGTGCTGAAAAAAAGAGACTTATGACTGTTTTTCACACTTATAACCGTTACAGCATCCTCATGGCCATGTGATTAAAAATGAGACGCTTGGCAACTGACTTATATTTATGATGGTTGTAGTGTCCCTTGCAATCTTCTGACAAGCCAGATTCATTTAACAACTAATATAACAATTTTAACAACTAACATAACAATTGCAGCGGTTCGCCGAATAGCTGTGGCAAGAAAGAACATAAAATGGGACAAAATTCACTTAAAAACTGTTTTACTTAGCCACAGAGATTTTTGGGGTCAACTGTGGTTGAGGACTACCTGTACTTTTGACCACGATTCAAAGTTCCAAAGGATGACTCTTTTTCATGTAACTACATCTTGGATTCTTGGCAAGGATCTGCATTTAAGGCCATTTGTAATGTTCCACAGACACATGACTGCTATTTATACCATTTTTTTTTTTTACTGAAACCAGCATTTAGTTCCAGTTTCCGGCAAAAAAGCACTCATTGTGGACAATAGATTTGTTTTATGATTGCAGTGTTCCCTTAATGATCACCGCAAAATGTAAAACCGTGGGTGCTTTGACTTACAAGCGTCATTATGTATAATGGAATTTCCTTCGCTGCTAGTCCACGTGGATTTTCTGAGTCTAGATTCCCCAGGCAGCTACCGGTACTAGGATGAAGGGTAGACTTGAAAGCCAGTGAAATGACATCGGGCCAATTAGGAGGAGATGGTGAGTTCTACTTCTGCCTTAGGCAGGAAAGCTTCTCTGGTGACTTTAGGCCAGTTCCTCTCTCCCAGACCAGCCCACCTCACAGGCTTGTTGTTGTGGGGAAAATAGGAGGAGGAAAGTGTTGGGTATTTTCACCACCTTCAGCTATTTGTAAAAATAATAAAAGCAGGATAAATGGCAAAAAAATTTGCAGGAAAAGTGTCAAGAGGTCAAATCTGGGTTCAGGCAAGTTCTCCTGTGGTATTAAATTGTATCCGAAATGGATTGTCTTCCCCCTTGGGAGCAGAACAGAGCAGAGCAGAGCAGAACTGAGCTTCACAGGTGTGCAAACACAAGCAGACCCAGCTTGTCATCTTGTGGCACCAATTAGCTCGTCCAGAGCCTCTTCCCCTGAGCCATGGACACCTCTTTCACTGATGGATTTGCGCAAGAAGAGATGGGATGATGTGATCCTGTATGGCAGCGGTTCTCAACCTGTGGGTCGCAACCCCATTTGGGGTCGAACGACCATTTCACGGGGGTCGCCAAACAACGCAGTCCGCCATTTTCCCCCCCTTTTCCTTAGCTGTGCTACTCCCTCTTATTCTATTGGCTTTTGAAAGCCAATAGAACAGACTCTCTTGAATAGAGTCTAATTCTGTTGGCTTTCAAAAGCCAATAGGAATTGTCCAGGCTGTCTCCGCCCTGCTGAGGCCGCCAAAAGTCCCAGTCTGCAAACGGGGCTGCAAGTTGTCTGCAGCGAAGGCGAGCTCTCCGGAAGTTTCCACCCCTCCCTGCTGAGCAACTACTAAAACTGTAAGTAAAAGAGGGCCAGGGGTGGGAGGCCGGCGGGTGCAGGGAGGGGTTTTGGCGCACGTGGGGCCTGGCGGGTTTTTTACCTCCCTTGGGCTGGGCCAGCTGGTGGCCCAGCCCGTGGTCGCCCTGTGCCGTCGCTGCAGCAGCCGCCCAGGAACACCTAGGCCTGCCTGCCGCTGCCCCGAACTGGCGGCGGCCTACGCCTCAGCCGGCGCAGAGGGCAGCACCACGCATGCGTGGCACAGGGGGTAGCACCACGCATGCGCGTCGCAGGGGGTAGCACACGCATGCACGGCACTTGATAGGTCGGGGTCGCGGCCTGAAAAGGTTGAGAACCGCTGCTGTATGACAAATGGTTACAGGCACTTGAATCAAATGACTGGAGTTCGTCTGCCTAAAGCAAAGCATTCAATTCGACTGATGGTGACACAGGCCTTCAAAGCACCACTGTGCAAGGCTGCATGAGCGACACTAGCAACACACAAGGCTGAACCGTGATAGAACTTCGAAAAAGCAAAAGTCCTTGTTGCTTTTTATTTATTTATTTTTTAATGGCATTATTTTTATTATTATTGATCATCGCACAGTCAGCAGATGTTCAGACTGGATTTGGCATTTTTGTCTACCTATCGAGTCCTTCCCAAGGATCTGGGATAGGCAGATGTGGATGTTTGATGGTATTACAGATATCGTCCCAGGATGGAAGCAGTTCCTAGTAAGGCCGCCTTTTGCAATTGACTAATGGCAAATTTGTCAGTGCCAATGATGGTGTTCAAGTGGTGCTCCAGTTGCTTTGGGATTGCACCCAAGACGCCTATGACTATTGGTACTACCCTTGCTTGCTTTTGCCACAGGATTTCTATTTCTATTTGTAGGTCTTTGTATTTTGTTATCTTCTCCAGTTCTTTCTCGTCTATTCTGCTGTCTCCAGGCACTGCCACGTCCACTATTTATTATTACTATTACTATTACTATTACTATTATTATTATTACTATTACTATTATTATTGTTATTATTATTATTATTAAAACCTATCATTTTAAAGGTGTGATCTTTCTCCTTACAGGTAACCCTCCAATTTATGACTGCTCACTTAGTGGACTGTTCGAAGCTGGAAAAAGGGAGTTGCAACTCTACAAATTCACAACAGTGTGTGGTTCAACACTCACAACATACTGTACAACCAGAATGGGGAGGCTCGTTTAAGGTTATATAATGAGGACTTACATGTCTTGTCAGAGTCTAACTGAAGTTTAATATTTTCATGAAAATTTTTGGTTGAGTCCTCTTTCTAAAGACAGTTTATAACAGAACAAAACAGCAATGAAAATAACCATCATAAAGAAACCCCCCCCAGCCCCCCACAAATACAGTAATTTTCTCTCTCTCCCCCAGTGGCAAACTAAATTACAGCATTCAGAGGACCTTAATTCCAGAGAACAAAGCAGATGAACAGTGCTCCGGTCCATGCTTGGGTGCTGGAGGCGTTGTGGGGGAAGTTGGGACATATAATCCAATCCAGCCCAACAACTTGGCCACCCCAGATCACCCCAATAGCATTCTCATAGAGAGGCTCCCTTTAATTAAATTAAAAACTAAGCAATATGACTTTGGGAAGATGCAAATTGGAAAAGAAGGTTTTGCAAGGGGTGGGGGGAGAGAAAATCTTTCAGGAAACCTCTGCCAGCCTGGCTGTCCCCTCCCCCATTACACTTCCTTCCCCCCAAATTCTACCCCTCAACTCCTGCTGAGTGTGCAAAGTTCAGTCTGAGCACTGCAAAAATGTGATGCATCTCCCCTTTGTAAAAAAAAAAAAGGGGGGGGGAATTCTTCAGCCCCATTTGCTAAAGGTAGTTTTTTTTTTGCAACCCATTAACAGGCTAACACGTTCCATCAGTACAATCTTCCCGTCTGGTCTCTCCCCCAGCCTGCCACCACCCCCCCATCCCCACCCCCAGCTGGCCCCAGGTGTTCTCCAGAGATTTCCACACTTGGTGACAATACTCAGCATTGAAGAACCACTCCTGTCAACACAATTCCTATCGTTTTTTTTTTTTTTTTTACAGTGCCATGGAAACAGAGAAACATCAGATGGAACCTATTCAAGATCCGCATAAATCAAGAAAGAATTACTCTCCATGGAGGGTGTATGTGTGTACGTGTGTGTGTGTGTGTGTGTGTGTGTGTGTGTGTGTGTGTGCTCTGAAATTCACAAGGTTTCCCCCTTGCCCTTCTGATCCACATCATCATTGCTATAATCTATTTGGCCCAATCATCACCAGTAAAGCAAAACTGGAATCCCCCCTCCCCCCCTGGATTTTTTTTAAGCAACAATTTTAAAAAAAAACAGCAGGGAAAGAAAACAAAATGGTAGAATATGCAGGCTAGCCTTGTAAGAGGCAAAATTTACTAATTACGGCTTATTGGAAAAATCACCAATTTAACTCAGTTTAGAAATTAGTAGTACAGGTGGTCGTCAACCTATCGAGCCCAAAATTTATGCTGCTAAGCGAGCGTTAGTAAATTTCACCCCATGTTACGATCTTTCTTACCACAGTTGTTAAGTGAATCTCTGCAGTTGATAAGTTAGTAACACGGTTGTTAAGTTGTCAGAAAGTCGCAAAAGGGGATCATGTGACCCCAGATCACTGTGACCCCAGATCACTGTGACCGTCATAAATAGGAAGCAGTTGCCAAGTGTCTGAATTTTGATCATGTGACCATGGAGATGCTGTAACGGTCCTAAGTGTGAAAAATAGTCATAAGTCACATTTTCAGTGATGTTGTAACTTTGAACAGTCGCTAAATGAACAATCGTAAGTCAAGGACTACTTTTAGTAGTAGTTTAGAAACGAAAGCGTATAAAACCTGGATTACAAAACCATAACACGTAAAGAGATAGTTTGGTTAAGGCAGGGATAGGCAACCTTGGCTCTTTTATGACTGGTGGACTTCAACTCCCAGAATTCCTGAGCCAGCATGGCTCAGCTTGGAAACCTCTCCCTTTCCCCTCAGCATGGCTGGCTCAAGAATTCTGGGAGTTGAAGTCCACCAGTCATAAAAGAGCCAAGGTGGCCTACCCATGGTCTAGGCCTAGGCCGCTTTATGACTCGTTGACTTCAACTCCCAGAATTCCTGAGACAGCAGGGCTCAGCTTGGAAACTCTCCCTTTCCCCTCAGCACGGCTGGCTCAGGAATTCTGGGAGTTGAAGTCCACCAGTCATAAAAGAGCCAAGGTGGCCTACCCATGGTCTAGGCGTAGGCCGCTTTATGACTCGTTGACTTCAACTCCCAGAATACCTGAGACAGCAGGGCTCAGCTTGGAAACTCTCCCTTTCCCCTCAGCATGGCTGGCTCAGGAATTCTGGGAGTTGAAGTCCACCAGTCATAAAAGAGCCAAGGTGGCCTACCCATGGTCTAGGCGTAGGCCGCTTTATGACTCGTTGACTTCAACTCCCAGAATTCCTGAGACAGCAGGGCTCAGCTTGGAAACTCTCCCTTTCCCCTCAGCACGGCTGGCTCAGGAATTCTGGGAGTTGAAGTCCACCAGTCATAAAAGAGCCAAGGTGGCCTACCCCTGGTCTAGGCCTAGGCCGCTTTATGACTCGTTGACTTCAACTCCCAGAATTCCTGAGACAGCAGGGCTCAGCTTGGAAACTCTCCCTTTCCCCTCAGCATGGCTGGCTCAGGAATTCTGGGAGTTGAAGTCCACCAGTCATAAAAGAGCCAAGGTGGCCTACCCCTGGTCTAGGCCTAGGCCGCTTTATGACTCGTTGACTTCAACTCCCAGAATTCCTGAGACAGCAGGGCTCAGCTTGGAAACTCTCCCTTTCCCCTCAGCATGGCTGGCTCAGGAATTCTGGGAGTTGAAGTCCACCAGTCATAAAAGAGCCAAGGTTGCCAACCCCTGGATTAAGGCATCAGGCTAGAAACTGGGAGAAAGTGAATTGTAATTCTGTCTTAGATATAAAAGCCAGCTGGATGATTTTGGGCCAATCACCATGAAAGTGTGAGTTCTAGTCCTGCCTTAGGCATGAAAGTCAAGAGTTATCTTGAACCAATCACCAGATTTTGAGTTCTAGTCTCTCCTCATGCATGAAAGTCAGCTGAGTGATTTTGAGCCATTCGTCCTCTGTCAACCCAACCTACCTTACAGGATTGTTGTTGTGGGGAAAATAGAAAGAGTATTAGATATGTTCATCACCTTGAATTGTTTATAAAAATAATAAAAGCAGGATATAAATAAACATTTATGCTGTAAACATTTATGCTTACATTTATGCTGTAAGCCGCCCTGAGTTCCCGGAATAGGGCGGCATAGAAATTTAATAAATAATAATAATAATAATAATAATAATAATAATAATAATAATAAAATAAAAGCAAAATAAGAGACAAAACGAGAAACCATTGCATTCTATTTTGTTCTATAAATAATTTGATGAGCTAGCTAAATGCTTAACCTGATTTGTCACTTTATGGAAATCCCAAGCTCTAACATGTCCAAAAACAGCCTTGTGATTCTCTGATTACCTGAGAGCATCTGAGATTTATCAGATCTCTATGGATTGTCCCTAGTGGCCGCCTGGAGAATTCTGGGAGTTGAAGTCCCAACTCTTAAAAGTTGCCAAGATTAGACATCCCTGTGTTAGACCCAAAGTTTTCAAATTTTGTCTGGATTATAGCAGCACCCCCACTACTTCAACTGTCTTGTTTTGAAAAATAAACTGGAAAAGTATGCCCATTTCTCAGAAACCAGTGAGTCAAACAGTACTTCAATGCCCAAATTATTGAATTAACAACTCATTCACTGAAAGCCAGTCAGAAGCAGGGAGACAACAATTAAAAGGGGTGTGCAGTATGTTGCAGCTGCCAAAAAAGTGCTGGGCTGCATTAACAGAGGGATAGAATCAAGATCACGTGAAGTGTTAATTTATTTATTTATTTATTTATTGGACTTGTATGCTGCTCCTCTCCGGAGACTCGGAGCAGCTTACAACATATACAAAACATCAAAGAATTTAAGTCCAATCAAAATATTAAAAATAGACACCCAACACACGTACAACTTTCAAACAACAATCACAATCATCCCCAGGCCTGCCGGCAAAGATAGGTTTTAAGATTTTTTCGGAAGGCCGGGAGAGTGGGGGAAACGCGGACTTCAGGGGCAGTTGGTTCCAGAGGGTGGGCGCCACAACAGAGAAGGCCCTCCCCCCAGGACCCGCCAAACGACATTGTTTCGCTGACGGGACCCGGAGGAGGCCGACCCTGTGCGCTCTCACCGGTCGTAGGGAAGTATGTGGCAGAAGACGGTCCCGTAAGTATCCTGGTCCAGAGCCATATAGGGCTTTACCACTTTACCACTTTATATCACTTTTTACCACTTTATACCACTTTACAAGGCCTTGGTAAGGCCACACTTGGAATACTGCGTCCAGTTTTGGTCACCACGATGTAAAAAAGATGTTGAGACTCTAAACAAAGTTCCCCAACCTTTCCAGGTTGGTGGCCCAAGGAGAAGAGGAGAGGTTTTGTGGGAAGGGCAGGCATGCACGCGTGGGGCCCCAAGCATCTGCAATGCTCATGCGAGTGTTGCCCCGAACACCCGTGACACTCGTGTCAGTGGGACTGTGTGTTCACCAGCCAGCCTCTTATGAGGCCCAATTGTGAATAGGCCACGGACTAGTGGCTGTGGCCCACAGGTTGGGGGCCCCTGATCTAGAAAGAGTGCAGAGAAGAGCAACAAAGATGATCAGGGGACTGGAGGCTAAAGCATATAAGGAACGGTTGCTGGAATTGGGACTGTCTAGTTTAATGAAGAGAAGGATGAGGGGGGGACATGATAGTAATCTTCCAGTATCTCAGGGGCTGCCCCAAAGAAGAGGGAGTCAAGCTATTCCCCAAAGCACCTGAAGGCAGGACGAGAAGCAACAGATGGAAACTCATCAAGGAGAGAAGCAACCTGGAACTAAGGAGGAATTTCCGGACAGTGAGAACAATTAATCAGGGGAATGTCTGGCCTTCAGAAGTTGTGGGTTGACCCACACTGAAGGTTTTTAAGAAGAGATTGGAAAGCCAGTTGTCTGAAGAGGTTTAAGATCTCTTGCTCAAGCTGGAGGCTGGACTAGAAGACCTCCAAAGTCCCTTCCAACTTTGTTACTCTGCTACACTCGTTGGCCAGAAAATGAAAAGGATTGTTGGAGATTCCCGATCAAATGAAAAGAGCTTTGGATCTATTGACTCATTTGATCTTCCTAAATTTCAGGATACACCCTTCTTTCGGCTTACAGCCTGGATGTGTGAGAGAAATTAAACAGCTCTTATTGCCAGATATTTTTCTCGACATGTTTTTGGAGGAATCAGCACTGGGCAGTAGGAGTGTCAGAAAGGGGGGGGGGAAAGGGAAATATATGGACTATTGAGGACAGAAGTGGGCTGCTTAAGCCTCTGTTTTCGCCTCTCCTTCCTGGAACCTCCAAAGAATTCCCAGATGTGAGATTACCACATCTGAGCCTGTAGAAGTCCAGATGACTTTTAGAAGGCAGCAAAGGGATGTTTTAAAAACTATATATCTTTTTTTTTTACTGCTATCTAGCAATTATCAGGATATTTGCAGGCCAGATCCACCTTATCGCATTGCCCCAGAGGAAAAAGCAAAACCTCAGTTATGCAAAGAGAGGCCTCTTTATCTTTTACTCAGAGCATGGGAAATAAGAGATAAGAAACCTTTTGCGTACCTGTTTCAGTTTTTAAAATGCCCCCAACTTCTTAATCATCAAAATAAATCTCTTAAAAGTATGGGCTGGGTGTTTCGATTTTTCCCATCTCCCCTATGCACCCTGCACGCCTCCAAACCTGCTTTTCCATTTCAAATATCAATGTAACAAATAAGCATTTTTTGCACGTTCTTTATGCAACTTACAATCATTCATTTAGGGAGTATCTGAAGTCACAACGGCAATGGGGAAAAAAATGAGTTACAACCCATCCTCACACTTATGAGAGTCAAAGTATCTCCAAATGGTATAGGGTTACCTGCCTGAGCAGGGGGTTGGATTTGATGACCTCCAAGGTAACTTCCAACTTTATTATTATTATTATTATTATTATTATTATTATTATTATTATTATTATTACTATTAAGATCAAAATTTGGACACTTGGCACATATTTATAAAGATTGCAGCATCCTGGGATCACGTGATCACCCTCTGTGATCTTCCCAGATGGCTTCCAACTATCGAATCAGATTTGCTTAATGTCCAAGTTATTCCCTTAACAACTGCAGGGATTTGCTTAAGGTCATAAAACTGGGCATGACTCCTTTAGAATAGAATAGAATAGAATAGAATAGAATAGAATAGAATAGAATAGAATAGAATAGAATAGAATAGAATAGAATAGAATAGAATAGAATAGGAAATAAAAATAGAATAAGAATAAGAATAAGAAATGGGAATAGAATAGAATAGAACAGAAAAAGAATAGAATAGAATAGAATAGAATAGAATAGAATAGAATAGAATAGAATAGAATAGGAAATAGAATAGAATAGAATAGAATAGAATAAGGAATAGAATAGAATAGAATAGAATAGAATAGAATAGAATAGAATAGAATAGAATAGAATAGAATAGAATAGAATAGAATAGGAAATAAAAATAGAATAAGAATAAGAATAAGAAATGGGAATAGAATAGAATAGAACAGAAAAAGAATAGAATAGAATAGAATAGAATAGAATAGAATAGAATAGGAAATAGAATAGAATAGAATAGAATAGAATAAGGAATAGAATAGAATAGAATAGAATAGAATAGAATAGAATAGAATAGAATAGAATAGAATAGAATAAGGAATAGAATAGAATAGAATAGAATAGAATAGAATAGAATAGAATAGAATAGAATAGAATAGAATAGAATAGAATAGAATAGGAAATAAAAATAGAATAAGAATAAGAATAAGAAATGGGAATAGAATAGAATAGAACAGAAAAAGAATAGAATAGAATAGAATAGAATAGAATAGAATAGAATAGAATAGAATAGGAAATAGAATAGAATAGAATAGAATAGAATAGAATAAGGAATAGAATAGAATAGAATAGAATAGAATAGAATAGAATAGAATAGAATAGAATAGAATAGAATAGAATAGAATAGAATAGAATAGAATGGGAGAGGATCTGGGTTAAAAATGTAAGATTTACACAAGCGCAACATTTAAGAGAGAATTTTTATAAAATGTTTTATAGATGGCATTTAGACCCGAAAAAATTATCATCTATGTACCCGAATATACAACCTAAGTGTTGGAGATGTGAATCTATGGATGCTACTTATTTTCATGTATGGTGGACTTGTAGAAAAATTAAGGCTTTTTGGATAAAAATATGGTGGATACTTCAAAATATATTGAAAAAGCGTATTGAATTTTTACCACAGTTGTTTTTGTTAGGTATTATAAAAGACTGTACCACCATAGAGATGAATTTAATTTTGAACTTGATTACAGCGGCAAGATTGTTGGTGGGACAATATTGGAAGACGCCAGAATTACCATCTATAGAAGAATGGACTTTAAAAGTTATTAATTTGGCAGAAATGGCTAAAATATCCGCATATTTGAAGGACCATTCAAATGAAAAATATATGTTGGACTGGAAAAAATGGATAGATTATATACAAAGGAAATATCAATTAAGAAATTGTATTTAGTATATAGCTAAATATTTATATGTTGGATTGAAAAATGTAGTTAAATTTTTAATAGGATTTTAATAGGATTTATCTTGGTGTAGTTTAGTGGGTTTTCTTGTGTTTTTTTTTTACCCTGTATTCACTTTGGGAAGTCGGGGGTGGGGGGGTGGGGGTGGAGGGGTTTCTATAATCTTCTCAACTGTAACATGATATTTGATAAAGGATGGGTTGCTCTGCGGGCACCTTGTACCACATCTGGAGGAGATGTGACTGAGGAGTGAAGGTTGAGGGAAGTAGGGAGGTGGTATGAGGGGGAGGAGAGAGTGGGGGTAGAGATGGTGGGTGGACAGAGAGGTAGGGAGAAAGAAGGAGGGGGATGTGGTGGGGGGGGTGCCGCAGAGCAATACCCACAGTTAACTTAATGTTTTGTTCCTGTGATTGAAAAAGTTGTAAACGTTTTTTATTCAGTTGAGTTGCTTTAATGTGATTTTTCTCTCTTTTGTTATTTATAATTATAAAAATCAATAAAATTTTATACAAAAAAAGAATAGAATAGAATAGAATAGAATAGGAAATAGAATAGAATAGAATAGAATAGAATAGAATAGAATAGAATAGAATAGAATAGAATAGAATAGGAAATAGAATAGAATAGAATAGAATAGAATAGAATAGAATAGAATAGAATAGAATAGAATAGAATAGAATAGAATAGAATAGAATAGAATAGAACAGAAAAAGAATAGAATAGAATAGAATAGAATAGAATAGAATAGAATAGAATAGAATAGAATAGAATAATAGAATTGGAAGGGACCTTGGAGGTCTTCTAGTCCAACCCCCCTCGAGCAGGAGAACCTATACCATTTCAGACAAGTGACTGAACAACCATCTTGCTTAGCAAAGGAAATTCTGACCACAATTGTGGCTGTAAGTCAATTTCATACAGCCTCTTGCCAAGGGCTTGGAATGTGGAAGAATTTGGACCTGGCTCAGAGATATAAAAACCACATCCTGTTTGCAAATACACCCTTTACTGGCAAAGGGTGCATTTCAGACTCAAGAGAACACAGGTAAGTCCTTGAGGTATGACCACAACTGACCCAAAATTTCTGTTGCTAAGCAATATAGTTGTTAAGTGAGTTTTGAGCGATTTACAACCTTCCTTGCCGCTAAGGAGAAACTTCCTGACAGAACAATTACCCAGTGGAACAATCTGCCTCCAGAAGTTGTGGATGTTCCAACACTGGAAGTTTTTAAGAAGAGACAGAACAGATGTCTTGTTTTTTCCCCTGACACCTGCCTTGCCAACAGCATCATTCAACAGGAGCCAAACATGGCCGCTCGCAGCTGCTCATGGCAGGAGGCCACACTGTGCCATGCCACTGCCACGAGGTGACACAGGTGGGGGAAGGGGTGCAGCTATCCCAAGGACCTCATAGGCAATTGACTTGGTTTCCAATAAGGTGACCAACTTTTTTACAATGAAAGGGAGGAAACAAATAAATTGAAGAAAAAATATCGTAAATAAAAGAAACATTTTATTCATTGCAACAATAATACAGAATACACTATAATATGATAAATGCATAATAAAAAACATTTGTAACAATAACATTTTATATTGTAATTATGCTTACATGCCGTGCCCCCGGCCTGCAGCCGCCCTGCCAGCACTGCTGCCCGCCGTGTAGAGCGGGCCCCATGGCTCCCATAGCACAGGGGGTAGCCGGCCACCACCACCCCTCACACCCCCGCCCGCAGCAGCCCCGTCGCCCCTGCCTCTTGCACCCGCAGCCATTATTGCCCTAGCAGGGCTGAAGATCAAGAGAAAGTTACTATGGCGTTGCTGCTCCAGTCTCCTCCAGGTATCTTCAGGAGTAACTAGGAGATGGTGTAGTTGGGTAGCAGAGAGGGGTGCAAAGTTCCTGCCAATTTGCCTTCGCTGCAGACAACTTACATGTGCAAAGTTTGCCGGCCGGGTGTTTTGGCACGCTCAGCAGCAATTCCTATTGGCTTTCGAAAGCCAATAAGGGGAGTAGCACAGCTCAGGCAAAAGTTGAAAAAAAAAACATCAAAAAAAGGTGCCAGAATGCCATTCTGAGCCTTCTATGAGGGGGGAAAAAAAGCCCTGCAGATTAGTCTTCAAATATCGAAAAGGAGGACATGAAGGAGGACACTTTTCGAGGGAGGACAGAACTCACAAAAGGAGGACTGGCCTCCCTAAAGCAGGACGGTCGGTCACCTTATTTCCAAGTACCCCATAGGCGCCCAAACATTTTTCACTTGGCCGGAGAAATGACGGAGCCTGGAAGCTTCGTCTGCTTGCAAATGCAGCGCTTGGAAACTGAGGGATTTGCTCCATCATCAAGCGCCCCATTTGCAAGCAGATGAAGCTTCCAGTCCCTCTCTGGGCAAAAAGTGCGCAGCGTGTCCTGACTGCCTACCTCCCCTCCCCCACCTCTGTCTCTGTGCTGGACTTACTTGCGCTGCTCCAGGGGGGGCATTCTCTTTCTTTCCTAACCTCCCATGCACAAATCACCGCTTGAAATGATTTCCCGCAGGTGACTTAAAAAATAAATAAAATTGCACACAATAAACTCTGAATCATAAAAAATAAAAGGGGGGCCTGGCACCTTAAGCATTAGACCAAACTATCATTTTCCATGAATTCTTACAGTGACATCATAAACTGCATGACGAGTCAACTTGACTCATCTGGATTCAATCCCATCAGAGCCAGAAGAGTCAGCATCATAATCATAGCGAACAGTGGTTAAGATTCAGAGTTAAACACTTCTGCTTTTCTTTCCTACCTGCTCACTCTTTTCCTTTGTGTCATGCTCAGTGACAGAAAAAGCAAAGAGTCCCTCTATTGAGCAGTAGGACAATTTCTATCTAAAAATCAGGTTCTCTGCACATAAATGAAGAGCAGCCAATAGTTCAGATGAAAGATATGCAAAGGCTGCAATGGTATAGGGCAGCGGTTCTCAACCTTTTCCGGGGCTCGACCCCGGCCCGCATTGTGCATGCGCAGTGCGACGGGGTGCATCACGCAGGCAGGGCGCGATGGGGCGCATTGCGCATGCATGGCGCGACGGCCCGCATCGCAATAGGGAAAAAATGGCCGACCCCAAAAAAATAAAAAAATGGCCGACCAAAAAAAATATGGCGGACTGCGGTGCTTGGCGACCCCCGTGAAATGGTCGTTTGACCCCAAATGGGGTCGCGATCCACAGGTTGAGAATCGCTGGTATAGGGTTTCCTGCCTGAGCAGGGGGTTGGACTAGAAGATCTTCAAGTTCCCTTCCAACTGTGTTCTATTCTGTTGTCTGCCTACCACGTACATGTGGGCACACAGGCAAATACACTCCAACCGTTCTAGGAGATGTACTTTGGGAATGCTCAGATACCAATCAAATTCCATATATATGGTGGACATGTAGAGAAGCACAGGTGTGTTGGCGTATGGTCTGGGAATGGGTAATAGAAATGACTAGCCAAAACATTCTATACAAACCTGAGGCATTACTATTAGGAATATTAGAGAAAAATGTAAATAAAGAGGACACATATTTAATCATTCACGTGGCTACGGCGGCAAGGATTCTATTTGCTCAAAAATGGAAAACAATGGAAATACCGAGTGAGGAAGATCTAATAAAGAAAATTATGTTTTGCGCAGAACTAGATAGGTTAACTAAAAGATTAAAAAACCAGGAAGACACAGACTTTTATTTGATATGGAACAAATTTTATAGATGGAGGGGAAAAAAATAGAAGTCACAAATAAAGAGATAAGATAAAAAAATAGAGATTAGAAATGTATAGTTTGTATATAGATAAGTTATATGTAAATAATGTATAATATGGACTGAGATGTCTGTCAAAGACGATTTACCATGTTCAATATTTTTAATCCTTTTCTTTTTTTTGTATTCAATAAAAAACTTATTTAAAAAAAAAGAAAAAAAAATCCATCACTTGGGATCTGAGCCCTTCTGCAAATTACAAAGCAGCAATACAGAAAGAGTCATTTATTACCCATGTTCCTGAACTGCTATTAGATGAGGAGGAAGCTGCTGGGGGTAGAGCAATTAAAAAGGATAGCCTCAAGGCAGGACCTGTAAGGTCATCTTTGATCAGCGAAGGGACAGATTTGGCAGAAAAAGAGTGTTGAAGAAGTACAGAGGACAAGGACTGAAGGGTGATTTGAGCTACAGGATAATTATTCAGTTTGAAATGACTCTTTTAGACATCCCAAGGTTTGGGGCCTCAAAATCACTTATTTCTTTGCAATTTGACAAGCCCACTTAAGGGAACGGCTTGCAAACAACTAAAAAGATACCCCGGAGAAGTAGCTATCATATTCAGGTTCTGCTCCTGCTCCAGAGCCTTCCCTGACTCGATTTATCCTACAATGACTTACAACGGAAATTCTGGTCCCTATGATGGTCGTACATCAAGGACTACCTCTCACGTTCTCTAGAGAGTTCAGTCTTTGTATAATCTATCCAAAGGAGGATAATTTGAGTCTGGTCATTTGTGCCTGGAGTGAGAACTCTGAGTTGATTTTATTGATAATATATCAGTCTGTTCTCTTAGCAGGGTAGCAGAATAACAGAACAGCAGAGTTGGAAGGGACCTTAGAGGTCTTGTAGTCCAACCCCCTGCTCAGGCAGGAAACCGTATAGCATTTCAGACAGGTGGTTGTCCAGTCTCCTCTTAAAATTCTCCAGTGATGGAGCACCTACAACTTCTGGAGGCAGGTTGTTCCACTGGTTATTGTTCTAACTTTCAGGAAATTTCTCCTTAGTTCTAGGTTGCTTCTCTCCTTGATTATTTTCCATCCGTTGCTTCTTGTCCTGCCTTCAGATGCCTTGGAGAATAGGTTGGTTCCCTCTTGTTTGTGGCAACCCCTGAGATACTGGAAGACTGCTATCCTGTCACCCCTAGTCCTTCTCTGCATTAAACTAGACATACCCAATTCCTGCACCGTTCCTTATATGTTTTAGCCTCCACTCCCCTGATCGTCTTTGTTGATCTTCTCTAAGATCTTTTTTATATCATGATGATCAAAACCGGACGCTATATTCTAAGTGTGGTCTTACCAAGGCCTTATAAAGTGGTACTAACACTTCACACGATCTTGATTTTGAGTATTCTCCAACACCAACCTTCAAAACTGTCAGGGAATTGCGCAGCAGGTGTCCAAACTGAGTCAGAGACACTGACACGAACTTGTAGTTTTATATAAATAAATATATTTTGCCTCAGTACATACAGCAAACAAAATAGTCAGGCAAACAGGAGCATCATGAGGTAAATCACACAAGAAAAAAGGCGGGAAAAAGGGGACACTCGCTGCCCAAACCCACCGTTCCAGCGACTAAATTTAAATATCTTAACAAAAACCATCCATGCTCTTCCAAAATAGATTTTTGCCCAATTAGACTTGGAGGCTTTTAATCACGCAGTAAGTCCTCTCCTTGCCAGAATATCCTCTCATCCACAAGCCACCTCAAGAAGGACAGCTGCTGACTGCAAAGATGGCTGACCAGGCTGCAGATTTCTCCAGAGAGGTCAAAAGGAGGCCAAGCTGATGCCTTTGGAAAATAAAACCGATTTCAGAAGGGGGAAGGCTCTGAAAATTGTAGGGCTTTACAAATCAAAACCAGAGCCCTGCACTTGAAGAAAAGACCAGCATGGTGGGGTCAGGAGGAGGTGATGAAGCTTCGCTGAGCAGATCAGCCAAAAAAAGGGAGACTCAGATCCACTGAAGAGTAAACTGAGAAGCTGGGAGTAACAGCCAACAGACAGGGTGAGAAATGGCCGAGGTCACGCAAGCCGGGGAACTTTCAGCTCAAATCTCAAATTTGGATTGCAGCCTCGAGAACAGAGAGACAAAGTACAGGGACCTCAAAGCCAAGGGATTTGAAACACGTAGGGTAGTCCTCAACTTAAAACTATTCATTTAGTGACAATGGCACTGAAAATGTGACTTCCGACTGTTTTTCGCACTTACGGCCGTTTAATCAAAGTTTGGGTGCAAAAGTAGCATGTATTTGTGAGGGTTGCAGAATCCCAGGACCACATGGTTACTTTTTGCAACCTTCCCATCCGGATTCTTACAAGCAAAGTCAAGGGGGGAAGCCACATTTGCTTAATGACTACGTAATTCACTTAACAACTGCATTGATTCACTTAACGGCTATGCCAAAGATAGGCGTAAAATCAGGCGTAACAACAGCCTTGCTTAGCATCAGAAATTCTGCTTCTAATTGAGATCATAAGTTGAGGATTATCTATATATTCTGCTTGAACCCTTTCTGCAGGTAATCCTTGACTTACAACAGTTTGCTTAATGACCGTTGCAAGTTACAAGTGTCTTATGACCATTTTTCACACTTACGACCCTTGGTCACGTGTTCAAAATTCAGACACATGGCAACTGGTTCATATTTATGATGGTATGTGATCCCCTTTTGTGATCTTCTGACAAACAAAGTCCATGGGGAAACCAGACTCACTTAACAACCATGTTACTAATTTAACAACTGTAGTGATTTCCTTAACAACTGTGGCTAGAAAGGTCATAAAATGGGGCAGAACTCACTTAACAAATGACTCCCTTAATGTTGTGTCTTGAGCCTGCAAAAGCAGGCTGGGGACGGTGCATTGGTCCCGGGCATTCCAAAAGCTGCCCGGAACCAGACTGGTCGGCGCCAGTCTTGTGCACATGCGCAAAGCAGGACAAGGTTGTTACATTGTCTGCCATAGTCCGGATCCATCATTCTTAAAAGAGACTGCTTTACTTTTGTTAGTTGTTGATTGTAGCAAGGAGAGAGAAGAATAAAGAACTTTGATTTCACCATGTGTCTTCGTGATTGCATTCGAACCCAGTACTTAACACTGGCAATGAAGGTGGGATTCGTTTGCAATTGAATGGAGAAGTCTTGAGGACTTACCAAGAAGTCCTACAGAGGGAAGACGGCGTCTAAATCAGCGTTCCAGCCTGCCAGTACAGAGTAGCTGGAGGGTGAGTTCAGCTACAAGACCCTTTCCCTTAGAAAAGTTGCAGAAGAGCAAGTAGTGAAGTTTGCAACTAAGAATGGCAAAGATTGGGCGTTTGGCTGAGTTTGATATCTCATACCCAGAAAGATGGAATTCTTATGTAGCCAGGGTGGAGAACTACTTCAGAGTAAATCAGATTAGAGAAGATGGCTTGAAGGCTGCAACTCTGTTGTGTGTGTGTGGACAGGAGGCTTTTGAAATTGCAGAAAATCTGGTGGCCCCTGCACCTCTGGAGTCAGTGGCATATACTGACTTGAAGAAACTGTTAAAAGAGCATTTCCAGCCAAAGTTGTCTGTGATTGATTGGAGGCATGCATTTGAACAGAGGGACAGAAGCAGGGTGAATCTGCTACAGACTTTATTTCAGCTTTAAGGAGAGCAGCCAGGCCTTGTGAGTTCAAAGATCTGAAAGAGAGGCTGCGAGATAGATTCATTTGTGGCCTAAGGAACAGAGACTTGCAGCAGAAGATGTTTGCTAACGAAGAAGTCTCTTTCCAAGATGTACTACGAGAGGTGACAGCTGAGGAAGCAGCAGGTAGGGCTGTGAAGACATTACGGCCCACCAGAAGCACTCCAGAGACTACTACAGTCCATCAAGAGGACGTTCGAGAAGGATCAGACGAGGATCTTGAAGAAGAGGTGAATAGGCTCTACCAGCCAGCTGAAAGGAGGCAGAAGGAACATCAGGAAAAGGCCCCAGCATCCCTTCAATGCTTCGGGTGTGGAGGTCGCCACAAGCGAGCTAACTGCAAGTTTCGTTCCGCTATCTGCAAAGCATGTAGCAGGCAAGGCCACATAGCATCCATCTGTTTGGGTCACCAGAAGGTCCAACCTCGTGAAGAATTGCATGTGAAAGGTACCAGGGTCCCCAGCCAACATAGGATGGGCTTCTGCGCATCACGCAGGAGTATTTTGAGAACAGGAACATATAAGCCTCTTAAGAAGAAACTGTCCATCAACTTAAGGTTGCAAGGGGTTCCCTTATCAATGGAGTTGGACACTGGATCCACTCTCTAAATTATTTCCATTAATTCCTTCAAAAGGATATGCAGCAGCAGTGACCTTCAAGTCAAACTCAGGCCATCCAATCTAATACTCACAGATTTTCAGAATTCTATGGTGTGTGTTAAGGGGGAGGCCACCCTTAGAGTACAGCATAAGGATTTTGAGGGTCCCTTAGATGTGGTGGTTGTTGGGGATGATCGTACAAGTCTTATTGGACTTGATTGGTTTGAGGCTCTATAGGGATCCAAGTAACTGGGCTCCATCATTTGCAAACGTTGAGCCTTGCAGAAGTCTGCAAGGAGTTTGCAGATGTGTTTAGTTCAGAGTTAGGATCCTACAAGGGGCCTCCCATTTCGCTAAGATTAGACCCAAACATCACACCAATCAGGGTTAAACCTATGAGGGTACCTTTTGCCCTCAAAGGTAAGATTGATGCTGAGCTGGACAAATTGCTCCAGCAGGGCATTCTAGAACCTGTGGATTCTAGTCCATAGGAAACCCCCATAGTAACGCCTCTAAAGGCTAATGGAGATATACATATATATGCAGATTACAAGTGCACACTGAATAAGGCGTTGCAACAGCATGCTTATCCAGTACCTCAAGGGGGGGCGTATTTTTGCAAAGCTTGACCTGGCACAGGCCTATCCACAGTTACCTGTTGATGAGGCAGTTGCAGAGGTCCAGACTATTGTAACTCACAGAGGGGCCTTCAAGGTCAAGAGACTGCAATTTGGGGTAAGTGTAGCCCCTGGCATATTCCAAAGTGTCATGGAGAGCACACTTTGAGGTATTTCAGGGGTCTGTCCCTACTTTGATGACGTCCTCATTGCTGGGGAGTCATCCCAAAATTTAGCAGAAAGACTAAGGGCTGTCTTGCTTTGTTTTTGAAAAGCAGGCCTTAAAACTAAAGAAAGATAAATGCAAGATAGGAGTCACTTCTACTGACTTCTTAGGATTAAGGATTGATGCTCAAGGCATTCACCCTGTTGAAACTAAATTGCAAGCTATCCAGCAAGCCCCAAGCCCTAAGTCTAAGAGTGAGCTGCAAGCCTTCTTGGGGCTATTAAATTTTTACCATGCATTCCTCCCACATAAAGCTGCAATAGCAGAACCACTACACAGGCTCCTAGACAAGCAGGCTCCTTGGCAGTGGACTAAAGTCCATGAAAAAAAATGTTTTACCGGTAGCACATTTCAATGAGCAGCTGCCGGTTTGCATCGTATGCGATGCATCTCCTTATGGAGTGGGAGCCGTACTTAGCCATCTGAAAGCTGATGGGACACAGGTCCCTGTGGCCTATTATTCAAGGATTCTGTCTTCTGCAGAGCAAACCTACGCTCAAATTGACAGAGAAGCCTTGGCCATAGTGGCTGGCATTAAGAAATTTCAGATTCCTTATATGGCCGCCATTTCACGGTCTTTACTGACCATAAGCCTCTGCTGGGTTTATTTACCACTACTAAACAGACCCCACACATTATTTCTCCTCGTATGCTGAGATGGTCCATTTTCCTGTCAGCATATGACTATACATTAGTTCATAAACCTGGGAAAGAAATGGGCCATGCTGATGGCCTGAATCAAGTAGAACCAGATCCGGCTCCAGCTGTTAATATTCTGTCCATCCAGGAGTTGCCTGAGTCTCCCCTCAATGCTCGGGACGTGGCTGCAGAAACTGCCACTGATCACATGCTTGCATGTGTTGACATGGGTGCTTTCAGGATGGCCTGACAAGTGCCCTGATGCTGAGTTCCACAGTTTCTGGCTCAAAAAGCATGAGTTGTCCACCTTTAAGGGTTGCCTGTTATGGGGAAGCAGGGTAGTGATCCCAGCTTCATTGAGGTCTAGAATCTTGATCTCTCTGCATGAGGGACATCCTGGAATTGTCAGGATGAAAGTGCTTGCATGCAGCCATCTTTGGTGGCCTGGGCTCAATAAAGCCATCGAGGCCCAGGTGCACAGGTGCAAAGTGTGCCAACAGTCTCGGCCTGAAATGCCTCAGGGCCCCATTACATACTGTAGGTGGGAGGAAACTCAAACCCCATGGTCTAGGGTGCATAGAGATTACGCTGGGCCCTGTCAGGGGCAATTCTTCCTGGTTGTTGTTGATAGCCATTCCAAGTGGCTAGAGGCTGTTCCTGTCTCCTTCACTACTGCTGCCAGGACTATCCAAGTGTTGAGAGGAACTTTTGCATCACACGGTCTTCCAGATGTTCTGGATTCAGATAATGGCCCTCAATTTACCTCTTCTGAGTTCCAAGTTTTTCTCCAGGCCAACATGATCCGGCATGCAACTTCGGCTCCCTTTCATCCACCTTCCAACGGACTGGCAGAGAGGATGGTGCGCACGACCAAAGATGCCCTCAAGAAACTGACTTATGGTAACTGGCATCACAGGTTAGCAGATTTTCTTCCTGCACATCACACTACACCATGCACTGCCACAGGGAAGAGCCCTGTTGAACTCCACTGGGGTTGCCGCCTCATCACTAAACTGGACAGGCTGCACCCTGACCTAGTGGCTTCACAGGTGTCACAACCGCAGGCACCTAGGAGACTCCAGGTGGGCGATCCGGTTTGGGCAAGGAACTATGGGCCTGGTCATCTCTGGGTCACAGCTGTGGTCTGCAAGGTCTCGGGGCCTTTGTCATACAAAGTGGCTTTGGAAGACGGCCACATTCTGCACAGGCACATAGACCAACTGCGTTGGAGACTGGACTCTCACCTTTCCGCTCCTGGTTCTGCTCTGGGGGGGGGGGAGGAGGACTAGGTTATTTACGGGACCGTCTGCTGCCTCATGAAACCCAGCGACCGGTTAGGGCCCACAGAGTCGGCCTTCTCCAGGTCCCGTCAGCCAGACAGTGTCGCCTGGCAGGGCCTAGGGGAAGAGCCTTCTCTGTTGCGGCCCCGGCCCTCTGGAACCAACTTCCCCCACCCTCTCCGCCTTTCGTAAATTGCTTAAAATACACTTTTGCCGGCAGGCCTGGGGCAGCTAACACCTTGCCCCTAGCCAGTGTATGTTTGTGGAATGATTGGTTTCTTTTTTAATTAAGGGTTTTTATATTTATGTATATAATGTAATTTCTATCATGTTGTGAGCCGCCCTGAGTTCTCCGGAATAGGGCGGCATAGAAATTAAATTAATAAATAAATTAAATAAATAAATAAAAAATAATATGCATTCTGGGGATCAGTTTCACTGGTCATCACAGGGTTCCACATGTGCTCCTGAAAGGAATTCATGGGATAGGGGGTCATCCCACTCATCCATCATCACTCCAGACAGGGAGTCACACCGGGGGTATCCACAGTATTCACTCATGACAGATAGTGCTCCAGACAGGAAGACTGACCGGGGGTATCCAAACAACACACAATCTACAAGAGAAGAAGAATTTCAACAGGGGCGCTTGTCCAATTCTGCAATTGCTCCCAAAAGGAGGTCATCAGCAAGGGGGGTGGCCAGGGAAGTAACTCCTGTCTCTGACACCTCGGGCACATGCTCGGGAAACACTGGGAACTGGAGTACTCCCGTGACTCAGCACTTTTCATCTGCTGGCCTTGGGTTCGAGGGACAGTGTTCCCAAGAAGGATCCATTGTGGACCCGGGGACTACCATCCCTCCAAGGTATGCTGGCTTGGACTTAGAGGGTCCAGCCAGCTAGCAGTGGGGCGGGTCAACTGGGTATTTGGGGCAGTAAAGTCCTGGCCTGCCTAGCCTGGTAGATGAGCAGGTAGGCCAGGCACCCTCACCGGGGCCACCTGGGAATTTGAGACAGCAACGCCATGGTCTGCCTTGCCTGGTAGGCGAGCAGGTGGGCCAGGAAATCCCTTCTGGCCTTAGGAGGTCACAGCGGGCCAAGTTCCCACCCAAACATCTTCAGGGATTTGTGAAGTTGCTGTCAAGTACATAGGATAGCTCAGAAGGACCTGATGACAGGAAGCATTCAAATAGAATGCTATACTATTTTTTGATTTCGTTAACGTTCAAATATTACTACAAATAAAGGGGTTTGCCTGAAGGCAGACTTAAATTCAAACTCATTGCATTTGATTAAAGGACTGTGTGACACTCCTGCCTGTGAAAATACACCTGTATGTGTAAAGCATATGTTCCATCTAGGGCAGCGGTTCTCAACCTTTTCCGGGGCTCGACCCCGGCCTGCATCGTGCAAAAAAATGGCCCGCATCGCGATAGCGAAAAAAATGGCCAACCAAAAAAAAAATGGCGGGCCCGCACCGCACATGCGCGGCGCGATGGGGCACATCGCACATGCGTGGCGTGACGGCCCGCATCGCAATAGGGAAAAAAATGGCCGACCAAAAAAATGGCCGACCCCCAAAAAAATGGCAGACTGTGGTGCTTGGCGACCCCCGTGAAATGGTTGTTCGACCCCAAATGGGGTCACGACCCACAGGTTGAGAATCGCTGATCTAGGGGGGAGGGGTGTTGTGTCCTGAGCTTGCAAAAGTAGGCTCGGGATGGTGCATTGGTCCCGGGCATTCCAAAAGCTGCCCGGGACCAGACTGAGCGGCGCCAGCCTTGCGCGCATGCGCAAAGCAGGACAAGGTTGTTACATTGTTTGCCATAGTTTGGATCTATTGTCCTTAAAAGAGACTGCTTTACTTTTGTTAGTTGTTGGTTGTAGCAAGGAGAGAGAAGAATAAAAAACTTTGATTTCACCATGTGTCTTCGTGATTGCATTCGAACCCAGTACTTAACACTTAACAACATGAATTTTGGGCTCAATTATGGATGTAAGTTGAGGACTGCCTATATTCATTTATGTGCCTTAAGGCTGACAGGCAAAAGCCCTGTATGAAGATCTCCAAAGGCTTTGCAAGGGACAATGGGGTGAGATGGGGTCACCTCTGTAACTGGAGCCAGCCTTTCTCCTGCCCTCCCTACGCCAAGTATCCCCAAATGGGGGAAAAATTCACTCTGTCAGAGGTAGCTTGCCAAGAGGGTGACAGAATGTTCCAGATCTTTGCCAGAAATTCTTTTAAGGCCTCTCTTCCTTCTAAACTTCTTTGCTGCTGCAGCAGCAGGACAGAAAAAGTCTCTTTTGAACACATTTGCCCACAGGTTCAAAGCTAGGTTCAAATTCCAGACAGGCAGAGGTAAAGTTGAAGAACTAGGGGGCTTCAGCTATTATCTCACACCAAAGGGACCCTTTCTTGAAATCTCTAGCAAAGATTGCAAGTGTTTCTCCCCACCCATTGCTTTCAGCAATTGGCCTTGGCATAGGAGAGAAAGTTGAAATCACAGCTATGGGTCTAGCCCAGAGTTCCCCAATCTTTCTGGCTTTGTGGCGCATCCGGGGCAGGAGTAGCAAGTAAGCGAACATGTGCTCACCACTCGCCCAAATCGAGCATGCACACCCAAGCTTGCCTGCTGCTCGTGCAAGTGGGGATGTGCGCAGGCACGTATGCACTCATCCACCAGTTCCACGGCCCAGTTCCGAAGGGCTTACGGCCTGGTAGTGAGCTGTGGCCTAAGGGTTGGGGACCTCTGGTCTAGCCTTTAGGTCTAGAACAATGGTGGTGAACCTGTGGCACGGGTGCCAGAGGCGGCACTCAGAGCCCTCTCTGTGGGCACGTGCGCTGTCGCCCCAGTCCTAGGCCTTCAGCTGGGTTTTATAAAACCTTTTCGCTTTCGGCCTCCACCGTCATGTGCAAAAAAAAAAAAAAAAGGTTCAATCAGTCAATTTCAACTTCTTGCGGGAAAAAAAAAAGATCTCGCAAAGTTGGAATTGATTGATTGAACTTTTTAGTCCCACCCAGTCTGCCATTACCACCGCAGCCACGCCCACCCAATGGGCCACACCCATCCAATTGGCCATACCCAGCCAATAGGCCACACCCACCCAATGGACCACACTCACCCGGCACCCGACGATGCATAAGTGGGTTTTGGGTTGCATTTTGGGCACTCGGTCTCTAAGAGGTTCACCATCACTTTTCTAGGTGCCTGCATGAAGCCAGAATCCATATATTTTACCCGTTCTCTGCAGGAGAATTATATCCTGGTTTTCTAGTGATGAAGACTTTTCCTGGTTCAGTCCAAGCCGGGAATAAACAACCTGGTGACTGTTTTAGAAATAAGGTTGTAGTTCATTCCCGGCTTGGACTGAACCATTATGAACACTTTTCCTTCAACACTAGTCTAAGAGCATAGATTCTGCCAGAATCAGTTTTCTAGGCTCTGTGAACATATGGACCAGGCACAATGGTGACGGTGCCATCAAGGTAAAAGCTGAGTTTCATGCATTGCATTAAACTATGATTTGTTTTAACTCCTGCGGTGCAGGAAAACCCAGCATTTTTATTTATTTATTAAATTTATACGCCTCCCATCTCAATACCAAAGGCGACTTGGGCCAACTTATAATACAGATAGTCCTTGACTTATGACCACAACTGGCTGAAATTTTTTCTTGTTAAATGAGACACTAGTTAACTGAGTTTTGCCCTATTTTACGACCTTCCTTGTCACAGATGTTAAGTGAATCACTGCAGCAGATAAGTTAGTCACCTGGTCGTTAAGTGAATCCGACTTTCCCATTGACTTTGCTTGCCAGAAGTTCGCAAAAAAGGGATCTCGTGATCTTGAGATACAGCAACGGTGATAAGTATGAACCAGTTCCCAAGCATCTGAATTTTGATCACATGACCATGGGGTTGTTGCAAAGGCCGTAATTGTGAAAAATGGTCATGTCACTTTTTTTTCAGTGCCATTGTAACTTTGACTACCTGTATACTAAAAACATATATAGAAAAGCAATTAAAATTTGTATCGTGTGTGTGTGTGTGTGTGTGTGTGTGTGTGTGTGTGAGAGAGAGAGAGAGAGAGAGAGAGAGAGAGAGAGAGAGAGAGAGAGAGAGAGAGAGAGAGAGAGAGAGAGAGAGAAGGCGCTCTTCGAGCTTGGTTGCTTTCTGGCAGACATTTCCTTACCAAGCTAGATAACATCATCAGTTCTAGTAAGGGAGCAGAATTTGTTCTCTGTTTAAAGAAGGTGACTTGCCTGTCAGTTTTTGTGGGAGTGTTCTCAACGGGTTGGGCTGTTTATGTTAGTTTGATTGCGGTATTGTTTGCTCCTTGATTGTTGGCCTAACATTAATCTTGGTGTTAATCTCTTCTTATCTAGTGAGATGTTTTGTTCTTTTTGTTCCTTTTTTTGGCTGGTTGGTTGTCTCTTTTGAATGGCCTATAGAAGTTGCTTACCTCCATGTGCCTGTTGATAGTCCATGTGTCAGAGTGTCAGGCTTCCAGGAATTCCCTAGTGTTTTTTTGGACTTGGTTTGTTCTAGGATGGTCAATTGATAGGGTAGTAGGTGAATAGATGTGTCTGGATGTTCTGTCTTTTATTGCACAATTATCTCTCTCTGGGGAGATAAGATTCTTTCCTCGCTTCCATTACATTTCAATAAAAGGTTTTGGCAGGGCATATATCTCAGAGGGCTTTTTCCATAGAGGTGCTCCTACTATCTTGTGTAGAAGACTTGCTGTTGTGCTGTTGGGGGGGGGTCTTCCCCTGGAGAAATTTGGAAAAAATTGCCCATTCCATTTCTCTGCCCACAAATTTGGTAGAGAATTGTAAAAGGTTGCTTGTGCCCAGCTCTAGTTTTAATCCTGGTTTGTTGTATGTGTCACAGAGGTTGGATTCAGTCATATCACTGAATAAGGGGACTCCAAACTCACTGGAGAAGAGGACGACAGAGAATGGGGTGGCTGGATGGAGTCACTGAAGCAGTAGGCATGAGCTTAAATGGACTCCAGAAGATGGCAGAGGACAGAAAGGTCTGGAGGAACGTTGTCCATGGGGTTGTGATGGGTCGGACACGACTTTTCAACTACCAACAACAACAAAACTTGGCTACTTTAACACTTGTGGACTTCAACTTCCAGAATTCAATCAATCAGAATAGAGCTGCTGTCCAGTCTCTTCTTAAAAACCTCCAGTAATGAAACACCACAACTTCTGGAGGCAGGTTGTTCCACTGGTTAATTGTTCTTACTGTCAGGAAGTCTCTCCTTAA
>JARGCV010000123.1:855000-1022500 GCA_034064705.1 Bothrops alternatus
CAGGTTCGTCAATGTAGAGTCCTTCAGATGGATCAATGCCCCAAGCTGATTATCCCCTGCTAGAATAGCAGATAATTCACCTACCCACCCAGGCACACAGCCATGGCTACTTTAATCTTCAAAAACCCTGACAGATGAACCCCCCCCCTTCCCCCAACTCCAAAGAAGCTATAAATTACGGCAGTCATTATCTCACTTCTAATTGGGTACAATAGTAATATCATATCCAGGCTGTAAAACTCTGTATGTCCACTAGAGAGCAGCAGAACTCTCTCTGGCACCATCTAGTGGTCACTTGGCATTTCATCATATGCCTGATGAACAGTGTCCAATCACTGTCTGTCCCAGCAGTGCTCATGCTGGTCTCTTATTTCTGATCCCAGGGAACAAATTACTATTTCCTTGTTCTGCCTGAACTGGATCATTTGAGCTGCCCAGCAGCTAAAATTTTACTCCCTCTAGAAGCTGAATGGAAATGTCTCTTATTACACCCCATCAGATTAAAATGGTAAATTAAAAACAAAGTGCAAACTCTTCGATCAGTGCCTACTTTTTCTCTCTCACACAGAATTTCCAGTCCCACAAGTTTCATGAATGGCAGAGCTCCAGCTTCTGAGCATGCCTGCATTTTAAAATTAGCCAGGGATGACTCACATCCCGATTTACGAGAGAAGTATTAAATGACACAGCTTGCCCCGCAGGAGAATTCCACTGCAAACACCAGTTATTCAGATGTTCCAAAACCTGCTGCTCACCAATAAATCTGTATAAGGTTGGCGTGAGTTAACAGGAGCTGTAATCCTTCCCCTTTGGCCAGCTGAGGTTAATTTAAGGCATTGCTAATGGATGGGGGGGCAGGGAACCATAAAAAAAGTCAAAATGGTTGCCAGCCCAATTGATTCTCTGCACATTTTTTATGCATATAGGTCAGCGGTTCTCAACCTGTGGGTCGCGACCCCATTTGGGGTCGAACGACCATTTCACGGGGGTCGCCAAACAACACAGTCCGCCATTTTTCCCTTTTTCCTTCGGCCGGCGCAGGGGTCAGTGCCGCGCATGCGTGATGCGGGCCGTTGCGCGCACGCCGCGCATGCGCGATGCGGGCCGTCGCGCTGCGCATGCACGGTGCAGGTTGGGGTCGCGCCGTGCATGCGCGGCACAGGTCGGGGTCGCGGCCTGAAAAAGGTTGAGAACCGCTGATATAGGTAGTCCTCGATTTACAACTGTTCATTTAGTGACCATTCAAAGTCACTGAAAAAAAGTGATTTATGACCATTTTTCACACTTATGACCATTGCAGCATCCCTGCGGTCATCCGATCAAATTTAGAATGCTTGGCCACTGACTCACATTTATGACAGTTGCAGTCCTGGGATCATGTTTTCCCCTTTTTCCAACTTCTGACCAGCAAAGTCAATGGGGAAGCCAGATTCACTTAACAACCCTATTATTAACAACAGTTGCAATGATTCACTTAACGACTGAGGCGAAAAAGATCGTAAAATGGGACAAAACTCACTTAACAAGTATCTCATTTTAGCAACAGAAATTTTGGACTCAGTTGTGGTTGTACTTTGAGGACTGCCTGTATTATAAACCTCTCTCCTACCTCTCTTTGAATTGTTTCAGAACTAATTGCTTTGATTATAGACAATGGAGTAGACATAGCTTTATAATATCATTTGTCTGAAATGGTATAGGATTTCCTGCCTGAGCAGGGGGTTGGAGTAGAAGACCTCCGAGGTCTCTTCCATTATTCTATTATATAAAGTGGATTTTTAAAAGATACCATAAACATTCTAATTTTGTGTGACAGAGCCTATTTTTCACCATTGAACAGAATTTATTTAATTGCCCACTCTTAACAGAATGATCTATGATATCTATTTCAATGAGATAAGACACTGGAAGCTGTTTGTGGACTTTCTGCAAATTAAATACAATAACAATGTTTGGGTTAATCTGTTGACTTTATTTTAATATATATATTACAATTAGATCTTGGGTCAATTCGAATATTAGATAGAGAGCAACTTTAAGATGTATGGACTTCAACTCCCAATTGGCTGGCTGGCTAGAGAATTCTGGGAGTTGAAGTCCATACTTCTTAAAGTTCTTAAGAATAGAACAGAACAGAATAGTAGATTGGAAGGGACCTTGGAGGCCCTCTAGCCCAACCCCCTGCTCAGGCAGGAAACCCTATACCATTTCAGACAAATGGCTGTCCAGTCTCTTCTTAAAAACTTCCAGTATTGGAGCACCCACAACTTCTGGAGGCAAGTTGTTCCACTGGTTAATTGTTCTGTCAGGAAATTTCTCCTTAGTTCTAGGTTGCTTCTCTCTCCTTGATTAGTTTCCATCCATTGCTTCTTGTCCTGCCTTCAGGCGCCTTGGAGAATAGCTTGACTCCCTCTTCTTTGGGGCAGCCCCTGAGATAGTGGAACACTGCTATCTTGTCCCCCCCTCGTCCTTCTCTTCGTTAAACTAGATATACTGAATTTCAACAACTGTTCTTTATATATATTAGCCTCCAGTCCCCTAATTATCTTTGTTGTTCTTCTCTGCACTCTTTCTAGAGTCTCAACGTCTTTTTTGTATTGTGGTGATCAAAACTGGATGCAATATTCCAAGTGTGGCCTTACCAAGGCTTTATAAAGCAGTACTAACACTTCACGTGATCTTGAATCTATCCCTCTGTTAAAGCAGCCTAGGATTACATCGGTTTTTTTGGCAGCTGCCACTCACTGCTGTCTCATCTTGAAGTGATTGTCCAAGATCCCTCTTGCAATTACTGCTATTGAACCAAATTTCACCTAATCTGAACCTGTACATTTGATTTTTCTTGTTTAAGTGTAAAACCTTACTTGTCTCTCTTTTGAATTTCATTTTGTTAGGCAGGTCCCAGAGTTCAAGTCTATCAAGAGCTATTTAGATCTTGAGCCTAACTTCTGGGATGTTGGCTATTCCTGCTAGTTTGGTGTCATCTCCTTATTTGATGAATTTCCATTCTTTCCCCTCATCTAGATCATTTATGAAGATATTGAAGAATCCTGGGCCTAAGACAGAGATTTGGGGACCCCACGGCTTTTTTTCTTGATATAGATGCAGCTCTAGTAAGGACTAAGTTGAGAAACCCTAACCTTAGCATCGCTGACTCAGGAATTCTGGAAGCCCATGAGTCATAATAGCCGAAATTGCCTACGCCTGCCCTAGCCTAAAGAGGGAAACTAGGTTGATTTCCTCTCCTATGACAGAAAATAATTCTTTATTTCAGGAGTTCCTCTTTTCAGAATGCTTTCCTCCCATTTCTAAATCAAGAAGCACCAAAAAGCTTTAAGCCACACACACACACACAAACACCATTAATTTATTGCTAATTAACCTTCCTGAGCTTTTCTGCTCTCAAGGCTTCCTTCAAATCCAACTGGGAATGTTCACACACACACACCCCACCACCAGTTGGGATAAAAAAGTGGCTGGAGAAATTAAGAGAGTTGCAGTCCCCAGGTCTCAAAATTGCTAAGCTTGAGAAACTCTTCTTTAGATGAATGCGAAAGAACTCCTTTGCTCTTAAATTTTCACCACAAAAATTCTCCACATAGTAAGAATAAGGTTTCACTTATTTCTGACCTTCTTTCTTTGTCCTAACACTCCTTGGACTGATTAGATAATGAAGGTTGTCTTTGCTTCCCCCTCTGGGAACCTTTTGACAGCAAAATCCTGCCTACTTAAACAAGCTTTTCTATCAGCACCCCATGGATTTATACAATTTATTCATATAATTATATTTCTCTCCCTGTGTTAACAATTTTGCAATTGGCTTTGCTTTCTTCCATCATATTTCACTCACCAGCATCTGTCACAAATCCTGTAACAGGGAAAGGGTGACTTACACGCCACAATGCCATCACATAATTGCTGCAATTCTGAACTCTGGTGCAAGTGTATAACAAAATGACAGAATGAGAGAGTTGGGAGGGATCTTAGAGGTCTTCTAGTCCAACCCCTGCTCAGCAGGAAATCCTTTACCAGGAGTAGGAAAACTTGGTTCTTTTATGACTTGTGGACTTCAATGCCCAGAATTCCTGAACCAGCCATGCTAACTCAGGAATTCTGGGAGTTAAAGTCCACAAGTCATAAAAGAACCAAGGTTGCCTACCCCTGCCCCATACCATTAGAGTAAAGACACAGAGACCTGCTAAAGCAGGGGTCTTCAAGCTTGACCCTTTTATGACTTGTGGACTTCAACTCCCAGAATTCCTCAGCCAGGCACATTGGCTGAGGAATTCTGGGAGTTGAAGTCAACAAGTCATAAAAGGGCCAAGTTTGAAGACCCCTGCTTGTGGACTTCAACTCCCAGAATTCCTCAGCCAGTGTGCCTTGCTGAGGAATTCTGGGAGTTGAAGTCCACAAGTCATAAAAGGGCCAAGTTTGAAGTATTAAAACCCCCTGTGCTAAAGTATTAAGAATCAACAAATGTGGGTCCATTTCCTCCTTAATGCCACCCATGGAAACATTCTGGCTTGCAGTTCTATCTGCTCCAAAGACTAGTCACTATATGCTAGTAAAATCATTTTTTTTAAATGTAAAGATAAAATTTTGATGCTTGAAATGGAAAATGCCAACCCATATCAACTTTGAAGCTTCTTAAGAGTTTCTTTATTATTATTATTAGTATGATCAATAACATCCATGGTGCCAGGTTGAAAAAAGTCAAAGTGACCGACATGTCTGCACAAATAATCATCACAGGGGGGGGGAGGGGTTGGACATATAAGATCTTTGATTTGATAAAGTCAAAATCATTTGATTTGATTTGATACCGCATTTGATAAAGTAGACCACAACCTACTTCTTGGCAAGATAGAAAAATGTGGGATAGAAGCACCACTACCAGATGGATCTGTAACTGATTGACAAATCATACTCAACGTGTAGTCCTAAACAGAACTACACCTACATGAAGAGACAAGAAGCAACAGGTGGAAATTAATCAAGGTGAGAAGCAACCTAGAATTAAAGAGAGATTCTACCGGTACCTAGAACCAAGGAGAAGTTTCCTGACAGTGAGGACAATTAACCAGTGGAACGACCTGCCTCCAGAAGTGGTGAATGTTCCAACACTGGAAGTTTTTAAGAAGAGACTGGACAGCCATTTATCTGAAATGGTATAGGGTTTCCTGCCTGAGCAGGGGGTTGGACTAGATGACCTTCAAGGTCCCTTCTAGCTCTCTTGTTCTGTTATTCTATTCTGAATGGTAAGCAAATTTTTAGGTGCCACGTCTGATAAACTGTAACCTTTCTAAGACTTCAGCCTCGTTGAATTTTACATAGTTTCTTATAAAACCTGATTGAATAATTCATTAGCCTATGTTTCTACAACCCTTTGCAAATGTCCAAGACCGACAAAGTGTTAAGTGCTATCATTGATCCATCCCTTGCTCCATTTTCTGTGGCCCCATAAACACCGAAACAAGAGGGAGTTAATGACGGGTGAACTGAACAAGGCAATTGGAAATGCGTAGCCTGAGGAAACAGCTGTTTGGGCTAGAAAACCAGCATCCCAAGGAGAAAACTTAAATTTTAGATGGATTTGGAGGAAGCAGTGACGGCCAAAAGGCTCAAGATGGTTAAGTAACAATAAATTAATAGATAAAAGAGGAAAATGGCTTAAAGCTTCTCAGTGCCTCTTGGTTAGCAATGGGAGGAAAAGCATTCTGGAAGTTATGAAATAAAAAATTATTTCCTGTCACAGGAGAGGAAATCAAGTGATTTTCATTCTTTAGGCTCAGGTTTTGCAAACTTGGCAATTTTACGATGTGCGGACTTCAGTTCCCAGAATTCTCCAGGCAGACAACTGACTGGAGAATTCTGGGACTTGAAGTCCACACATCGTAAAGTTACCAAGTTTGAGAAACAATGAACTAGACAAAAAAATTCTAAGAACAAGTACCCTTAGTTTACACTCAGTTTGCTCCAACTTTCAGCCAAGGTCAAAAGCAAAGAGAGCTTCTCCTGAGAAAGAGAAGAGCATCCACCCAACAAAGGTTATTTTGGGAGGGAGGCAGTTTTGAGAAAAGAGGGGAGGGGGCTGTCCTTGGTGGCTATTTCAGCACACAAGTAGCGAGCAAAAGGAAGGATTGGGGAAATACAACGGGGTTTATAAAATGTTTCTTGAGAGGCTGGGGGGGAAAGTGGCTACCTCAGCACTTTTCTATTCCCCAGAAGGAAAAGAAGGAGAAAGCAGACAAGGGGAAAGAGAAGAAGAATAGAAGAGAGCTGGAAGGGACCTTGGAGGTCTTCTAGTCCAGCCCCCTACTGGAGCAGGAAAACCTATACCATCTCAGACAAGTAGCTGTCTAGCCTCTTCTTAAAAATCTCCAGTGGTGGAGCACCCACGATTTCTGGAGGCAGGTTGTTCCACTGGTTAATTGTTCTCACTGTCAGGAAGTTTCTCCTTAGTTCCAGGTTGCTTCTCTCCTTGATTAGTTTCCATCCGTTGCTTCTTGTCCTGCCTTCAGGTGCTTTGGGGAATAGTTTGAAGAAGGGTGAGGAGGAGGAGGAGGAGGAGGAGGAGGAGGAGGAGGAGGAGGAGGAGGAGGTTGTCATTGAGGAAGACAAGAAGAAGAGGAGAAGGAGGATGAGAAGGAGAAAAGGAGGAGGAAGGATTAGAAGAAAAGGAAGCAAAAGAGGAAGAAGAGAAGGGAAAAAAGAAGATGCAGAAAGAGGAGGAGGGAGAGGAAGAGGAAGAAGAAGAGAAGAAGATAGAGGAGGAGGAGGAGGAGGAGAAGAACTGTGGCATCGTCTGAGCTTGTTCATGTTCTTGCAGACATTTCATGACCCAACTAGGTAACATCATCACTGCTAGAAGGGAGTGGGGTGTGACAAGAGAAAAAGGAGAGGAGGAGGAGGAGGAGGAGGTTGTCATTGAGGAAGACAAGAAGAAGAGAAGAAGGACGAGAAGGGAAAAAGGAGGAGGAGGAGGGATTAGAAGAAAAGGAAGCGAAAGAGGAAGAAGAGAAGGTGGAAAAGAAGATGCAGAAAGAGGAGGGAGAGGAAGGTGAAGAAGAAGAGGAGGAGAAAGAAGGAGACAGTAAGGAGAAAGAAGAGAAGAAGATAGAGGAGGAGGAGGAGGAGGAGGAGGAGGAGGAGGAGGAGGAGGAAAATTATTTTACAATCATGATTGAAGAAACTGATTATGGATCAATATCAAAACAGAGGGAAGAACGGAAGGCCTACTCCATTGTCTTTTTCTGGAAGTAAGTTGGCTGAAACCTCGATGGACCATTTTCAGACTGGAGAGACGCTTGAAAAGTTCTGCCAATAATGAGATTTTCCAGGGTTTGCTGAATCAATGACTGTGAAAACAGGCAGGCAGCTTTTTCTCTGTGGCTATTCGTGGAGGATCTTCTTTTGCTGATAAAAAGTGATTAAGATATCCCTAAGTGGTTCTAAATCTCCTCTTTGGAAATCTAATTAGATAATTCAATTAAATGACTGGGAGATATTAATTACTCCATTTGTACACTGTATTGGATGAATGGGAAAAAAAACAGGTGGAGCAGTAAAAAAAAAATTCTTCGCTTCAGCACACAAATATGCTTGTGCCAGCATACACACATGCTTCGCACACTTTATTGTTCTCCAGTTCTTTAATTTATACTTTCAAGGATTATCTGATTCGGTTGGAATCTTCCTGGCATTCCAGAGCACGCCAGCCAGCCTCCATCCCCATACAAATAACTAATTTAATACCACTGACCTCTTACTAAAGGATCTAACAATTAAAAGTGAATGAAGCCAAGCTAATTTTAAACCGCTTATGCCATCCAGCTCCCTGTGATTTAAATACATAATCAAAATTCAATTCAGATGTAGGTGGGAAAAAAGAGGGATTAAAACATTGTTAAATAGTGTTATTCACCTATCTACCTGGGCAAATTCTGAGGAGTTGAAGTCCATATATACAGGCAGTCCTCAATTTACAACCACGATTGTGCCCAAAATTTATGTTGTGAGAAATCTGTTAAGTGAGTTGTGCTCTATTTTATGATCTTCCTTGCCACATTTGTTAAGTGAATCACTGCAGTTGTTAAATTAGTAACATGGTTGTTAAGTGAATCTGGCTTCCGGGTTGACTTTGATTGCCAGGAGGTTGCAAAAGGGGATCACATGATCCCAGCATGCTGCAACTGTCATAAATATGAGTCAGTTGCCAAGCGTCTGAGTTTTGATCACGTGACCATGGGGGGGATGTTGCAATGGTCATAAGTGTGAAAATGGTCATAAGTCACATTTTTCAGTGCTGTTAGAAACTTTGAATGGTCACTAAACAAATTTATAAGTTTAGGACAGGGGTCTTCAAACCTGGCCATTTTATGACTGTGGACTTCAACTCCCAGAATTCCTCAACCAGGCACATTGGCTGAGGAATTCTGGGAGTTGAAGTCCACAAGTCGTAAAAGGGCCAAGTTTGAAGACCCCTGTTTGTGGACTTCAACTCCCAGAATTCCTCAGCCAGCATGCCTGGCTGAGGAATTCTGGGAGTTGAAGTCCACAAGTCATCAAAGAGCCAAGTTTGAAGATCCCTGGTCTAGGACTATATCCAAATCAGCTGGAAAGTTGAGAGTTGAACTTCACTCATCTTTAAGTTGCTAAGGTTAGGAAATACCAAACTCTTATAATATTATTAATAAACATCCTTTTCGCTGAAAAGCCATTTAATAATTTGAACGGATTGTTAGTTGTTCTTGTGATCTGTGCATCTGGGGAAATACACAGTAACTGAGAATATCAAAACCTACGAAAATTGCAAATCTGTACGTCTACAGAAAGTTGCTTGCCCAACTGGCAGCCAGGGACATTTATGAAACCGAGGTCTTACATTGGGCACTTCAGGGCATGAACATCACTCCCAACCATCGTATTTTGGACCTGATGAAATTTCTAGCTGGTCTTCAAGAATGGTTCCAAGAACACTAAAATTGTGCACCATTCAGGCACTTTTCAGTTCCTTTAATGAAGGTCAGACAGAGAATGGCTCAGGTCTCACTTCCAAAAAATCCTGTATTTATAATCAGCTTCCCTGGTCTTGGCAGGCAGGACTGTTTTTGGGGAGGAATCCAGCACAAGACAGAACAGAACAAAAACATTTCGCTCCGCACAGCTGACCGAAGGAAAGATCTTGTGCTCTTGGCTCCCTCTACTGCTACTGATGCAACATGCAACTTGGATTTGTCCCAAGGAGAACTTGGGGTATAACAGAATAACGGAGTCGGAAGAGACCTTGAAGGTCTTCTAGTCCAGCCCCCTGCTCAAGCAGGAAGCTCTGGCCTATACCATTCCAGACAAATTCCAGTCTCTTCTTAAAAACTTCCAGAGGTGGAGCAACCAGAGCAACTTCTAGAGCAGGAGTTCCCAATGTTTGCAACTTTACGACTTGTGGACTTCAACTCCCAGAATTCCTCAGCCAGCCATGCTAGCTGAGGAATTCTGGGAGTTGAAGTCCACAAGTCATAAAAGAGCCAAGTTTGAAGACCCCTGTTCTAGAGGCAAGTTGTTCCACTGGTTAATTGTTCTCACTGTCAGGAAATTTCTCCTTTGTTCTAGGTAGAATCTCTCTTTGATAATCTTCCACTTATCACTTCTTGTCCTGACCTAAGATGTTTTGGTGAATAGGTTGGCCCTATTAAATTTTAAACATTTAATGAAACATTATTAAATATTAAATTAGTTCAGGGGTCCTTGGTGCTCTCTGAGCTTGCTTGGTTTCTTGAAGACGTTTCATTAGCCTAACTAGGTAACATCACACTGATGAATAGAATAGAATGGAATGGAACGGAACGGAACGGAACAGAACAGAACAGAACAGAATAGAAAGGAAATAGGAATAGGAATAGGAATAGGAATAGAATAGAATAGAATAGAATAGAATAGAATAGAATAGAATAGAATAGAATAGAATAGAATAGAATAGAATAGAATAGAATATAGGAATAGAATAGAATAGAATAGAATAGAATAGAATAGAATAGAATAGAATAGAATAGAATAGAATAGAATAGAATAGAATAGAACAGAACAGAACAGAATAGAAGCTGGAAGGGACCTTGGAGGTCTTCTAGTCCAGCCCCCTGCTTAAGCAGGAAAACCTATAATGTCTGCAAGAAAAACAAGCTCAGAAAACACCCTCATTTCAACCCTCAGCTATGAATATTCTCTTTCATTTGTAAAATATTTCGGTTCCACACAAATGGACAAATTCAAATTATCATATTTTTGGCATAATATGCAAAGCACTAGTCAATATGTCGGGAAAGGTGAAAGGAAGGAGAATGACCAGCAGATAGGTGGAAAGGCTTGAGGTCAGTGGCAATACTGGAAGACCTGAAGGATCAGGTTGGGAACAGATCCTCTTGTAAAGGAAACATCATTTATGTTGACTCACTGACGGCATATAATCAATTTCAGGCCCAGCAGAGGCCTTACAGCTAGTCCTCATTTAGCGACTGCCTTGTTTTAATCACTGTTTGCAGTGATTAAAAGATAACTTTGTGACCTTGCATTTACGACTTCCTCAGGTCTGTAAAACAAAGAAAAGCCACAGTAAGATGGTAAGTTTAATCTCAGTTTCAGCTAGCAATCATTTTGCTTAATGACTGAGTTGCCATTCTCAACTGTTGTGTGTTGAAGGGGTTGCTATTTCCATTTCTCAGTTAAGTGAGAACAAAAGGAAGAAACTACAATCCTCTAAATGTTGCTAAGCTACAAATGAGAGTCAGAAAGGATTGGTGGCAAAGGAAATGATCTGAGAAACTTGTGTTCAACTCTAACTTCAGCTACAGAAGATACCTGGCTGGCTGATGTATGTGTGGACTTCAAATCAAGATGCCTGGCGAATTCTGGGGGTTGGGTTGAAGTTCAGACCTTTTAAACTTGTCAAGGTTGAAGAACGCTCTTCTACAGCAAAGTTGTTTAAAATGGATTGACATCTGTTTTATATTTTCAAAACAGAATTTCCCTTAACAAGCAAGGAGGATTGGGACACTTACAAATCAAGACCTTTGAAAAGGCCAGCAGCAAGGAAGGTTTTCCCAGTTGCAATGGATGGCTGTGAAAGTTGGACCATGAGAAAGGTTGAGCGCCAAAGAATGGAGGCCTTTGAACTCTGGTGCTGGAGAAGACTCCTGCGAGTCCCCTGGACTGCAAGGCGATCAAACAGGTCAGTCCTGGAGGAGATCAACCCCGACTGCTCTTTAGAAGGCCAGATCCTGAAGTTGAAACTCAAGTCCTTTGGTCCCCTAATGAGAAGGAAGGACTCACTGGAGGAGAAGGGCCTAATGCTGGGAAAGATGGAGGGCAAGAGAAGAAGGGGACGACAGAGAATGAGGGGGCTGGATGGAGTCACTGAAGCAGCAGGCGTGAGCTTAAATGAAAGATGGTAGAGGACAGGAAAGCCTGGATAAACGTTGACCATGGGGTCACGATAGGTCGGACACGACTTCGCAACTAACAACAACAAGGAAGGATGGATTATTCTGAATCAGCAATGGATCCCAGTCCCCTCCACATGCTTTTATCTAGGTCATTTTCTCACCCCATGGGGCTAAACCACTCCAAACAGCCCAGAGCCATTGCTTTCTTATGGATATTCTTCAAACACGTTCTTGGAGGATGAAAATGCAGCCTCACTGCTGCCTCTGCAGAAACACACCAGATTTCTGCCAGATTTTGTTCATTTGTTTGGGGGGGGGTTTGGTAGTTGGAGGGGGGAAATGTCTGGGATGAATTGGGAGCCAAGGATCCTGGATCAGGAGCAAGTGAAAAATAAGTTGAAACCTCACCTGTTTGGTCACCAGAATGTCTGGTGATGCTCTGGAGTCAGCTGCTGCTCCTAGCAACTGTTTCCCCAGAAGCTTGTGTATCACTATGTTTATGGTGATGTCACGGTTGTCACGGCAACTATCTGCTGGTGGACCAATTATCTTCTCACTGCTAAGGAGACAAGTCAGCTCAGATAGAGAAAGTTCACCAAGTGAGAAAGTTACTGTTCTTTTTGCCAAGGGAAGGGTCTTCTTGAGGGCAGGACCACATCCTAGCATCTTCTTTTAAGCCCTGGTGAGGCATTGCTAGGAGAAATTAACCTCTTCATTAATTAACCCCCAGATTCTAATTGTCCACATTGTCTCAGCGTCACAAATTTGGGTGTGGAGATAGAGAAGACGCTAAATGTTCCTCGCTGATGTACGTGGGCATCAGGAAAGTGGGAATTTTTAGATTCATCAAGTGATAAAAAGCAAGGTTCCCTGAGGTTGACCTCCATGTTCCTGGTCAGTGCTTCTTTTCTAAAAAAAAGAAAAAAAAGGTGCCGGAACTGACACATGTCATACAACCCACCTTTCCATCCAAAAAAGGTGCCGGAACTCCGTTCTGGACGTCCTATGAGGAAAAAAAGCCCTGTTCCTGGTGATGGCATCCATGCCCTTTTCGTGGAAAATTTCTAGAAGCTGCTGCCTTGTTTCAGAATTATTTCATGGAGTCTCAGAATCATAGCATGTCGGAATTGGAAGAGCCCATGAAGATTATCTAGTCCATGAAGATCATCTAGTCCAGATGGGTCAAACTACCGGCCTGCGGGCCGGATGTGTCATGGCGAAACCACGCCCACCCCAATGGGAAAAAGGTCACAATATGTCGTGACACGCCACGTGATGTTGCGAGTTTGACACCCCTGATCTAGTCCAACCCTTTGCCAATGTTGGAATCCACCATACAGTGGATACAATAAATGGCCATCCGACCTATGTTTAAAACTTGTTATCAAAGTTGAATCCAACACTTCTGGGGGGCCAGCTCTTTCCTGGAGTAACAACTCTTATCATTAGGAATTTCTTTCTGGTATCAAAGCATCTCTCTCTCTCTCTCTCTCTCTCTCTCTCTCTCTCTCTCTCTCTCTCTCTCTCTCTCTCTCTCTCTCTCTCTCTCTCTCTCTCTCTCTCTCTCTCTCCCTCCCTCCCTCTCTCTCTCTCTCTCTCTCACACACACACACACACACAAGGCCATGGCTTTCCCAGTTGCAATGTATGGCTGCGAAAGTTGGACCATAAGAAAGGCTTAGCGCCAAAGAATGGAGGCCTTTGAACTCTGGTGCTGGAGAAGACTCCTGCGAGTCCCCTGGGCTGCAAGATGATCAAACCGGTCAGTCCTGGAGGAGATCAACCCTGACTGCTCTTTAGAAGGCCAGATCCTGACATTGAAACTCAAGTCCTTTGGCCACCTCATGAGAAGGAAGGACTCACTGGAGAAGAGCCTGATGCTGGGAAAGATGGAGGGCCATAGAAGAAGGGGACGACGGAGAATGAGGTGGCTGGATGGAGTCACTGAAGCAGTTGGCGTGAGCTTCAATGGACTCCAGAAGATGGTAGAGGACAGGAAGGCCTGGAGGAACGTTGTCCATGGGGTCGCGATGGGTCGGACACGACTTCGCAACTGACAACATCTATCTATCTATCTGTCTGTCTGTCTGTCTGTCTGTCTGTCTGTCTGTCTGTCTGTCTGTCTGTCTGTCTGTCTGTCGATCGATCGATCTATCGATCTATTCATCTACTGCTTTTATTATTTTACAATGCGAATAGTGTGTAAATGGAATTTACCTTTATGTGTCTATTGGTGACTGATTTTTCTGAATTCCAAGCTTCTAGGATTTCCCTAGAAGGAAGCAAAAAGGCATTGGCAAACTGTCTCTTATCCATCAGCCCTTCAAGGTGGGCCAGAGTAGGAAACCAAAATTATGAATAACAGAGTTGGGAGGGAACTTAGAGGTCTTCTAGTCCAACCCCTTGCTCAAGCAGGAAATCCCACACCATTTCAGGCAAATGGTTGTCCAATCTCTTCTTGAAAACCTCCAGTGACAGAACCACCACAACATCTGAAGGCAAGCTGTTCTACTGGTTAATTGTTCCCACTGTTAGGAAGTTTCTCCTTAGTTCTAGGCTGGATCTCTCCTTGATGTTAATCTCCTTGAATGTTGATGCTGCCTTTATTATAAGATTACAATAACAGAATCTGGCACATCTTTATCTTCTAGGAAGGGATTTCTCTGGAATGATTTCTCATATTACAGTTCTGTCCCGGACTCAAATTCCTTTTAACTGACTGTTGTCTTGCTTGAAGATCTTCAGCTCCTTCCTCATGTTTATTCCTGTTGTCTATTACATCACCGTTGCCAAAACCACAGCCTGGGCATGTCCATATTGAGCTCAAATTAACAGAGACTACTTTTTTTAAAAACCAGGAACCCGGAAGAAGGGTTTTCCACCTTGTCACTACATTTTTAATTAATCCTCTCCTTCTTCCTCTCTTACACACACACAAAAAATCTATTATGAAAATAACCACACCCAAAAGGGAACCTCAGCATGGTTTTGAATGATTCAGCCAAACATGAAATTCCCCCAAGGCTGTTTATTTTTTGTTCTCTAGGAGGAATGCTACCCCTGGGGTTTTAGAAGACCCTTCCTCTTCCTGTGTTCATACAGGGTATCTCCAGCTGGCTTGGCTCCAGTCCACGAGTTAGGAGCCAAGGTCCAAGTCAGGGGGAATCTCACTGGAACCTCCAGCCTTGGCTGAAATTTCAGTCTTGGCAGAAGGCAGAAGAACAGACAGCTGGCCCTTTTTCAGTCAAAATAACTCTGGCGCTTATTATAATGTTAAGAAGGTGTAGGAGGAGAAGGGCTGAATTGATAAGCAGCTATGAGACAGATTATTTGGTAAAGGAGATTGACCTTCTCTTCAGTGCAACTGTTTTTGTTTTTTTTTGGTGGCACTATGGTGCATGGATCCCTCTGAGTTCTCTATTCCAGGCACCCACTCAAATATTGTTAGTGGCTCTCAGCAACCACATAAATAGATTTCCCACCACCCCCCAACAATCTGTCCCTATCTCTGTCTTTCAGGTCATCGTTGATGTAACCGAATGCTTCCATCCAGTTGCTGGTTGTCCGCTTCTTCATGTTCCTTCCAATGTTCCCTGGACAAGTGGTCCTTGACCTACAACAGTTCATTTAGTGACTAAAGTTACAATGGCATTGAAAAACGTGACTTTTTATCAAATCCTGGTAATAATAATAATAATAATAATAATAACAATAATAATAACAATAATAACAACAACAACAATAATATAGTAGTAGTAGTAGTAGTAGTAGTAGTAGTAGTAGTAGTAGTAGTAGTAGTAAAGTTGGGAGGGTACCTTGGAGGTCATCTAGTCCAACCCCCTGCTCAGGCAGGAAACCCTATACCATTTCAGACAAATGGCTGTCCAGATTCTTCTTAAAAACTTTCAGTGTTGGAGCATTCACCGCTTCTGGAGGCAGGTGGTTCCACTGGTTAATTGTCCTCACTGTCAGGAAGTTTCTCCTTAGTTCTAGGTTGCTTCTCTCCTTGGTTAGTTTCCACCCTCCATGCTTCTTGTCCTGCCTTCAGGCGCCTTGGAGAATAGCTTGACTCCCTCTTCTTTGTGGCGGCCTCTGAGATACTGGAAGACTGCTATCATGTCCCCCCTCGTCCTTCTCTTCATTAAACTAAACATACCCAATTCCAGCAACCGTCCCTCATATGTTTTAGCCTCCAGTCCCCTAATCATCCTTGTTGCTCTTCTCTGTACTCTTTCTAGAGTCTCAACATCTTTTTTACATCGTGGTGACCAAAACTGGATGCAGTATTCCAAGTGTGGCCTTACCAAGGCCTTGTAAAGTGGCATTAACACTTCACGTGATCTTTATTCTATCCCTCTGTTAATGCAGCCCAGCACTGTGTTGGCCTTTTTGGCAACTGCAGCACACGGCTGGCTCATATTTAGGTGATTGTCTACTAGGACTCCGAGGTCCCTCAGAGTTGGTAGAATCAGGATCAGAATACAGTTGGAAGGGACCTTGGAGATCTTCTAGTCCAACCCTCTGCTCAAGCAGGAGACCCAATACCAGGGGTGTCAAACTGCCGGCTCGTGGGCCAGTTGCATCATGCGGAGGCCATGCCCACTCCAGCTCCAGCAATGTGAAAAAAGTTGTGATACATCGCGACATGTCACAGGAGGTGGCGAGTTTGATACCCGTGTCCTAGAACATTTCATACAAGTGACTGTTTTACTTAGCGCTATAAATTCTGGTCTTGTTCTGGTTGAGGACCACCTGTAGAGTTGAGCCCAAAATTTCTGTTATTAAGTGAGACATTTGTTAAACAAATTTTGGCCTGTTTTACACCCTTTCTTACCATAGTTGTTAAGTGAATCACTGCAGTTGTTAAGTTAGTGACACAGTTGTTAAGTGAATCTGGCTTCTCCATTGATCTTGCTTGTCAGAAGGTTGCAAAACGTGATCACATGACTGGGATACTGCAACCTTCATAAATATGAGTCAGTTGTCAAATGTCTGAATTTTGATCACATGACCTCGGGGACACTACAATTATTGTAGGTGTGAAAAACGGTCATAAGTCCCTTTTTTCTATGCCGTTGTAACTTTGAACGGTCACTAAATGAACTGTTGTAAGTCAAGGACTACCTGTATTCTTTTCTTGATAAGGGGAGGGGGGGTCTTTGCCATTTGCTCTCTTCATCTTCTGGCTCACCTACAGTCCTGAGATGGCCACCCATCCTAGTTTTAACCAGAATAGAATGGAGCTGGAAGGGACCTTGGAGGTCTTCTAGTCCACCCCCTGCTCAAGCAGGAGAACCTATACCATCTCAGACAAGTGACTGTCCAGCTTCTTCTTAAAAACCTCCAGTGATGGAGTGCCCATGATTTCTGGAGGCAGGTTGTTCCACTGGCTGATTGTCCTCACTGTCAGGAAGTTTCTCAATTCCAGGTTGCTTTTGTCCTTGATCCGTTTCCAACCATTGTTTCTCATCCTTCCCTCTGGTGCTCTGGTGAACAGCCTGACCCCCTCAGATACTGGAACACTGCTATCATGTCTCCCCTATTTCTTTTTTTCTTTAGACTAGCAAACCCAAGTCTCGCAACCGTTCGTCATATGTTTTAGTCTCCAGACCTTTAATCATCCTAGTTGCTCTACTCTGGATTTTTTCCAAACTCTCAACATCTTTTTTGTGATATGGTGACCAAAATTGGCTGCAGTATTCCAGGTGTGGTCTTACTAGGGTTTTATAAAGCGGTACTAATACTTGGCGTGATCTTGATTCTATGCCTCTTGTTTATACAACCCAGGATTGTATTAGCTTTTTTGGCTGCTGCTGCACACGGCTGGCTCATAGTCAAGTGGTCTTCCACTAGGACTCCAAGGTCCATCTCACAGTTACTGTTTTTAAGCCAGGTCTCCCCCAATCTGTACTTACGCCTTTGATTTTTCCTGCCTAAATGTAAAACTTTGCTTTTCTCCACATTGAAACGCATTTGGTTGGATAGGGCCCATTGTTCAACTTTGTCAAGATCTTTTTGGATCCTGAGTTTGTCTTCTGGGGTGTTGGCTATTCCTGCCAGTTCTGGTGTCATCTGTGAATTTGATGAGTTCCCCTTCAATTCCCTCCTCTAAGTCATTAATGAAGATATTGAAGAGTATTGGGCCTAAGATGGAACCTTGTGGTACCCCACTGCTTACTTCTCTCCATGGGGATGTAGTGCCGTTGAGGACTACTCATTGAGTACGGTTTGCCAGCCAGTTACAAATCCATCTGGTGGTGATGTTGTCTATTCCACTTTTTTCTAGCTTACCAAGGAGTAGGTTGTGATCTACTTTATTAAACGCCTTACTGAAATCTAAGTATACTATGTCCACATCATTTCGCTAGTCTACTAGTTTAGTTACTTTATCAAATAATGAAATAAGATTGGTTTCACATGATCTGTTTTTAACAAACCTATGCTGGCTACTGGTTATAACTTTGTTTGCTTCTAATTGTTCACAAATCTGTTTTTTATTATCTTTTATGTTCTGTTTCAGGAAAAGAGGCATTGAGACGAAGCAATGAGTTCCAACAGTTCTCCTTCATTACAAACACCAACATAACAGGTTTTAAAATGGTGCTTCCCCCTTTTATAGCCCCCCTGCACAATACCTTGCTGGCCAATCATTGCAAAGGATCTTTTCCCGCCGTGTGTCTGCACACAAGGCTGGGAGCAGCCTTTCTTATCCCAGGCATCCACATGGTATGCCCGGGCCAATCGCTGCAGCCTGTGCCTGCCAGCCCAGGACATAACACCCCTCCCCCCTTGGCTAAAATAATAAGGCACACTTATTATTTTAAATACTCCAACACTCCATTACATTGCTTACATTACATCCATATATACACAACACTACAGTCTTGCTACAGCCATACTCCCCACTCCTCTTGAGCTGCATTACTTAACCCAGGCTACCAGGCCTGCCCATGAACTGACAAGGACCGTACATAGCCTTGTAAGTATTTGGGAGGACCTCTGGCCCGCCCTGATCTTCTCATGGCCAGTATGTGTGCCTGGCCTGCCAGCTCGCCTGCCCAACTAGGCAGACCAGGACTTTGTTGCCCCAAGGACCCAGGTGACCCACCCAGCTGCTGACTGGCTGGATCTGCTAAATCCAAGCCAGGGTTCCTTGGGGGGATGGAATTCCCCAAGTCCAGTGGTGGGGTGGAATTCCCCAAGTCCCTAATGGACTCCTTTTGGGAGCACTGTCCCTTGAGCCCAAGACCAGTAGCTGGAGTGGCCTGGGTGCCAGAGGCCGGAGTTGCCTCCATGGCGAACCCCCTTTCTGCGGACTCCCTGTTTGGAGCAATAGCTGAAGCCTGGGGGTGTTGGAGAGACCGTGGTCCCCAATCGTAATTGTGGTCCTCCTCCCTCCCTTGAGAGCAGAGCCAGGAGCGGAAGAATTGCTGGGAAGCCTCCAGTGCAGTTGGTCAATGTGACGTCGGATCACATGACCATCATCCAAGGCCACTTCGTATGACAGCGGCCCAGAGACCTTGCATACCACTGCTGTGACCCAGAGATGTCCTGGTCCATAGTTCCTTGCCCAGACCGGATCTCCCACTTGTAGTCTCCTAGGTGCCCACGGCTGTGACACCTGTGAAGCCACCCGGTCTGGGTGCAATCTGTCCAGTTTCGTGATGAGGCGGCGACCCCAGCGGAGTTCAGCTGGGCTCTTTCCAGTAGCTGTGCAAGGTGTGGTGCGGTGGCACAGAAGAAAGTCCGCTAGCCTGTGATGCCAGGTCCCGTGAATGATCCTCTTTAAAGCATCCTTGATTGTGTGCACCATTCGTTCAGCCTGGCCGTTGGAAGCTGGATGGAACATTGCAGATGTGGCATGCCGGATCATATTGGCCTGTAGGAACGCCTTGAACTCAAATGACGTGAATTGGGATCTGTTGTCGGAGACAAGGACATATGGAAGTCCATGTGAGGCAAAGAACCCTCTCAGCACCTGGATGGTCCTAGCAGTGGTAGCGGAGGAGACAGGCATGACCTCTAGCCACTTGGAATGGCTGTCCACGAGGAGTAAGAAGAATTGCCCCTGAAAGGGCCCAGCGTAGTCGATATGGACCCTCAACCATGGGGTACGAGTCTCCTCCCACCTATGAACTGGGGCCTGGGGCATCTCCGGCCTTGACTGTTGACAAACAGTGCACCTATGGACCTGGGCCTCGATGTCTTTATCGAGCCTAGGCCACCAAAGATGGCTGCGCACTAATGCCTTCATCCGGACTATTCCCGGATGTCCCTCGTGCAGAGACTGCAGGACTCTAGTCCTCAATGAGGTTGGGATTACCACCCGGCTACCCCTTGAAGGTGGAAAGCACATGCTTCCTCTGCCAGAAGCTCTGGAATTCTGAGCCTGGACATGTGTCAGGCCACCCAGACAACACCCATGTCAGCACACGTGTTAGCGTGTGATTGGTGGCTGTTTCTGTAGCCACATCCCTAGCATTGACGGGAGATTTGGGCAAGTCCTGAATAGACAGGATGCAGTTGGCAGGTGCTGGATCTGCCTCTACCTGCTGTAATGGCAATCTGCTGAGGCCATCTGTGTGACCCATGTCTTTGCCTGGCTTGTGAACCAGTGTATGGTCATATGCAGACAGGAAGATAGACCACTTCAGCATTCTTGGGGATATTATGTGTGGGGTTTGTTTGTTTGTTGTGAACAACCCCAGCAGAGTCTTATGGTCTGTAAAGACCGTGAAGTGGCGGCCATATACGAAGTCATGGAACTTCTTTATGCCAGCCACTATGGCTAAGGCTTCCCTATCTATCTGTGCATAATTGCGTTCAGCGGATGATAGGGTTCTAGAGTAGTATGCTATTGGGATTTGCGTTCCATCAGTCTTCAAGTGACTTAACACAGCCCCAATCCCATAAGGGGACGCATCACAGGCGATGCACAAGTTCTCATTGAAGTGCGCGAGGACTGCATTTGAAGAGAGCAAGGCCTTGACCTCTTTGAAGCTCTTTTCATGTGCTTGTGTCCCCTGCCATGGGGACTGTTTGTCCAAGAGCCGGTGTAACAGCTCAGCCACTGCAGCCTTGTGAGGAAGGAATGAGTGGTAAAAATTTAGCAGTCCCAGAAAGGCCTGAAGTTCGCCCTTGGATTTGGGGCTTGAAGCCTGCTGAATTGCTTGCAGCTTGGATTCAGAAGGGTGGATGTCCTGAGCATCAATGCGGAATCCTAGAAACTCCGTGGAGGTAACCCCAATCTTGCACTTGTCTTGCTTAAGCTTCAGCCCCGCTTGGCGGAAACATAGCAAAACGGCTCTCAGCCTTTTGGCTAAATTGTCAGCTGAGTCCCCAGTGATGAGGACATCATCAAAGTACGGGCAAACGCCAGGGATATTTCGAAGCATTCGCTCCATTACACTCTGAAAGATGCCGGGGGCCACGTTTACTCCAAATTGCAATATTTTTACCTTGAATGCCCCCCTGTGAGTCACTATAGTTTGAACCTCGGCCGTTTCCTCATCAATTGGCAATTGTTGATAGACCTGAGCCAGGTCAAGCTTAGCAAAGATCTGGCCCCCTTTGAGGGAAGCTAGAATTTGACTGACCACTGGTACTGGGTACAAATGTTGCTGCAGCGCTTTGTAAAGCGTGCACTTGTAGTCCGCACAGATTCGGACTTCACCATTGGCCTTCAGTGGCGTAACTATGGGCGTTTCCCATGGACTACTGTCCACAGGCTCTAAGATACCCTGCTGAATCAGTTTATCCAGCTCTGCATCTATTTTATCCTTTAAGGCAAAGGGCACCCTGTGTGGCTTGATTCTAATGGGGGCTATGGCTGGGTCTAGCCTCAGAGAAATAGGAGGGCCTTTGCAGGAGCCAAGTTCTGGACTAGACACATCTGCAAACTCCTTGCAGACCCCAGCCAGGCCTGTTGTTTGCACGCTGTGTATTCCAGTCACCTGAATTCCCAGGGCCTCAAACCAGTCGAGTCCAATGGGACTCATACAGTCTCCCCCAACCACAACTACATCCAGTAGCCCCTCAAAATTCCTATGCTGCACCTTGAGTGTGGCCTCCCCCCTCACGTTGACTATGGAATTTTGGAAATCTATGAGGATGAGGTTTGACGGCCTGAGTTTCACCTGTAGGCCACTTCTGCTGCAGACCTTGTTAAAGGTGCCTAGGGAGATAATCGATAGAGCAGACCCAGTGTCCAGATCCATCAACAAGGGGACCCCTTGCAACTTCACGTCGATGTGAAGCTTCTTCCTAAGTGGCCTGTGGACCCCCATTCTAAAAACGCTCCTACGTGATGCGCAGAAGCCGACCCTGTTCTGGCTGAGGACCCTGGTACCTTTCTGAGGCAATTCTTCTGGGTAACATTCTTTCTGGCGACCACAGGCCCTGCAGATGGCGGAGCAGAAACGGCAGTCTACACAGCGATGGTGGCCTCCACACCCGATGCACCAAGGGGATGATGCTGGCTGGGCCTTCCTTCCGTGAGGCCTTCTCCCTGGAGTCTGATGCAACTGGTCCACTTCCAATTCTGTATCCTGTTCGGATTCTTCGTGAGCAACCTCTTGATGGATGGTGGCTGGAATTTGAGGGGGCTTGGCGAGCCGCAAGGCCTTCACAGCTCCGCCTGCTGCTTCTTTGGCTGAAACTTCCCTCAGGGCATCTCCCTTCGTGAAGAGCTTATGCTGCAACTTCCGGCTTCGCAGGCCACAGACCAGCCGATCTCTCAGTCTCTCCTCCAAGTCTTTGAATTTGCAGGGCCTAGCTGCTTGTCACAAGGCCGCAACAAACTCTGCTGCAGACTCACCAGGCCTCTGGTCCCTCTGCTCGAATGCGTGTTGCCAGGCAATCACTGAGAGCTTGGGTTCAAAATGCTCTCAAAGCATCCTCTTCAATTCTGTGTAGGTGATTGATTCCAGTGGTGCTGGGACAACCAGATTCTCCGCAATCTCGAAGGTCTCTTGCCCACACACACACAGCAGCATGGCAGCTTTGAGGTCATCTTCACGAATTTGATTCACCCAGAGGTAGTTCTCCACCCGGGTCACGTATGAGCTCCAGCGTTCTGGGTGAGCTGTGTCAAACTCTGAAAGCCGGCCTATCTTTGCCATCGTTTCAGCCCAGGAACTTCGTCCACGCCTCTTGCTGCAAGGATTGAGAAGGGGCCCCATTTTCTGAGCTCACCTCCAGCGTCTCAGTGCTGATAGGCTAAGTCAATCTCCAGGAGCCACACTTCTCCGAGCTTGGCTTCTTAATCTGTTTGCCTTGCAGGCATCCCACCTTCGTCGCCAATGTTCTGTTTCAGGAAAAGAGGCATTGAGACGGCATTGAGACGAAGCAACGAGTTGCAACAGTTCTCCTTTATTGCAAACAGTTTTAAAATGGTGCGGCCCCCTTTTATAGCCCCCCTGCACAATACCTTGCTGGCCAATCATTGCAAAGGATCTTTTCCCGCCGTGCGTGTGCACGCAAGGCTGGGAGTAGCCTTTCTTGTCCCGGGCATCCACATGGTCTGCCCAGGCCAATCTCTGCAGCCTGTGCCTGCTGGCCCAGGACATAACATTTTCTAGGATCTTCCCAGATATTGATGTTAAACTAATTGGTCTGTAGTTTCCTGGGTCTGTTTTTTTCTCTTTCTTGAAGATGGGAACCACATCAGCCCTTTTCCAATCCTCAGGTACTTTCCTGATGCTCCAAGATTTATGAAATATCTGGTACAACAGTTTTGAGATAACATCTGCCAGCTCCTTCAGAACTCTGGGATGTAATCTGTCATGTCCCAGTGATTTATATTCATCAAGGTCGGATAGGTATTCTCTTACCATTCTCTTCTTATTTTAATTTTTGTTTCTAGTTTGTCTTTTGCAGTAGTTTTTTTGATTTGTTAGGCTATAGTTTCTTTTTGTGTGAAGATTGATGCAAAGAATGAGTTAGGCAGCTCTGCTTTCTCCCTATTGCTTGTTACTTCCTTGCCATCTTCTCTTTTTAGTGGGCCTACTGTTTCCTTGACTTTTTTCTTGTTGTTAATATGTTGAAAGAAACTTTTTTATTATTATTATCCTTGATTTCTGTTGCAAGTCTTTGTTCATTCTGAGCCTTTGCTTTCCTGACTTCATCTTTGCATGTTCTGGCTGTCTGATGATAACCGGCCTTAGTTATGTGCCCCTCTTTTCATTTTTTGTATTTGTCTTTTTTATCTTTCAGTTTGTCAGAGAGATCTTTGTGCAGCCATATTGGTTTCTTCCTGAATTTCTTGTTTTTCTTTTTCAGGGCTATTGTGCTGATCTGTGCTTCTATGATCACATTTTTCAGAGTTTCCCATGCTTCTTGGGTTGTTTTCCCCTTTAGGATTTTCATCCATGGGATCTTTCATAGGTTCTCTCTGAGTTTGTTAAAGTCAGCTCTTTTGAAGTTTAAGATACTGGTTGGATTGTTTTCTATTGCTGGTATTTGCATTATATAAATTCCAGTATGACGTGGTCACTTTCACCCAAGGTTCCAGCAACTTCAACTCCCTCTATCACTTCTTCTCTATTAGTAAGAATTAAGTCCAGTATAGCTTTATGCCTAGTTCCTTCCTCAACCTTTTGGATGACAAAGTTGTTGGCTACCGTAGATTGGTTAGGAGTCTGCTTGATCTCCTGCTCGCTGCAGAGTTTGTCTCCCAGTTGATATCTGGATAGTTGAAGTCTCCCATTATTACTGTAGTATACTTCCTACATACATATGTTAACTGGTGAGCAAAGAGTTCATCTATTTCTTCTGATTGGTTGGGTGGCCTGTAATATACACCTATGGCAATGTCACTTTTCCCCTCTTTTATATTGACCCATATACATTCTGGAGAGATTTTATCTTTGATCATGTGCATTTCTGTAGATATGTAGTGTTCTCTTACATATATTGCAACTCCCCTGCCTCTTTTTGTAGACCTGTTTCTTTTGAACAATTTGTATCCATCCATCAGTCCATTCCATTCATGGGTTTCGACCCACCAGGTTTCTGTTATGCCAACTATGTCATACCCACTTTCATGTACTATTGCTTCTAGTTTGCCCTGTTTGTTCCCCAAGCTTTGAGCATTTGTATATAAGCATTTAAGACTTTTATGCCTATCTGTGGGTAAGTTTCCTGCATCTCCTGATTGTTGTTTGAGTTTTTCTTTTTTCTCATCACTACCTACCTCATTGTTTGATTTGTTTTCTTGGGATTTATGATTGGTTTTGGGTTCTAGAGATTTTAAAGATTGGTCACCCTTCCCCCTCAGTTTTAATTTAAAGCCCTCCTGATGAGTTGGGCAGTCTGAGTACATTTTTCCCTGTTTTCGTGAGGTGCAGCCCATCCCTTGCCAAGAGTCCTTCATGTAAGAAATGCAATCCGTGATCAAGGAAACCAAAGTTTTCTAGGTGAAACCAACTCTTTAGCCAATGGTTTATTTCTAAAATTCTTTAGAATTTGAGTGTTGGCCTTTCGTTGGGAGTACTGATGAGAACATTGCTTGTGCTCCTAGCTTCTTAACTTTATTGCCTAGTTGTTTGTAATCTCTCACTATTGTATTCAGGTTCTTTATTGTGTCATTTGTCTCAATGTGGTGGAAGAGGAAAGAGCTCCAGGGAGACAACACATCTCCCTGGACTGAATGTCTGGTCTGCAGATGGATGATTCTGTTCCTTTGAGGATAGAATCTCCTATTACTAACACTAGCCTTCTATTTTGCGGGGCTGCAGTATGAGGTGCTTTTCCTTTTATCTCAGGTATGTTTGTTGATGTCACTTTTTTAGAGATATTTGAAGTGACGTTTTTAAGGGATATTTGAAGTTGTTTCTTTGCTGGGTGTCTGCATGTTCTCTTTGAGAGGGAGATTCTGGGCCTTTGTGTTTCCATCTAAGGAGAGAAATTGATTGCTCAGTTTTAATAGGGATAATAATAATAATAATAATAATAATAATAGTTAGAAGGGAGCTTGGAGGTCATCTAGTCCAACCCTCAGCTCAGGCAGGAAACCCTATACCATTTCAGACAAATGACTGTCCAGTCTCTTCTTAAAAACTTCCTGTGTTGGAGCATTCACTGCTTCTGGAGGCAGGTTGTTCCACTGGTTAACTGTTCTGACTGTCAGGAAGTTTCTCCTTAGTTCCAGGTTGCTTCTCTTCTTAATTAGTTTCCATCTGTTGCTTCTTGTCCTGCCTTCAGGTGCTTTGGAGAATAGCTTGACTCCCTCTTCTTTGTGGCAGCCCCTGAGATATTGGAACACTGCTATCATGTCCCCCCTCGTCCTTCTCTTCATTAAACTAGACATACCCAATTCCAGCAACCGTTCCTCATATGCTTTAGCCTCCAGTCCCCTGATCATCTTTGTTGCTCTTCTCTGCACTCTTTCTAGAGCACTGGTTCTCAACCTTCCTAATGCTGCGACCCTTTAATACAGTTCCTCATGTTGTGGTGACCCCCAACCCTAAGGGCTCTCCAAGCGCGCACCGACGCCGCCCACTCACCCACCATGCCCAGAGCTCAGTGCGCCTCGCCTGTCCTCCCGTCACTTTCAAAGGTCGCCGGCCTACCCAGCTCCAGCTGGCTGGGGAGGGCGGGCAGGAAGGCCATTCTGCCAGCTCTGCCTGACCTGGTTGGAGAAGCGCCCAGGTGGGGAGAGGGAGAGGGAGAAAGAGAGAGAGAGAGCCAAGAGGGCGACAGCGCCGGCAGAGCTTAGTTCAGCTTCCTCTGCGGAAAGGGCCACGAAGCATATAATATAATGGAACTGGAAAAGGTGCAAAAAAGGGCAACAAGAATGATCAAGGAAATGGAGCACCTCCCTTATGAAACCAGATTGCAACGCTTTGGTCTCTTCAGCCTTGAAAGACGGCGTTTAAGGGGCGACTTGATCGAAGTGTATAAAATCATGCATGGGATAGAAAAGGTGGATAGAGAAAAATTCTTTTCTCTATCACACAATACTAGGACAAGGGGGCACTCCCTAAAGCTCATAGCTAAGAAAGTGAGGACAAATAAAGGGAAATATTTCTTCACCCAGAGGGTCGTTGGTTTATGGAATTCACTTCCTGAAGGGGTCGTGACAGCTGTCAGCCTTGACCGCTTCAAGGCAGGGCTAGATAGATTCATGGATGCCAAGTGTATCGGTGGTTATTAAAACGGATGTCCATGTGCCGCCTCTATCTCTATGTTGGTTGAGGCAGGCAGGATTCCCTTGAGTACCATTTGTTGGGGGGTCAAGGGAAAAGGAGGGCTTTGCCTTCTCTTTCTGCTCAAGATCCCCATGTACAATTGGTGGGCCACTGTGTGACACAGAATGCTGGACTCGATGGGGCTTTGGCCTGATTCAGCATGGCTCCTCTTATGTTCTTATGTTCTTAAGCAGCGCAGCTTCCCTTAGGAGATGCTCGATGGAAACAAATCCGGCGATGCAACGGCCCCGAGCTCGAAGCTGTGCGGAGACGGATAGAGGAGCGGTGCCTCAGTTCCTAAGACCATCGGAAATACATATGTATTTTCCGATGGTCTTAGGCGACCCCTGTGAAAGGGTCATTCAACCCCCAAAGGGGTCATGACCCACAGGTTGAGAACCATTGTTCTAAAGTCTTGACATCTTTTGTACATCGTGGTGACCAAAACTGGATGCAGTATTCCAAGTGTGGCCTTACCAAGTCATTGTAAAAGGGTATTAATACTTCACGTGATCTTGATTGTATCCCTCTGTTAATGCAGCCTAGCACTGTGTTGGCCTTTTTGGCAGGTGCAGCACACAGCTGGCTCCTATTTAAGTGATTGTCCACTAGGACTCTGAGATCCCTCTCACAGTTACTACTATTGAGCAAGGTACTGCCTATACTATACCTGTGCATTGGTTTTTTCTTGCCTAAATGTAGACCTTTACTTTTTTCACCACTGAATTTTGTTAGATAGCGCCCAGTGTTCAAGTCTGTCCAGATCCTCCTGTATCCTAAGCCTGTCTTCTGGAGTGTTGGCTATTCCTGCCAGCTTGGTGTTGTTTGCAAATTTGACGAGTTCCCCATCTATCCCCTCATCCAAATAGTTGATGAAGATGTTGAAGAGCACTGGGCCCAGAACAGAGCCCTGGGGCACCCCACTACACACTTCCCTCCATGTAGATGCGGTTCCATTGAGGACCACACACTGACTAAGAACGGTCAGCCAGCTACAGATCCATCTGGTGGTGATGCTGTCTAACCCACATTTTTCTATCTTTTCAAATAGTAGGTTGTGGTCTACTTTATCAAATGCCTTACTGAAGTCCAAGTAAATTATATCCACAGCATTCCTCTGATCCACTAATTTTGTCTGGTTAGATTGGATTGGGCAGAAAAGGTTGTATGCTGCTTCTTTCTTTGAATATTGTGTTTCCTTCTATGTGTGGCATACCTCCATTTGTCAGTAGGATTAAAACCTTTGGGAGTTATTTGTTCATTATTTGGTTCAGGTTTGGGTATAGCTTACTTTTGTAGATTGGGATTTGGCTAGAGTTGCCTCTAGGTGCCTTACTTTTTCTTCTAATAGTTTATATAGTTTACATCAAATGCAGACATATTAAACACAAGGCCCGGGAGCCAGATGCAGCCTGTGAAGTGGTTTCATGTGGCCCGCGAAGCCATCCTGGAAACAGTGAGGGAACGGCCCCCCTCTGCCTTGGCCCTGACCCAGGCCGGCCGGCAGCCAATGTACAATTTTGTGGTGGCCATCTCTGCTGAAACGCATTCAGTCTTAGCTCCACAAGGCCGTCTGGAAACAGCGAGGAACCAGCCCCTGCTGTGTCAGCCACCCCCTGGGTGCCTGCTGGGGAGGTGTCCCCCTTTGTGAGGAATGAAGAAATGGACCATGCCTTGGCGCTTGCCCCGGTCCCCCCCCTTCTGCCAGAGACCCTCAGATCTGCCCCGCTCCTGCCCAGGCCCCCACAGGCACCCTTGACGCGGACGATGTAGAGCTGGCCACGCCCACCCAGTAGGCCACACCCACTCCATCCACACCCACCCAGTAGGCAGCACCCACCCTTGCCACACCCACCTGGCCCCCCGAGGGCAACCGCAATGCTGATGCGGCCCTCAATGAAATTGAGTTTGACACCCCTGATCTAATGCATGTATAATTTGGGTGTTCTTTGGGCATGAGCACATACATGGAACATGTATTGCATACCACTTACCCCTGCTTAGCTTTTAGTCTTAGACAAGGTCAGCTAGATGGATAAACTCAATTTCTGCCTTGTTACAGAACACTGGGCCAGAAACCAAAAGCACTTCCTTTTGTTTTAATGCCAGTGCCAATGAAACAAGCCCAATTAATTAAATATGTTTTATATCGAATCTCTACCCTCTTTCTCTTATGCGGAAACAAAGAGTGTGACAGCTATTTTTGAAGGACTCAGAGAAAAAAAGCGCAGAGGGGGGACTCCATATCTGAAAAAGGAATGGAAGAGAAGCAGAGAGAAAGTTCAAAAGCTGTTCCCTATTCATCGCGGAAGTGTGTTCCCTTGTGAATATTTATGACCAAAGTTTTTGGCAAGTGATTGTTTTCATACATCAAAGCCTCTGTATTGTTGCAAACAAGAGCTCTTTAAATCACCCTAACCGGAAAGTTGCAATTGTACGGAGTTAATCCTTCGTCTCTTGCTTTCTCTGAAAGATGCTTTTTTTCTCAAACACAGGGAGATCAAGCTGAGAGATAACACTGCTGGCCTGGTTCCTTTATCTCCACGACGGTTGTGTATGTGTTTATGTGTGGTTGTGTGTGGAAGAGAGAGAGCTGATTTGGCAGGAAGCAAGACTGCCGGCTTATTTCCACAGAGACCCTAGAGGTGGGGGTGGCACACACCAAAGGGGGCTGGATAAGAAGTTGTGGGCTTTGCAAGGCAGCCAGATTGTCAAGTTGTTGAAAACCCTGTTTTAAAAGGGATATAGCCAGCACACATGCTGCAGGCTTAAGAAACAACAACGGAGTATCGGATCAGATATTCTCTAAATCAAGAACAGGGACTTCAGAGAGTCCTTGACTTACATACACATTGAGCCCAAAATTTCAGTTGCTAAGTGGAGCGCTAGTTAAATCAGTTTTGCCCCATTTTGCCTTTTTTTTTTAGCCACAATTGTTAAGCGAATCACTGCAGTCATTTAAGTGAATCATGTGATCATCAGGTGAATTTGGCTTCCCCCATTATCTTTCCTTATTGGAAACCGGCTGAGAAGGTCACAAAAGGTGACCCGAGGACACTGCAACCATCATAAATATGAGTCAGTTGCCAAGCGTCTGAATGACTTTTGATCACGTGACCATGGGGACGCTGCAACAGTTGTAAATGTGAAAAACTATAAGTCACTTTTTTCACTGCCCTTGTAACTTCAAACAGTCATTAAATTAATGGTTGTAAGTCAAGGGCTATCTGTATATAAGCAGAGCTTGCAGAAATGGCAAAGCTGACAAAATTAGTCAGGGGGAAAAAGTTACACAGATTTTATTTAAAAACAAACAAACACTTAGAATCCTTGTATCAGCACTTGTCAACCTCAGCAATATGAAAATGAGTGGACTTCAGTTCCCAGAATTCAGCCTCCTAGCTGTGGGAATTGAAGTCTATGTATTTTCATGTTGCTGGGTTTGGAGCAATACAGATAGTCTTGACTTACGACCAAAATTGGAATCAGAATTTCCATGGCTAAGCAATTGTTAAGTGAGTTCGCCTGATTTTATAATGTTTTGTGGGGTTGTTGTTTTTTTTGCCATGGGTGCAGTTGTTAATTGAATCACATGGTCTAAAGCTGGTGGGAAGGTCACAAAAGGGGATCACATGACCCTGGGACACATCAAGTACCATAAATACATGCTACCGGTAGTTGCTAAATGCTCCAATTTTGATCACACGAACCATAGGAATGCTGAGAAAATCATATGCGTGATGACCAACTCTGCAGTTTTGTAACTTTGAACAGTCACTAAATGAACTGTTGTAAGTTGAGGACCGTTTGCTCTCTTCATCTTCTAGCTCAGGGGTCCCCAATCTGCTGGCCCACTCGTGCTAGCGCTGCCACCACTATGCAAATGGGGTGCAAACGGCAAAAATAAGGCAGCGCTGCTATGCAAACAGAGCAGCGTACAATGCAAAGATCAGATGCCACTTGGTGTGAATATGGGGGAAAATTGGTTGGCCCGCGGCACAAAAACGGGGGCAAACCACGCAGTGCATGGTGTGAAGACCGAGTGGCACACGGCGCAGAAACCGGGGGAAACCAGGCAGTGCGTGGTGTGAAAACAGGTGGCACGGAAACCAGGTGACGCACAGTGTGAAAACGGGGGCAAACTGGGCAGTGAGCAGCGTGAAAACCAGGGACCGCACAGCATGAAAATGGGGCGATACTAGCGCCCATGTGGAAAAACCGGCATGGTGCTAGTGAGTGTCACATGGGCGCCAGCACTACCCTGTTTGCATCGCACTGGCTCGTGCCCCCGTTTGTGTGTGTGCACGCGTGCACACATAAAATGCTTCTTTCTGCCTTTCTCTCCGGTCCGCCAACCGAGAAAGGTTGGAGACCTCTGTTCTAACTCACCTACAGTCCTGAGTTGGCCAGAGGCCACCCATCCTATCTGTAACCAGACTTAACCCTGCTTAGCTTTTAGTCTTAGACAAGGTCACCAGATGCAATTAGGGATAAACTCATTTTCTCCGTTGTTACACAAAGAAACCACAGTTATAAGTTATGGGCTACTTGTACTGCCTTATACGATCCTTTCAATGGAAGAAAAAAAGGCTGACTATTTACGGAACTGGGAAAAAATGTAAAAAAAAACAACCCAGGGAAATAATAAGATGGCAGGATTCTGTTTTCTTTCTTTTTTCATTTCTTTCGTTTTCTTATTTTCTATCTTCTATTTTTTTTATTCTTCCTTTAATTATTTTGTACTACTGTTGAAAAATTCTAATGCAGTCCTCAACTTACAACCACAATAGATATCAAAATTTCTGTTGCTAAGCGAGACAGTGGTTCAGTGAATTTTGCCCCATTTTACAATCTTTCTTGCCGCAGTTGTTAAGTGAATCACTGCAGGTTGTTAAACTGGTGACACAGTTGTAAAGCGAATCTGGCTTTCCCATTAACTTTGCTTGTGAAAAAGTCGCAAAAGGGGATCACATGATTCTGGGACCCCAAAAATGGTCATAAATATGAGTCAGATGCCAAGTGTCTGAATTCTGATCACATGACTGTGGGGATGGTCTTAACTTAAGTATGAAAAACAGTCATAAGTCATTTTTCAATGCCATTGTAACTTTGAACTGCCACTAAACAAACTGTTGTAAGCTGAGGACTTACCTGTAAAACTTTTTTTTAAAAAAACCCCAGCAATTATACAAGACACAGGGAATAGCTAAATAATTTTAAGAAACTGGAAAAATCTGTGGGAAAGAAGTAAAAAAAAAATCAAGATGTCATTATGTGATTGATGTTTCAGCCCTTTTTTTACATGTTACCCCAATGCTCACTGAACATAAAAAATGTTGTGCAGTTTCGATCACACTGTCAAAATTACTAGTGTAATGTTTTTGAACCTCTGGTAGAGATATTCCTATCAAACACAATGTCACAAAATTTAACTAATGTGGCTCCTTTTCCATTTTATCCTCCCCCCCCCCACCAAATTGAGAAATTACGAAACCTTAAAAAAGCAACTGCCTTTTTAAACCACAAGGTTGAGCAGCTATTGTTTAAGGTGCAGACTTCCCTCTTGGCTGAAAAAAACTGCATTATGCATCAATGTACAAGTGTTTCAACCACAATTAGTTAGATTATTGGAGAGGGGCTGCCCCCAAAAGAGGGGTGATGGAGCCTTTATTTACAGTAGACAGAGTAGTCCAAACAATAATATCAGACAGAATAAAAGTGTAGCAAAGGAGCAACAGAACATTATGCACAACAGACAGCTAGGCAGCTGAAACGCGGTGTTTTCGCCCCATTGCATGTTCTCTTGTGGCATGCAAAACTTGTTCTGCAAATTCAGATGATATTCCTTGTAAAAAAAAAAAAGGATCTTAAAAAGGACTTTGCAAAATTCACAATTGTCTAAGACAGGCCTAGCTGTGGCCTAAGAGTGAAATGCAGTTTTTAAGTGGGGAATCAGATGAACACTGAAGGGAGCTTAAACCATGTTTCATTTGTCTTCCCGGGTTTTTTTTTTAACTGTTGGTTTATTTACTATTCCGCCTTTATTACTTTTATAAACAGCTCCAGTGGGGAACGTATCTAATATTATTTCCTCCTGCTATTTTCCATTCAACAACAACAGCCCTGGGAGGTGGGTTAGGCTGAGGGAGAGGGACTGGTCTAAAGTCCCCCAGATGCCTTTCGTGCCTAAGGTGGGACTAGAACTCTCCGTCCCCTGGTGATTGGCCCAAAATCACCCAGCAGAAAAAGAACTGGTGCTCAGAAGATACCTTCAGAAAATCTATAGGGTCCAGGTGTTGAGCTGTTAACAGCAGTATTTTTTGAGCATTTAAGATGTATGAACTACAACTCCCAGAATTCCCAGGTGGGGAATTGTTGAAAGTTGAAAAACCGCCTCTTACTCCCCTCCTCCCTTCTGGAGTTTTGAAAAGCCTTCAAACTTGCTCTATTCCCAAACTTGGGATTAATAGGTTTTTTAAAAAAATAATATTCATAGGGTCCCTGTCATAATAATAATAATAATAATAATAATAATAATAATAATAATAATAATAATAATAATAATAATAATAATAATAATAATAATAATAATAATAATAAAGCTGGAAGGGACCTTGGAGGTCATTGAGTCCAACCCCCTGATCAGGCAGGAAACCCTACACCATTTTGGACAAATGGCTGCCCAGTCTCTTCTTAAAAACTTCCAGTGTTGGAGCATTCACAGCTTCTGGAGGCAGGTTGTTCCACTGGTTCATTGTTCTAACTGTGAGGAAGTTTCTCCTTAGTTCCAGGTTGCTTCTCTCCTTGATCAGTTTCCACCCATTGCTTCTTGTCCTGCCTTCAGGCGCTTTGGAATAGCTTGACTCCCTCTTCTTTGGGGCAGCCCCTGAGATATTGGAACCCTGCTATCATGTCCCCCCTCGTCCTTCTCTTCGTTAAACTAGACATACCCAATTCCAGCAACCGTTCCTCATATGTTTTAGCCTCCAGTCCCCTAATCATCTTTGTTGCTCTTCTCTGTATTCTTTCTAGACCTTGATTTGGTTTGGTATAACAGAAGGCAGGGAGAAACTCTGGAGAACTTTCAAGTTCTTGTTATCCTATCCTCTTAAAATAAATAGGCATTCCTAAAATCTTTGTGGCGTCTATTCCTGACCTGGCCTACCTCAAAGGGTTGCTAGAGGATGTCCAGCAAAGCACACTAACTCAGAGAAGAAAAGAAAGAAGCCTACAATTGTCTGAACAGCAGCGTTAATTGCTTACTTAGCTAATTTGTGTCAAGTAAAGCAAATTATCCCTGGAGCACAGGCTGCTTGGATGGCAGCATCTTCTGGATGGCAGCATGCAACGCTAAGCTTTAAAAATAAATGGAACTGAGCAGATGGAAAGCAAGGGGGAAGAGAAATATTCCTCACTGCACAGATTCTGTTTGGCAAGACATCTCCGCACTAATAGAAACAATTCTCCTTCAGAGATAAGAAGAGGTTGCTTTGCCAGCTTCTATTTTCTGCTACTGGCTTGAAATCCACCCTCTGATCCAGTTTTACTCTGAGCCAAGCTGGTCTTGATCCAAAGTAAACATTTTTAATCCCAGGATAGTTGTCTTCCAGGTTCTGTTGGTAACCACCGGGAAACATAGCAAGCAGTAGAAAAAAAAAAATTAGGAGTGAAACCCTGAAGTTAGAAGGAAGCTAAGTATCTTTGGAGATTCTCAGTCACCCAGACCAGAGTTGTCTCAAAGATGCTTTTTTCTTGGAAAGGCACTGGACTGTTTTTTCCTTGAGGAAAAAGAAAAAGAAGCTAGTTTGCTTCTGATCCAAGAAGCTTCATTAGTTCTGACGGCCAGAGAAGAAAACTTCCATCCCCCTGCCATCAGAACTGATGAAGCTTCTTGGATCAGAAGCAAAGCATTTTCTTCTTTTTCCTCAATATGTACAGAATACAGAATAACAGAATTGGAAGAGATCCTGGAGGTCATCTAGTGCAGCCCCCTGCTCAAGTAGGAGACCCTATACCACTGATGGCGAACCTTTTAGAGACCGAGTGCCCAAACTGCAACCCAAAACCCACTTATAATAAAGTTGGAAGGGATCTTGGAGGTCTTCTAGTCCAGCCCCCTGCTCAGGCAGGAAACTCTATACCATTTTGGACAAATGGCCGTCCACTCTCTTCTTTACAACTTCCAGTGTTGGAGCATTCACCGTTTCTGGAGGCAGGTTGTTCCACTGGCTAATTGTTCTAACTGTCAGGAAGTTTCTCCTTAGTTCTAGGTTGCTTCTCTCTTTGGTTAGTTTCCATCCATTGCTTCTTGTCCTGCCTTCAGGTGCTTTGGAGAATAGCTTGACTCCCTCTTCTTTGGGGCAGCCCCTGAGATATTGGAAGACGGCTATCCTGTCCCCCCCCCTCGTCCTTCTCTTCATTAAACTAGACATCCCCAATTTCAGCAGCCTTTCCTTATATGCTTTAGCCTCTAGTCCCTTTGATCATCTGTTGCTCTTCTCTGCACTCTTTCTAGAGTCTATTTACTTTTACTTTATTTACTTATTTGTTTTTCCCATTTTTGTGGTTGCCTGTTCCCAATGTCATGACCCTGGGGGACAAACAGCCATTAAAACAAAAAAAAATTGCAATCATATCACAAATAAATATGACTCAGCACAACCCCAGCCACCAATATCACTATATTCACAGTATCTGTCATTCTCCTTTTCTTACTGCAGCTAAAAAAGTGATCTTATCCGAGCCATTTGCTTTCCCTGAGGAAAAAGCAAAATGTTCTTCCTCTTAAGTGGATGAGCTGAGTGATGATCCCAGAGAGACATTTACAGAAGGTTTCTCCCTGTAAATGTAATTTTGAAGTGGTGTAATTAACCTGCTATCCTGACATAAATTTTCATCTTAAAAATAAGTGCAAGTCTAACCAGTGCGATAGATGTCTCTGAGATATCATTTCTTGATTATTCAAGAACCGTTTTTGAAGAATGTTTGTGAACAGTTGGTCCAAACTATTACAGATAATCTTTGACATACGACAGTTCATTTAGTGACCGTTCAAAGTTACAGCAGCATTGAAAAAAAGTGACCATTTTTGATATTTACAATCATTGCAGCATCCCCATGGTTCATGTGATCAAAATACAAACCCTTGGCAACCGACTCATATTTGTGACGGCTGCAGTGACCCAGTCATTTTTTGCGACCTTCTGACAAAGTCCATGGGGAAACCAAGTTGGCTTAACAACCATCCAAGTTCTACATTTAGGTAAGAAAAATCAAATGCACAGGTGTAGAATAGGTAGCACCGGGCTCAATAGCAGTAACGCTGAGAAGGATCTTGGTGTCCTAGTAGATAATCACCTACATATGGGCCAGCAGTATGTGGTAGCTGCCAAAAAACCCAATGCAATCTTAGGCTGCATTAACAGATGGATAGAATAAAGATCACGTGAAGTGTTAATACCACTTTATAATGCCTTGGTAGCACCATACTTGGAATACTGCGTCCAGTTTTGGTCACCACGATGTAAAAAAGATGCTGAGACTCTAGAAAGAGTACAGAGAAGAGCAACAAAGATGATCAGGGGACTGGAGGCTAAAATATATAAGGAACGGTTGCTGGAATTGGGTATGTCTAGCTTAACGAAGAGAAGGACGAGGGGGGACATGATAGCAGTCTTCCAGTATCTCAGGGGCTGCCCCAAAGAAGAGGGAGTCAAGCTATTCTCCAAAGCGCCTGAAGGCAGGACAAGAAGCAATGGATGGAAACTAATCAAGGAGAGAAGCAACCTAGAACTAAGGAGAAACTTCCTGACAGTGAGAACAATTAAACATTGAAATGGCTTGCCTCCAGAAGTTGTGGGTACTCCATCAATGGAGGCTTCCAAAAAGAGATTGGACAGCCCTTTGTCCAGAATGGCATGGGGTCTCCTGCTTGACCAAGGGGCTGGACTAGAAGACCTCCAAGGTTCCTTCCAATTCTGTTATTTGTTATTTTGAATTAAATCCTCCAGGCTGCAAAAAGGCTTCTGATTCTCCTTTTTACTCACAGGAGACTTGAACTTCTTTCATTATTTTTTTTTCCCAATAGCGCTTTTGAGTTCCTCAATTACTGGAGAGGGCAATGCTGCATGTCATCCTGAACCTCTTGGAAAAACCCTTGCCATTTTCCACGTGGAAGGAAGAATCCCTTTGAGGTTGAGGCACGAGGAACAGAGAAACTGCAAACTGTGAGAGAAAGAATAGGCAATGAATAGGCAAATGAAAAAGGATGCATCCACATATGGGCACCCAAGCGTTGCACTTTTAATGAGGAAAAAAGTCCACTTGAAACCAAATTTTCTTTTGTCCGTTTAAATGACAACAGGGAAAAAAAAATTGCGGGTAGCCCTTGATCTGCAAACATTCATTTAGTGCCCATTTGATGTTACAACGGCACTGACAAAAGTGACTTATCACCGTGTTTCATGCTTACGATGGTTGCAGCATCCCCATGGTCACATGATCAAAACTGAAATGCTTGGCAACTGACATGTATTTGTGACGGTTGCAGTGTCCCAGGGTTATGTGACCTTCTGATAAGCAAAACCAACAGGGAAGCCAAATTCACTTAACAACCGTGTTACTAACTTAACAACCGCAGTGATACACTTAACAACTGTGGCAAGAAAGGTCATAAAATGCCACAAAATTCACTTAACAATTGCCTGGCTTAGCAACAGAAAGTTTGGGCTCTGTTATGGTTGTTAAATCGACCACAACCCGGAAAGAAGAAATGCACACACAGACAAGTGTGGGAAAACTCTTCAAACTGAGAAATGTTTATCAAACTGATTCTGAGATCTCCTCTTTCTAGGTGACAATACAACTAGTCCTTGATTTACAACCACAATTGAGCCCAGGATTTATGTTATTAAAGTGAGAAATTTGTTAAGTAAATCACTGCAGTTGTTAAATTAGTAACAGGGTTGTTGTGAATCTGGCTTCCACCATTGTCAGAAAGTCACAAAAGGAGACACTGCAGCTGTCATAAATATGAACCAGTTTCCAAGCATCACATGACTATGGGGATGCTGCGATGGTCATAAGTGTGAAACAGTGAAAAATAGCCATTTTTCAGTGCCTTTGTAACTTTGAACAGTCACTAAACAAACTGCTGTAAGTTGAGGACTACCTGTGTATTCTTGGATAAATAGATTTCCAACAAGCACTTTCTCAGTGATGGGCAGGCAAAAGTCTGTGTGTATGTGTGGTATATGTTTGTATACCATCAAACACCCCCAGATGTAAGCCTAGGCCAGGGGTAGGCAACCTTGGCTCTTTAGGACTTCAGCTCCCAGAATTCCTGAGCCAGCATGGCTCAGCATGGAAACCTCTCCCTTTCCCCTCAGCGTGGCTGGCTCAGGAATTCTGGGAGTTGAAGTCCACGAGTTATAAAAGAGCCAAGGTGGCCTACCCCTGATCTAGGCCTAGGCCGTTTTATGACTCGTGGACTCCAACTCCCAGAATTCCTGAGCCAGCATGGCTCAGCATGGAAACCTCTCCCTTTCCCCTCAGCATGGCTAGCTCAGGAATTCTGGGAGTTGAAGTCCACGAGTCATAAAAGAGCCAAAGTTGCTTACCCCTCGCCTAGGTTAATTCTTCCCAATTGGGATGCGGCCTGGCTCTTGGCTACTTCAGAATCCTTTCAGAAAGAAAGACAAACAAACCCCAGCTCAGAATGCATCAGGACCGGGGTATTTCTACCCAGGTCAGCTGTGCCCTTCAGATTTCCAAGGATTTTAGGGTTAATATGGGTTGTTTTTTTTTAAAAAAATCTGTATTTCTTTAATCAAGTTGAGCATTGCCTCTTGGCAACACCTGAGATTGATGGAACGAAGTTTACAGCCAGACCTTCTTATTGATGTCTGTCATTATTGCTTAGTTCAATCATCTCTCATTAAGGACCCTGGCAGGTAAACCTTGGCACGATCCGTCACAAATGCAATGCACTGCCCAAGATCAGGTGGGGAAGATCGACACAACCGCGAGGCTAGACAATCACCACACTTCTGCGTTGCTCAATCACTTCCAGCATTTTCAGAGAAGCATGAAAAGCAAAATGAAAACCTACAATGCGTGCCTTGGTCATCAACAAGGGATACCATGGAGTGTTGTGGCCAAAAGCAGAAAGACTATCCTGTACATATAGTCCTCAACTTACAACGGTCATTTACTGTTTGAAGTTACCACGGTACTGAAAAAAGTGACTTGTGACTGCTTTTTCACACTTATGATCATTGCAACATTCCCATGGACACATGATCAAAACTCAGAAGCTTGGCCATTGGCTCATATTTATGACAGCTGCAGTGTCCCAAAGTCATATGATCCTCTTTTGCGACCTTCTAAGAAGCACAGTCAATAGGGAAGCCAGATTCATTGAAAAACCATGTTACTAACTTAACAGCTGCAGTGACTCACTTAGCAACTGTGGCAAGAAAGGTCATAAGTCAAGTCAAGTCTATACCCTCTGGATCCTAGCTTCAAAAGTCAATAGATTGTACTGAAATCTGGCTCTCATTTTTGACAAATCTACTTTTAAGCCACACATGCAAAAAATAATAATAATTAAGCTGTCTTTCTCCTTCTTTGCCATCTATGTTTCCCCAGAACAGAGGAAACATAGGAAACAGGCTGGCTGGGGAATTCTGGGAGTTGAAGTTCACCTGTCTTAAAGTTGCTGAGGTTGAAAAACACTGTCCTAATGTTTTAACCTTACTACCAGACTGGATTTGTTCTTGCACATCCAAGAATGAATGAGGTGATCCTGGACTAATAATTATTATTATTATTATTATTATTATTAATAATAATAATAATAATAATAATAATAATAATAATAATAATAATAATATAATGATGATGATGATGATGATGTTGGAAGGGATCTTGGAGGTCATCTAGTCCAACCCCCTGCTCAGGCAGGAAACCCTAGACTATTTCAGATAAATTGGCTGTCAAGTCTCTTCTTAAAAACTTCCAGTGTTGGAGCTTTCACCACTTCTGGAGGCAAGTTGTTCCATTGGTTAATTGTTCTCAATGTTAGGAAGTTTCTCCTTAGGTTCTAGGTTGCTTACCTCCTTGGTTAAAGGTGACTGCTGTATGAGCACAGTTTAGCCAATTTTGTTTGATTTATGGTCAGGAGGCCTTTAAGATCCTGAAAATAGCAGTTCAAGGCACATTGACTGGGGCAGACCTGGGAAGAACAGTCTGTTACAGGTAGTCCTTGACTTATGACTCCAATTGAACGCAAAATTTCTGTTGCTAAACAAGTCATATGTTTAAGTGAATTTTGCTCCATTTTATGACCTTCCTTGGCACTGTTATTAAGTGTATCACTGCAGCTGTAAAGTTAGTAACATAACTGTTAAGTGACTCTGGCTTCCCCATTGACTTTGCTTGTCAGACGTTCTCAATACGTGATCACATGACCCATCATAAATAGGAACAGTTGCAAAGATCACATGATCTTGGGACGCTGCAGCCATCATAAATATGAGCCAGTTGTCAAGTGCCTGGATTTTGATCACGTGACCATGGGGATGCTGCAACGGACGTGTTGGTGAAGGATGAAAAACGGTCATAAGTGACTTTTTTAAGTGCCTTTGTAACTTTGAACGGTCACTAAAAGGACTGCTGTAAGTCAGCAACTACCTGTATTTAGGGAATCATTAGCAGGAAAAAGCAGCAAAGATGATTAAAAGGTCCGGAGACTAAATAGTATAATGAATGGCTAAGGGAATTAGGTAAGCTTAGCCGAACAAAGAGAAGGATTAGGGCTGACATGACAGCTGTTTTCCTGTACTTTGTCACAAGGAAGAGGGGGGGGGGACAATCCATTCTCCAAAGCACCTGAGGGCAGGGCAAGAAGAAGTAACAAGGGTGGAAGCTCCTTAAAGAGAGACTCAACCGAGTACTAAGGAGAAATTTCCTGACAATGAGAATAATTAAGCGAGCATGCCTCCTGGAATTGTGGGTGCCTGTTCTTGGAGACTTTCAAGAAAAGATTGGACATCCATTTGTTTGAAATGGCATAAGACGGGGGGGGGGGTTGAACTAGAATAGTAATAATAATAATAATAATAATAATAATAATAATAATAATAATAATAATAATAATAATAATAATAATAATAATAATAATAATAATAATAATAATAATGATGATGGTGGTGGTGGTGGTGGTGGTGATGGTGATGGTAATGATGATAAACTTGGAAGGGACCTTGGAGGTCATCTAGTCCAACCCCCTGCTCAGGCAGGAAACCCTATACCAGCGGTTCTCAACCTGTGGGTCGCGACCCCATTTGGGGTCGAACGACCGTTTCACGGGGGTCGCCAAACACGGCAGTCCGCCATTTTTCCCCCCCATTTTCCCCCACCCATTTTTTTCCTCCCATTTCCCCTCAGCCGTCGCACGCGTGCCGTGCATGCGTGGTTCGGACTGTCGTGCCATGCATGCACGGTTCGGGCCATCGTGTGCGTGCCACGCATGCGCGATTTGGCCCGTCTCGCCACGCATGCACGGTTCGGTCCGTCGCACTGCGCATGCATGGTTCGGCCCGTCGCGCCGTGCATGCGTGGCGCAGGTGGGGTCTTGGCCTGAAAAAGGTTGAGAACCACTGCCCTATACCATTTCGGACAAATGGGTGTCCAGTCTCTTCTTAGAAACTTCCAGTGTTGGAGCATTCACCGCTTCTGGAGGCAGGTTGTTCCACTGGTTAATTGTTCTCACTGTCAGGAAATTCCTCCTTAGTTCTAGGTTGCTTCTCTCCTTGGTTAGTTTCCATCCGTTGCTTCTTGTCCTGCCTTCAGGTGCTTTGGAGAATAGCTTGACTCCCTCTTCTTTGGGGCAGCCCCTGAGATATTGGAACACTGCTATCATCTCCCCTTTCATCCTTCTCTTCATTAAACTAGACAGACCCAATTCCAGCAACCGTTCCTTATATGTTTTAGCCTCCAGTCCCCTGATCATCTTTGTTGCTCTTCTCTGCACTCTTTCCAGAGTCCCTTCCCTTCCAGCCATATGATTCTTTGATTACAAAGAAGATCTGTTCCGTTATTACTCCCCCTTGGAGACAGGGGTGTAACTCTGGAGAATTAGGGCTGGTTAAGGTTCTTGGACATAGCAAGATTTGATCCTGAATGTCTTTCCTCTTATCTGACTTTCCCAGACCGTTCAGGGATGTCCATGGAATATGCTCAAAAAGGTCAAGGTGGTGTGGTTAAAATCCCATTTGTGGTTTTTTTTTATGCATGTTCATGCATGCATTGGAAGATATTTTTTTCTTTAGTGGTCTCTTTATTAAAGCTTATTATGAGGCAAAACACAAATAGAAATAAAAGTTAGGAGAGCTAAAGAAGAAAAAAGAGGGGTGCAGAAAGAAAAGAAGAACGAAAAGGTGGTGAGTTTTGTTTTTAAATGCAAAAAAAATGATTTCCTCAAGCTTTTGCTTTATATTTCTAAATATTTCAAGTATTTCTATAATATGAAAGTCATTTTAGTCATCCAAACCTGTTAAGTCCCTTTGATCATTGGCGAATGATGAAGACTCATTGTGCAGTTTAACAGCTCTTTATTCGTTTAACATCAACACAACAACTAGCAAGGCACGCAAGCCTCTCTTTTATTTGCCCAGAGCCCCGGACACAATGGCAACAAAAACCGGAGTGCTTTCGCGCCCTGCTCATGCATGCAAGGTTGGCTGATCCCGGGCAGCTTCTGCAATGCCTGGGACCGTTGCAACGTCCCAAACCTGCTTTTGCAGGCTCAGGACACAACAAAACCTAAATCAATTTTTTTTTACACATTTGAGCACACAGTCTGGAAAGTGGCCTCTAAACAGAAACAAAACTAGGTAAGTTTTTCTTTGTAATTAAAACAACTCCATCAATTTAACCGTCCATTCCTATATTGTGGGAATCAGTGTGTCTTTCCATTTTTGTTATGTAAAATTCTCGCTGCTATCAACATATACTTCTACAGTACAAAGTTCCAAAGTTTCTTTCACGCACTTTATCCATCAAACCTAAAAGGAAAACTTCTTTAAATTTATTTTAAGAATCTTCTGAATCAAGATAAAACTCTGAAGCTTTGATCGTGATACCTTGATTTTTGTTGGCTACATCCTGTAGTAGACACTCTTTGTGGGGTCATTGAAATAGTATTTCCTCAGGTCTTCCAAATCCACTCTCTGCCCTCTAAAACATTGGCAAGTGAGCTCAATGTGTTTTAGTTTATTTTCTGATTTTATAGATTGCCCTGTTAGAAATGTACATTGGGCACTAACAATCAAAGGATTCTTTCATTCTGTAGCCAGTGTCCAAAATAGCCTGCAAAGTTATTTTTAGGAGAGAAAGAGAGAGAAAGTAGAAGTCTTAGTCTGAATTCCTGACTGTTGGCAATAAATACACTTCTCAAATAACCAGTTTAAACATCAATTTGCACAGATCCCTGACTGTCAGAGTGCTGCTATTATCTGATCTTTAATTTCCTCATTCATGTCTCATAATATCAAGGTGTCTGGAGAAGGAGAGACTGCATATTGCATCAATGAATAAGGTCCTGCCAATCCACATATTTCATAGCCTGGATATTTTTCCCCCTTTAATTATGCTGACTAAGAGATGCAGTTATTCATAGACATGACTGGGCAAACAGAACACAAGGTTGACAACAATTCCTTCAAATTTCGCTTGTTTATTGAACTCCTGCAGCAAGGGGACAAGGGGTTATTTTTATTTTTATTTTTAGAAATACTGCTTTTCAAGCAGAGCATCTACATTTTGCAACCGAAAGAAAAATGGAGGGTTCCTAGCTTGGGGCATTCGATTTACTGGGTTCATGAATCAATTGTGCATGGATATCTATGCTCAACCAGAGAAATCTGATTTGCTTGATTAACAACCATGATACCAACTTAATCAAGTGCAATGATTCACTTAATAGCCCTGATAAGAAAGATCATAAAATGGGGCAAAATTCACTTAACAAATGTCTCACTTAGCAAAATAAATTTTGCTGTCAATTATGGACGTAACCTGCAAACTAACTGCTATAGCTATTGTAAAGCTATATTAGCAGAATCTTGCAAAGAACAATTGAAAGAACCTTGTATCCCAATAACCTATGGATGGTCCCTCCAGAGCAGTGGTTCTCAACCTTTTTCAGGTTGAGACCCCACTTGCGCCGCCCATGCGCGGCGTGACCCCGACCCGCGCGCATGTGTGCGACGGCCCGATCTGCGCATGCGCGGCGTGCGCACGACGGCCTGATCCGCGCATGCACGGCGCGACAGGCTGATCCGTGCATGCGCAGTGCGCGTGCGACGGGCCAAACCGCACATGCGCGGCGCGCATGCAACGGGCAAAAAACCCAAAACAAAACAAAAACAACCAAATGGCGGACCGGGGTGTCCGGCGACCCCCGCGAAACGGTCGTTCGACCCCAAATGGGGTCGCGACCCATAGGTTGAGAACCGCTGCTCCAGAGCATCTTGCTCTGTCCACTGGACAGCTGTGGGCTACACTCTCTTATCTGACCATTTTCTAGGTAGCATCTCTTGCCCTGATCCCCTGCGGTCATTCTCACACACCCTGACCATATCCCTTTTCAGGGTCTGAGCATGTGCGGTGGTGACATCACTGAATATGCTGTATCTTAGATTACAATGCAAGCGTGAAAATGGAGATTTGGGCTACAACCCAGTGCAAGGAATGAGGAGTTTGATGTGGTTTGCTGTAGTGGTTAAGACAACAAGGTAGAAATCAGGAAGCTGTGAATTCTAGTCCTGCCTTAGGCATGAAAGCTGGCGGGGTGACTTTGGGCCAAACAGCAGGAGACTGTGAGTTCTAATCCTGCCTTAGCCATGAAAGCTGGCTGGATAATTCTGGCCCAATCACTAGGAGATTGTGAGTTCTAGTCCTGCCTTAAGCATGAAAGTCAGCTGAGTAACTTTGGGCCAATCATCAGCAGATTGTGAATTCTAGTCCCGTTTTAGGCACGAAAGCCCGCTTGTGATTCCATTTAACTCTACGGCTCTAATGCAAATGAAGGATTTAGCAGAATCATGTCAGCTTTTGTTTCATTTACTTATTTTGTACCTTGACTGTGTCCCTTCTCTTGAGATTCTATTTCCATCCAAAAAATGTCCCTTTCCCCTACTTGAAACAGTAGATCCTAATGGAGAAAATCTCTATATATGATTCTTAGGGATCAAAAATGGCACGCAATCAATCAATCAATCAATCAATCAATCTTCCCTCAACAGAAGTTAGTACAAGAAAATCTACAACTATCTCCATTTTAAAGGTTCACCTTGGAAAGATTTAAATTATGTTCCAGTGCAAAAAAAATAAATGATAGAGATATCCTTTCTTAGAAGTTTTAATATTTTCATAGAAAAATTCTTTCTTTCCTTCCTTCCTTCCCTCCCTCCCTCCCTCCCTCCCTCCCTCCCTCTTCCTTTGCTTTAACAAATGGCTCCTCAATGGTCTTGACATTTCGGGAGGGGGGGGGGCACCAAGGAACTGGAGCCGGGCTGCTCAGCTGCTAATGATGATGTTGGGGACGTTTTGTTCTGTCCTCAAGTTGCTGAAAGTTTTTCAGCAGTCTGGCAGAAGGGTGGCCTAACGCCCGGCTTGCTGTTCCAAGGGATCAAAGTGTACATTGGTGAGTAATCCATTTGGGCTCCTGGCCAGAGACAGGGCTGAAAGGGACCCATTGATACCCGATGAGGATAATCTGTCACTCTGGAGTCATAATCCACTTTCTTTCCTTTAACAGGAGTGAATACTAAAATTGATCTCTGGTCTTTCTGACAAGGCTGGAGTGAGCGTTTTTTCCTTTTCCTCCCATCTGATTTCTCCTTTTCCTTATCTCCTCCTCCTCCTCCGCCTCCTTTTCCTTATTTCATGTCTTCTCCTTCTGCTGATCTGATTTCTTTTGCTCCTACTGCTTCTCCTTCTCTATCTTCTCTCCTTCTTCTCCTTTCCCTCTTTCGCCTTCTCCTTTTCATTCTCCTTTCCCTTCTCTATCTTCTCCTATTCCTTCCTCTCCTTTGCCATCTTCACTTTCACCTTCTCTTTATTTCCATCTCCTTTTCATTCTCCTTTCCCTTCTCTATCTTCTCCTATTCCTCCTCCTCCTTCTCCTCCTCTTCCTCCTTCTTCTTCCTCTCCTCCTCCTCCTCCTTCTCTTCTTCTTCTTCTTCTTTCTCCTCCTCCTTCTTCCTTCTTCTTCTTCTTCCTCCTCTCCTCTTCCTTCTTTTTCTTCTTCCTCTCCTCCTCCTCCTCCTCTTCTTCTTCTTCCTTCTTCTTCCTCCTCTTCTCCTTCTTCTTCTTCTTCTTCTTCTTTTTCTTTTTCTTCTTCTTCTTCTTCTTCTTCTTCTTCTTCTTCTTCTTCTTCTTCTTCTTCTTCTCCTTCTTCTTCTTTTTATAACAGGTTTTATTAAGTTTTCAATTTTTACATCCAAGTAATTAGGAAGCAGCATGGTGATAGGGTAATCAATACTCAAATAACAAAATCATTCGTGTATATCTCAGGTTACATCATTAAAGGTTCCCTCTCTATTTCCCTTAATTATTATATCATATTCAAATTAATACATTTCTAGATAAAGCTCAATCAATCAATACATTTATCAATAACATTTTACTTATACATATCCAAGTCCTGTTTTTAGGTTTTACTTAATTCCAATTATCATGTTCCAGTTTAGCTTTTAATAACCATAATGTTTAAACCTCAGATAACCCTAATTTCTGTCATTTCATTACAAGATAATTATCGTATCTAGAATACACATATTGTTCAGAAAATTACATTCTTACTTTATTTCACAAATATATTCTATTTCTCCTCCTGGTAGCTTCTAATTTACTATAAAATATCTTTCATTGTCACAAACCCATTTCCATATTACAATTCAAAGCTATAGTCTAACAGTTAGTTTTCATTTCCATTATAAATCTAGGTCCTAAATATTATATCAATCAATATCTCTAAAAAATCTCCTTAACCACCACCTCCTCCTCCTCCTCCTCCTCCTCTTCCTCTTCCTCCTCCTCTTCCTCTTCCTCAAAGGCAGGCCCTGTTCAGTTCCATTCATTTTAGGAGAACAAATTTATCTAATGAGTATGTTCCCTATATTTTGCTCATCCATTTCACTCACCATTTGAGTGAAATTTCTCTTTTTTTCTCAGTCTCTGGCCTACTCTGCTCCTACATTTTTGTCAAAAATTGTGCTTTGTTACAAGAGCCAAACTGACCATATCCCCTTCCCCCCTCCCCAGACACCAATCTGCAAACTATCAGAGTGGTACATGCAGTCCACTCTCTCTCAAGCTCTCAAAGAGAATTTCAGAGAGACGGTGTTATATTGTGTTACACCCACATGTAAAAAGTTTGGTAATGGCGGGCAGTTGCCTATTTTTCTACCGTGTGTATTCAGTGGAGTGTTTTTACACTGATGACCATTAGAACTCGCTACATGTCCAGTTTCATCTGATGCACAAAAACCTCCCTTATACTACAACAATTGATTTAGTGACTGTTCAAAGTTACAATGGCATTGAAAAAAGTGACTTAATGACCGTTTTCCACACTTACATCCATTGCAGCATCCCAAATTCAAATACTTGCCAGCTGGTTCATACTTATGACCGTTGCTGTGTCTCAGAGTCATGTGATCAGTTTTGCGACTTTCTGACAAGCAAAGTCAGTGGGGAAGCCAGATTCACTTAACAACCACATTACTAACTTAGCAACTGCAGTGATTCACTTAGCAATTAGAGCAAGATTGTAAAACAGGGCAAAAATCATTTAACAAATGCCTCACTTAATAACAGAAATTTTGGGCTCAACTGTACAGATGGTCCTCAACTTACGATCAGGAACAAGACCAGAATTTCCAGTGTTAAGTCAGGCAGTGAGTCGCGCCCATTTTTACATCCTTTCTTGCTACAGTTGTTAAGTGATTGCTACAGTTGTTAAGTGAATCACTGCAGCTGTTAAGTTAGTAGCAAGGTTGTTAAGTGAATCTGGCCTCCCCATTGACTTTGCTTGTCAGAAGGTTGCAAAAGGGGATCACATGACACCGGGACGCTGCAATTGTCGTAAGTATCAACCAGTTGCCAAGCATCATGGGGGCCATGGGGATGCTGCAATGGTCATAAGTGTGAAAAATGCTCCTGTCACTTTTTTCAGTGCCGTTGTAACTTCAAATGGTCATTAAGTGAACTATTGTAAGTCAAAGACTACCTGTAGTGATTACCTGATCCCAAAGCAGTGCAATAATCATGCCAGTTGCCAAACACCCAAATTTTGATCAGATGATCGTGGGGATGCTGCCACAGCTGTAAATGTGAGAACCCGTTGAAAGTCACCTTTTCCAGTGTAACTTCAAATGTCGCTGTACAAGAAAGTGGTTGGTAAGTGAATCATGATTGATTTTACAATCTTTTTTGTCCCGGTTATTAAGCAACCCACTGCAGTTCTAAGTAACCAAATCCCGCTTCCTCCGTTTCATTGTCAAAAACCAGCTGGAAAAGTCACAGATAGTGATCACATGACCCCAGGATGCTACAATCATCATAAATATGTGCTTCTTGGCAAGTGCATGAATTTTGATCACATGACGATGGGAATAATGGAATAACAGAATTGGAAGGGACTTTGGAGGTCTTCTAGTCCAACCCCCTGCTCAGGCATGATATCTATACCATTTCAGACAAATGGCTGTCCAGTCTCTTCTTAAAGACTTCCAGTGTTGGAGCAGTCACCGCTTCTAGAGGCAGGTTGTTCCACTGGTTGATTGTTCTAGCTGTCAGGAAGTTTTTCTTTAGTTCTACCGTAGGTTGCTTCTCTCTTTGATTAGTTTCCACCCGTTGCTTCTTGTCCTGCCTTCAGGCGCTTTGGAGAATAGCTTGACTCCCTCTTCTTTGGGGCAGCCCCTGAGATATTGGAACACTGCTATCCTGTCCCCCCTCATCCTTCTCTTCATTAAACTAGACATGTTTCTTTATATGTTTTAGTCTCCAGTCCCCTAATCCTCTTTGTTACTCTTCTCTGCACTCTTTCTGGAATCTCAGCATCTTTTTTTATATCATGGCGACCAAAACTGGATGCAGTGTGTGGTCTTACCAAGGCGTTATTTTTTTTAAAAAATTTTTATTAAAGCAATCAACATTAATCATAAGTGATCTTAACACTTAACATCTGGAGTTTGCTCTGACAGACTCCCTACCCCCCCGCCCCGCCCCCAGCTTTAAATTTCTAAAGAATGCTTGGATGAGAGCATTAGAGAGAAGCAAGGAAGAAAAGGCATCAACAATGAAGGCGATCACCATATAAGGCGAAAGGAACAATGTGCTTGCCAGGACAAAGCAGGTTCAGACAGATGGAGGGTTTCTGCTGGGAGAATATTAGAATCGGCATGGTATCAAAATGAAAAATGGAAGTGGGAATGAGGCCAGAGGGAGGGAGGGTGTGGGGGGAGAGAGAATCTGCAAACAGATCAGCCTTAGGAGAGAGGCATAAACACAACTTCATTGTTGATGCCTTTTCTTCTTTGCTTCTCTCTAATGCTCTCCTCCAAGCATTCTTCAGAAGATGTTGAGATTCCAGAAAGAGTGCAGAGAAGAGTAACAAAGAGGATTAGGGGACTGGAGACTAAAACATATAAAGAAACATGTCTAGTTTAATGAAAAGAGCAAGTAGGGGTGACATGAGAGCAGTTGTCCAGTATTTGAGGGGCTATCACAAAGAATAAGGGGGTCTACCTATTCTCCAAAGCGCTTGAAGGCAGGACAAGAAGCAACGGATGGACACTAAGCAAGGAGAGAAGCAACCTGGAACTAAGGAGAAACTTCCTGACAGTTAGAACAATTAACCAGTGGAACAACCTGCCTCCAGAAGCGGTGAATGCTCCAACACTGGAAGTCTTTAAGAAGAGACTGGACAGCCATTTGTCCAAAATGGTATAGGGTTTCCTGCCTGAGCAGGGGGTTGGACTAAATGACATCCAAGGTCCCTTCCAACTTTATTATTACTATTATTATTATTGATTAATTGCTCTCAACATCAGGAAATTTCTCCTTAGTTCTAAGTTGAATCTTTCTTTAATGAGCATCCATCCGTTGCTTCTTGTCCTGCCTTCAAGGGCTTTGGGGAATAGCTTGACTCCCTCTTCTTTGGGGCAACCCCTGAGATACTGGGACTACCTTGCCCCTCTTCGTCCTTCTCTTCATTAAACTAGACACACCCAATTCCAGCAACCATCATACTATTTAGACTCCAGATCCTTTAATCATCTTTGATCTCTTCTCTGCACTCTTTCCTTTTTTTCCTTTCGGGATGGGAAGCTCAGTCAGGAAACAGAAATCTGGTTACAGGAAGGAAAGTTCCCAAGCCAAGGGCTGACTCCCCCATTTCCTTGCCTCCAGTTCTTGGCAGCTTGCCAGGCATGCTCCCACAGGTTTAACCAGAGTTGGCTTCTTTTTGCAGGCAAAAACCTCCTCTCCACCTGCTGAACCAAAAAGTCCTGTTTGCCAATCCATTTTCAGCCAGGATGGCTTTCTTACCAGCATCCAATCAAAGGGAGGGCAGAAAGAGAGGCAGTTTTATCTAGTGGTTAAAGTGTTGTTTGCATATAGTTAAATCTTTTATATGTTGGATTGAAAAATATAATCAAATTTTTATTAGGATTTATAATAAGTTGGTTCAGTTTAGCGGGTTTTCTTGTGTTTTTACCCTGTATTCACTCTGGGAAGTCGGGTGGGTGGGTGGGTTGGGGGGTGTTACAATGTACTCAACTCCAATATTGGTATTACATATAGAATGATATACTTTTTGATAAAAGAGGGGTCGCTCAGGCAGTACCTCGGTACCACATCTGGAGGGGGCGGAGATTGAGGAGTGATGGTTTGGAGGGATGTAGGGAGGGTGTGGGAGGAGGGTGGAGAGAGAGGGAGGAGAGAGGGTGGGGGGATAGAAGTAGGAGGAAGGGAGGAAGGAAGAGGGGGATTTGGTGGAGGGGGTGCTGCCTAGCAATACCCATAGTTATTTTAATTATTTTATCTACGTTTTTATGCTTTGTTCTGTGTTGAAAAAAGTTTTTAACGATTGTACTTAGTTGAGTTGTATTTAACTTGATTTTTTTTGTTCATTTATAATCATAAAACTAATAAAAATTAAAAATGCAAGCCAGCTGTTTTCTGGCAGCAAGATGGATCAAGAGTTGCTTTCATGGTATTTTAACATTCAGTAAGTATTACTCAAAAAAACCTCAAAAGTGAAAAAAAAAATCCAAAATGACAAAAAGAAAAAAAACACACACAAAACAATCAAAGCATTAAAAGGGTGCATAAAAAGGCATTCTACACATATCATCTCTTCTAGTCGAATACTAATTAATGTATTACTACAACATTACTTCTAACCCCTTGCGAAGCAAGCCCTCCGAAAAATTTTAAACTATTAAATCTATTTGCAACTGGTTGACCTGTCTTCTATAATATTAGTAAGCAAGTAATAAGCAGGAAAAATAATATTAGTGGAACAAAAGAAAATTAAAGCGTGAAAACTCTCTCTGTTAACAGGCTGTTACTTGGAGAAAATTTACTATGGCATTTTGTCTATCTCAAATCATCTAAACAAATTGCCTTCGGTCAAATATCCATGTTTGTTTCTTAATATTGTCTCTAGTCAATTGTTGTTTAAATGAATATAGTAAATCCAGTCTCCAGAATAGGTCTATCTTCTGATCAAAGGGCTAGCAGAAGTAATTGCCAATTAACTGTAATAAATCCGCCCAGTCTCCTTCAGAATTCTTTTTTTTTATTCTGTTATTAAAACAATCAGCATTGAACATAAAATCTTAGTATGCATCAATCATCATAGCACCTGGTATACAACACTAAGTATCAATCTTTGTAAACGTCTGGTTTGGTAAACATTTTTCACTCCTCACATCAAGCCTCAACTATACGCCTGTTACACTTTATTTGATTGGTGTTTCTCTTTTCTATAGTTTATCCACAGTTAGAGGTGTGGAATCTGCCTCTTTCCCCTGCAGTCAAAGCCATAACAGTGAAAGATCCGAGGGAGCCCTAGACTTACCCCCATAACTGAGCTCAACATTTCTGTTGCTAAATGAGACTTTTGTTAAATGAGTTTTGCCCCATTTTATGATCTTTCTTGCCACATGATCTTGTTAAGTGAATCACTGCAGTTGTTAAGTTAGTGACATGGTTGTTAACTGACTCTGGATTCCCCATTGACTTTGCTTGTCAGAAGATCGCCAAAGGTGACACTGCAGCTGTCATAAATGTGAATCAGTTGCAAAGCGGTTGAATTTTGATCATGCGACTGTGGGGATGCTGCAATGATCTCAAATGTGAAAAACGATCATAAGTCACTTTTTTCAGTGCTGTTGTACCATAACTTTGAACAGTCACTGCCAGTAAAATGCAAGCCAACTATATTGACTGGCTGTTTTTTTGCTGCAAGCTGGACCTAGAAGTGCTTTCATGGTGTTTTAACATTCAGTAAGGTCACCATGCAAGCCTTCTCCTGCAGCACCGCTAACATGACAAAAATTACACCAAAGAGGGCATTATGCAATGATGACATCATGGTATATAGGATATACCATGTCTCATCCCTCTTTTGCCGCAAACCTAGATTCCACCCGTTGATTGGTTTCTTAATATGGAAATCTTTTTTTCTGAATAACAAGTGAAAAACCAATTTGTCTCTGAGACTGTTCTGTATCGGGGAGAGAGAGAGAGAGAGAGAGAGAGAGAGAGAGAGAGAGGAGGGAGGGAGGGAGGGAGGGAGGGAGGGAGAGGGAGAGGGAGAGGGAGAGGGAGAGGGGGAGAGGGAGAGAGGGAGAGGGAGAGATGGAGGAAGGGAGAGAAAGAGAAAGATGATATATATATATATATAGAGAGAGAGAGATAATAATGATGACAGATAGATAGATAGATAGATAGATAGATAGATAGATAGATAGATAGATAGATAGATAGATAGATAGATAGATAGATAGATAGATAGATAGATAGATAGATAGATAGATAGATAGATAGATAGATAGATAGATAGAGTGTCCTGAGCCTGCAAAAGCAGGCTCGGGACATTGCATTGGTCCCGGGCATTCCAAAAGCTACCCGGGACCAAACAGAGCAGCGCCGGCCTTGTGCGCATGGTGCAAAAACGCTCTGTTCCATTGGTTGACGTTGTCCGGGTTTCTGGCCATATAAAAAGGCCTGCGTGCCTTTTGTTTTTGCTTGGGTGTTGTTAGAAGGAGAATAAAGAATTGTTCAACCTCGCCATGTGTCTTCATCATTCACACGCGAACGAAGTATACAACACTGGTGATGAGGATGGGATCCTTTGCAAGCTGAAACAAGCATTTTAAGGACTTACCTAGGAAGTCCTGAAGAGGGGAAGACGGCGTCTGAATCAGCGTCCCAGCCTGCCAGTATAGTGTCGCTGAAGGGAGAGCTTGGCTAAAGGACCCTTTCCCCAAACAGCAGTTTGCAGAGGAGCGAGTGGTGAAGGTCGTAATAGTATGATGGCGAAGATTGGCCATTTGTCTGATTTTGATGTCTCCCACCCAGAGAGATGGAATTCCTACGTAGCATGGGTGGAGAACTACTTCAGAGTAAATCAGATTAGAGAAGACGGCTTGAAGGCTGCAACTCTTTTGTGTGTCTGTGGACAGGAAGCTTTTGAAATTGCAGAGAATCTGGTGGCCCCTGCACCTCTGGAGTCAGTAACATATACTGACTTGAAGAAACTGTTGAAGGAACATTTCCTGCCAAAGTTATCTGTTATTGCTTGGAGGCACGCGTTCGAGCAGAGAGACCAGAGGCCGGGTGAATCTGCTGCAGATTTTATTGCGGCCTTAAGGCAAGCAGCCAGACCTTGTGAGTTCAAGGATCTGGAAGAGAGGCTGCGAGATCGCTTTGTATGCAGTTTAAGGAACAGAGACTTACAACAGAAGATTTTTGCAAAAGAAGATGTCTCTTTCCAAGTCGCGCTACGAGAGGTGGCAGCTGAGGAAGCAGCAGGCGGGGCTGTGAAGCCCTTACGGCTCACCAAGAACCCTCCAGACACAGCTACCGTCCTTCAAGAGGACACTCAAGAAGGATCAGAAGTGGATCCTGAAGAGGAGGTCGACAGAATTCACCAGCCAGCTGAGAGGAGGCAGAAGGGACGTCCAGTCAAGGCCCCAGCATCTCTTCAATGCTTCGGGTGAGGACGCCATAAGCATGTAGGTTCCGCTCTGCCATTTGCAGAGCTGGACAAATTGCTCCAGCAGGGCATTCAAGAACCTGTGGATTCAAGTCCATGGGAAACCCCCATAGTAACGCCTCTAAAAGCTAATGGGGACAAACGGATATGTGCAGACTACAAGTGCACACTGAATAAGGCACTGCAACAGCACGCTTATCCAGTGCCGGTAGTAAGTCACATTCTGGCCTCCCTTGGGGGGGCGCATTTTTGCAAAGCTTGACCTGGCACAGGCCTATCCACAGTTACCTGTTGATGAGGCAGCTGCAGAGGTCCAGACTATTGTAACTCACAGAGGAGCCTTCAAGGTCAAGAGACTGCAATTTGGAGTAAATGTAGCCCCTGGCATATTCCAAAGTGTCATGGAGAGCACACTTTGAGCTATTTGTGGGGTCTGTCCCTACTTTGATGACGTCCTCATTGCTGGGGAGTCATCCCAAAATTTAGCAGAAAGACTAAGGGCTGTCTTGCTTTGTTTTCGAAAAACAGGCCTTAAACTAAAGAAGGATAAATGTAAGATAGGAGTCACTTCTACTGACTTCTTAGGATTAAGGATTGATGCTCAAGGCATTCACCCTGCTGAAACTAAATTGCAAGCTATCCAGCAGGCCCCAAGCCCTAAGTCTAAGAGTGAGCTGCAAGCCTTCTTGGGGCTATTAAATTTTTACCATGCATTTCTCCCACATAAAGCTGCAGTGGCAGAGCCATTACACAGGCTCTTAGACAAGCAGGCTCCTTGGCAGTGGACTAAAGTCCATCACAAGAGTTTCAATGAGGTTAAGGCCTTGCTCACTTCTAATGCTGTTCTAGCGCATTTCAATGAGCAACTGACTGTTTGCATCGCATGCGATGCATCTCCTTATGGGGTGGGAGCCGTACGTAGCCATCTGAAGGCTGATGGGACGCAGGTCCCTGTGGCCTATTACTCAAGGACTCTGTCTTCTGCAGAATGAAATTACGCTTAAATTGACAGAGAAGCCTTAGCCATAGTGGCTGGCATTAAGAAATTTCATGATTTCTTATATGGCCGTCATTTCACGGTCTTTACTGACTGTTAAGTTCTGGGTTCGAGTGCAATGATGAAGACAAATGACAACCTTGAAGAGTTCTTTATTCTTACACCCAACAACTAACAAAAGTAAACAGTTTTCTTTTAAAGGCGAATGGACCCGGACAACGGCAAACAATGTAACTAAAGTGTTTTACTTGAAGAACACGTAAAAGAGACAATGATAGTATGGGCGAAGAACTTTGGATATTCTATAGAATTAGAAGATTGGCAAAAACTGTGGGATAAAAACATTAATAAAGCAGTAACATACAAAGAAAACTTATATAAAATGTTTTATAGATGGCATATGACACCAGTTCGCTTAGCGAAAATGTTTAAAAATTTATCAGATACATGTTGGAAATGTAAGCAAAAACTGGGTACCTATTATCATGCCTGGTGGACATGTTCTATTGCAAAAAAATATTGGTCTAAGATTTATAGATGGTTAGAAAAGATGATGAAAATTCAGATAGAATTTAAACCAGAACTGTTCTTGTTAGGTATATTAAGACCTAACTACGGCAAAGAAAATGATTATTTAATATTACATGTATTGACAGCTGCAAGAATAGTATTCGCCCAATTTTGGAAAAATGAAAACCTACCATCAGACCAGATTATAATTTTGAAAATCCTAGATTGTGCAGAAATGGACAGATTAACGTTAGAGATGAAGGAGAAAGAGGACTCAATCTTCTATAAAACCTGGGGAAAATTTTATCAGTTGGTTGAAACACGTTAGAATAAGAAGAGGTGAATGCCTTGAGCATCAATCCTTAATCCTAAGAAGTCAGTAGAAATGACTCCTATCTTGCAGAAACTGCCACTGACCACACGCTTACACGCGTGCTGACATGAGTGCTGTCAGGATGGCCTGACAAGTGCCCAGATACTGAGTTCCAAAGCTTCTGGCACAAGAAGCATGAGTTTTCCATTTTCAAGAGTAGCCTGTTATGGGGCAGCAGGGTAGTGATTCTAGCCTCATTGAGGTCTGGAATCTTGATCTCTCTGCATGAGGGACATCCTGGTATAGTCAGGATGAAAGTGCTTGCACGCAGCCATCTTTGGTGGCCTGGACTCGATAAAGCCATCGAGGCCCAGGTGCACGGGTGCCAAGTGTGCCAATAATCTCAGCCTGAAATGGCTCAGGCCCCAGTACATAGGTGGGAGGAAACTCAAACCCCATGGTCTAGGGTGCATAGAGATTACGCTGGGCCCTGTCAGGGGCAATTCTTCCTGGTTGTTGCGGATAGCCATTCCAAGTGGCTAGAGGTTGTTCCTGTTTCCTCCACTACTGCTGCCAGGACCATCCAGGTGTTGAGAGGAATTTTTGCATGACATGGTTTTCCAGATGTTCTGGTTTCGGATAATGGCCCTCAATTTACCTCTTCTGAGTTCCAGGCTTTTCTTCAGGCCAATCTGATCCGGCATGCAACATCAGCTCCCTTCCACCCACCCTCCAACGAACTGGCAGAGAGAATGGTGCGTACCACCAAAGATGCCCTCAAGAAACTGACTTACGGTAACTGGCATCACAGGTTAGCAGATTTCCTTCTTGCACACCGCACCACACCATGCACTGCCACAGGGAAGAGCCCTGCTGAACTGCGCTGGGGTCACCGCCTCATCACTAAACTGGACAGGCTGCACCCTGGCTGGGTGGCTTCACAGGTGTCACAACCGCAGGCACCTAGGAGACTCCAGGTGGGCGATCCAGTTTGGGCAAGGAATTATGGGCCTGGACATCTCTGGGTCACAGCTGTGGTCTGCAAGGTCTCTGGGCCGTTGTCATACGAAGTTGCCTTGGGTGACAGCTGCATTCTTCGCAGACACATAGACCAACTGCATTGGAGACTGGACTCGTACCCTTCCGCTCCTGGGGGGGGGGAGGACCATAATGTGCATTCTGGGTCACAGTTTCCCAGGTCTAACAGGCCATCACTAGCTGCTACTGAGGCTGTTTGGAATTCATCCCAAGGTTCCGCAAGTATTTCTAACAGGAATTCGCTGGATAGGGGATCATCCCACACATCCATAATTACTCCAAACAGGGAGTCATCAGGGGCACTTGCCAAATTCCGCAATTGCTCCCAAAAGGAGGTCTCCAACAAAAGGGGTTGCCATGGAGGCGACTCCTGACTCTGGCACCTCTGGCACGTTCTTGGGGGCCACAGAGTACTGGGGCACTTCCGCTACCCAGCCCTCTCCATCTGCTGGCCTTGGGCTCGAGGGACAGTGTTCCCAAGAGGGGTCCATTGTGGACTCGGGGACTTCCACCCCTCCAAGATATGCTGGCTTAGACTTGGAGGGTTCAGCCAGCCAGCAGCTGGGTGGGTCAACCAGCTATTTGGGGCAGCAAAGTCCTGGCCTGCCTAGCCTGGTAGACGAGCAGGTAGGCCAGGCACCCTCATCAGGGTCACCTGGGGATTTAGAGCAGCAACACCCTCGCCTGCCTTGCCTGGTAGGTGAGTAGGTGGGCCAGGCAATCTTTCCGGGCATTAGAAGGTCGCAGAGGGCCAAGTGCCCACCCAAACATCTGAGAGACTTTGTGAAGTTGCTGTCAAATCATGAGGGACCTGCTCATGAGGCCCCTGAATAAGGGGAGCAACTCGTGGGTAGATTATTTTGTATTATTTGATTTCGGATACATTTATTGTATTAATCAATATTGAAGAGTTTGCCTGATGGCAGACTCAAGTATTCCACACTCCTTGCATTTGATTAATTAAACTGTATGACACTCTTTCCAATGCATGGCATACATGTGAGTGCACAAAGTATGTTCCATCTAGGGGGAGGGGTGTTGTGTCCGGAGCCTGCAAAAGCAGGCTCGGGACGTTGCATTGATCCCGGGCATTCCAAAAGCTGCCTGGGACCAGACAGAGCGGCGCCAGCCTTATGCGCATGCGCATGGCGCGAAAATGCTCTGTTTTGTTGGTTGACATTGTCCAGGTTTCTGTGCCTTTTATTTTTGCTTGAGTGTTGTTAGAAGGAGAATAAAGAGTTGTTCAACATCGCCATGTGTCTTCATCATTCGCACGCGAACGAAGTATACAACACATAGATAGATAGATAGATAGATAGATAGACAGACAGACAGACAGACAGACAGACAGACAGACAAATGGAGAGAGAGGGAGAGATGGAGGGAGGGAGGGAGAGAGGGAAAGAAAGATGAGAGACAGAGACAGAGAGAGAGAAAGAGAGATAATAATGATGATAGATGATGGATGGAGAGAGAGAGAGAGAGAGAGAGAGAGAGAGAGAGAGAGAGAGAGAGAGAGAGAGAGAGAGAGAGAGAGAGAGAAATGGACAGGCAGACAGGCAGACAGACGGACAATGAATAGATGCATGGATAGACAGACCAGAATGATAGACAGATAGACAACAACTAAGGATGACTGGGTGGATGGAGAGAGAGATGGATGGAGACAGACAGACAGACAGACAGACAGACAGACAGACAGACATGGATGGATGCATGGATAGACAGAAAGAGAGATAGGGATGGGATGGGGTTGGATTTATAGATAGAGTGACTGAAAAAGGCAGACAGGCAGGCAGACAGACAGACAGACACAGACTGATAAAGATGGATGGATGGATAGATGGATGGATGGATGGATGGATGGATGGATGGATGGATGGATGGATGGATGGATGGATGGACGGACAGACAGAGACAGATTAAATTGCCAGCCATTTTATTGTTGAAGTGACACAAAGGTGGAATTTCAGTAAAAAAAACCAGGAGAATAAATGAGGATTTTCACTCTTCCCGGTTTCTTGGCTGGGGAGATGCTACAAGCTACGAGCTGGGATTTGCATTCAGTTGCTGCTTTCCTCTGCAAAAAGAAACAGTTTTCATCCTTTTTCTCGCTCTTTATCTATTTTTAATCTCAAGAGCTGACGTGTCTGGGAAGCCCAGAGACTATTGTCTTCATCTGTCTTTTTACAGGGCCCACACAGCAACTCCTGCAAGGGGAAGGAAGGACACAACGGTAGTTTCTTTGCACTTTCTAGTTAGGAGAAGAAATGGTCTATTTTCCTGAACCATGGTTTGTGGGGAGGTCATTTGTCTCTTGCACCGGCCTTGGGCTTGTTCACAACCTGATTCAGATGATACTGGCAAGAACAAAGGGAGCATGGTCAAATAAGTCAAGATGGTGGCCACAATAATACAATCAAAGCTCTGCCTGGTTTTGATACACCAAGTTGTTTGAAAGAAGCAGCTATAAAAAGCTCCAAATTTCATTCTCCCCAGGTTAGTTTTGTGGGCTTTGAGAAAATACAGCAATATTTTTCAACCTTTACAATTGAAGAGGTATGGACTTCAGCTTCCAAGGTTTCCCAGACCAACTTTGCAATAAAATATTTTAAAGTTAAAATTCAATAACCAAATTTGCAGCGGGGGGAGGGGGAAACCCCAGATCTGGAATACAAAAATGACAAAGGATTTAAGGAACCCCACACCACGATGCAGATCAGATTGTCTGTTTCATAAACATGAAATCAAATTGAGTTGCAACTCTACAGAAATCTCATTTGCGCTTTGATTGCTATTATAACTCAGAGATTGTTTTTAGTCAATAATAAATATCTGAGTTTCAATGAAATGAGGTATGCAATTTTGGGGGTAAATAAAGATGCATTGTTAAATGTCTGAACACATTTGCAGAATGCATTTTTGGGTGCTTAGGGCTATTTCAGCAGTGACATGCATTTTAGAGCGGTTGTTTTTATAGATTTCTTCCCCAAGGAATCAGCATCAATTTCATTATGGTTATCAGACCAGAAAGCACAAGAATAACACAATATTAAAAATGTAATACATTGCAGGCACTTAGGCAACCCCCCTTTTTTGTTACAAGCCAACAATAAAACATTTAAATAATAAAAAACCTCACATTTGTCATATTAAATTTCCTTTATTATTAATGTTATCATTGCTGACTACTTTCCATTGCTAAAAGATGAAAAAGTAACTTAGCAGAGGTCTGAGCATCAGAGCCATTAATTAAATTAAATGGCCATCACACAAGCTGTGAATACAGATAGTCCTCATCTTATAACAATTCACTTAGTGACTGTTCAGTTGCAATTGAATTGAAAAAAAGTAACTTATGACCATTGCTTACACTTATGACTGTTGCAGCATCCCCATGATCAAATGATCAAAATTCAAATGCTGCAGTTGCTGCTACAGAGAAGTGGGGGGAAGGTGTCAGCCTATTCCCCAAGGCGCCTGAAGGCAGGACAAGAAGCAACGGATGGAAACTAATCAAGGAGAGAAGCAAACTGGAAACTAAGGAGAAACTTCCTGACAGTGAGAACAATTAATCAGTGGAATGGCTTGCCTCCAGAAGTTGTGGGTGTTCCAACACTGGACGTTTTCAAGAAGAGATTGGACAACCATTTGTCTGGGTTGTATAGGGTCTCCTGCCTAACCAGGAAGTTGGACTAAAAGGCTTCTAAGGACGCTTCCAATTCTGTTATTCTATCATTCTGAAATTGTTCTCAACATCCTACACAGCCCAACATCACTCAGCATTAGGCCAATGGATGTAAATTTGACAAACACTTGCCTAAAAACCAAAAGACTGTTCATATAAGCTTTTTCCAGTGCTTGTCAATGTTGATTTATTTATATTGAATTTACTGAATTTGTATTGCTGCTGAAACCCTGTGACAGCTCTGGCTTCCTTCAAACCCTTGATCAAATTGCATTAAGAGTCCTTCCCTGTTTGTAACTAGCAGTGGCACAAACATGTCATGGACACAGCTTCTTCTCTGTCACATCTCCACAATGCTGTCTTCTTTAGCCACTCAATCTGGGCATAAGGTTTAAGTCATCCTGAGATGCTACACCATGAAAATAATCTCTCCCCCCCCCACACACACTTTCTTCTACAACTAATTCTTGCTTAACGATCACTTGTTTAGTGACCATTTGAATTGAGAATGGCACTGAACAAATGGCACTTTCAGCAGTTGCAGATCCCCACAATGGTGTGATTGCAATTCAGGCACTTGCAACTGGCCCACATTCCCAACCACTTGAAATCTTCCCTGCTGGATTCCCATGAGCAAAATCAATGGGGAAGCGGGAAGGAATTCAAAAGTTATGATCACACAAGGTCCTCACTTAACAACCTGCTGTCATTTGCTTAATGACAGCAATGGGAACTGCTGAATTGCCAATTCTAAGTGGCGTGATTGTGTTATGTTTGCTTACAACCAGATTGCTTAACAATGGACATTCCAGTCCTAGTTACCATCATTAAATGAGGACTACTTGTAATACTGTCCAAGGGCAGTTTCTATGCAGGTAGTCCTTGACTTACAACCATTCATTTAGCGACCATTTGAATTACAATGGCACTGAAAAAGGCAAAGTCCATGGGGAAGCCAGATTCACTTAAAAACCAACTTTTTAGCAACTGTGGCAAGGTCCTAAACAACTGTGGCAAACTCACTGAACAACCCACGTAGCAAAAGATTGAGCAATTTTGGGCTCAATTGTCCCAAAGGTGGGGTTTTTTTTTTTTTTTGCAAAAGGTAACTGGACCTTATTTGTTTTTTCCTTGAAGACATTTCGCTTCTCATTCAAGAAGCTTCTTCTGTTCTGACTGAACGGTGGAGGAGGGAAGGACTTATATTCCTTTCAGTCATCTGGTCATTAGTACTCTTTCTGAGAGTTGTTGATGCCACTTCAATCCTCCACCATTCAGTCAGAACTGAAGAAGCTTCTTGATGAGAAGCAAAACATCTTTGAGGAAAACTACAGATGTAGGATGTTGAAAACAATTTCAGAATGATAGAATAACAGGATTGGAAGTGTCCTTAAAAGACTTCTAGTCCCTGGTTAGGCAGGAGATCCTATACAATCCAGACAAATGGTTGTCCAATCTCTTCTTGAAGTGACTGATTGGAAGCTGAGTGTTTATTGGCCTGACACCTATGCAGAGTTAGCAGCAGACGTTCACACATTGGGTCCAGAGAGAGAAGTATCTGCTGCTACCTAGGATCGAACTCACAACCTCCTGATTATGAGGTGAGAGCTCCACTTTTAGGCTATCACGCCGCTCTAATATCCAATAAACCAAAACATCTGAGTCTGGTTGAACTTTGCCAATTCTTCATTCTTGAACCATGCCTGCACAGCACATACATTCCAGGCAAAATTGTCACAACTCTGATTCCAGCAAAGTTTTCTTTCAATTATCTTTAAAAGTATTGCCTGGAACTAGTGAAGAGAGGCAAACATTACTTTCATCCAAAGTTTAAATAAGTGATCTGCTCTGGCCTCCATTGTCCAGGATGCTATTTTTAAATGCAAAGTTGAAATGTTTACAGTCTCTTTTGGATATATCCAGATGTGGACATAAAACCTGAAAGACCAATTCCAAAGGAGTGAGTCACTTTATTGTTTACTTCCATAAAATGCCCTAAAATGTGCACTGCTAAATTCCTTTTTAATCTGATTGGCTTTATCGACTGCAGTGCTTCTCAATCTTGGCAACTTTAAGATGTGTGGATTTCAACTCCCAAAATTCCCCCTATTGGCTGGCTCTTAAAGTTGCTATGGTTGAGAAATATTGATCTGTTGCCATTTCAAGACTGAAAAGTGAATTGCCAGTAATCAACAAGAGCTGAAAACATCACACAAATCTTCTGCAAATTATTAACTACGAATCTAATACAGGTTGTTTTTTTTACTTACGACCATAATTGAGCCCAACATTTCTGTTGCTAAACAAAACATTTGTTAAGTGAAATTGCTCCATTTTACAATCTTTCTTAGCACAGTTGTTAAGTGAATCACTGCAGTTGTTAAATTAGTAACATGGTTGCTAAGGGAACCTCGCCTCCCCTTTGATTTTGCTTATAAGAAAGTCGCAAAAGGGGATCATATGACCCCAGGACACTGCGACTGTCATAAATATGAATCAATTGCCAAGCATCCAAAGTTTGATCATATTTATTTATTTATTTATTTTTCGGATTTGTATCCCGCTCCTCTCCGCAGACTCGGAGCGGCTCACAACATACAAATAAACAATTCAATATAAATCCAAAAAAAACATTAAAAATAAACCCCACACATACATATGATGTGTATATGACCATGGGGATGCTGTAATGGTAACTAAGTGTGAAAAACAGTAAGTTACTTTTTCTAGTACGGTTGTATCTTTGAATAGTCACTAAATGAACTATTGTAAGTTGAGGACCATCTGTATCTTATTTTTTTTTAAAAAAAACTTGTGCACAAAATAAATTAGAGTACAGTTGGACATTGTACCACCTAAGTTACAATAACAAAAGAGGCACATTTTTTATTGATTTATAGTTAATTATATCATTATTTTACTAATAGAGCTATTTTACTAAAGAAGAAAAACAAAAACCCTCCTGTTCTAAAGCAGCTTGGCACCAGCTTAGATTTTAAAGATATGTAATAATTCCCTAGCATTCAAATATACTACAGATAGTCCTTGACTTACAACAGTTTGTTTAATGACTGTTCAAATTTACAACAGCATTGAAAACAATGACACGATCGTTTTTCACATTTACAACCATTTCGGCATCCCCATGGCCACGTAATCAAAATTCAGACGCTTGGCAACTGACTCGTATTTACAACTTTTGCAGTGTCCCAGTGTCACGTGATCTCCTTCCGCAACCTTCTGACAAGCCAAGTCAATGGGGAAGCCATTGACTTCACTACTAACTTTAACAAATGTGCTAACTTAGCAACAGCAGTGATTCACTTAACAGTCGTGGCAAGAAAGGTCGTAAAATGGGACAAAATTTACAGCAATTGTCTCACTTAGCTACAGAAATTGGGGCTTAGTTGTGGTCATAAGTTGAATGGTAAAACCTGGAGTATTCCCTGCCTATTCTCTGGCTAGAACTAAGGAAACAGAAAATTGTCCTGAAGAATAAAATGTGCGCGCCCTCTACTGACCTTTTCACAGAATGCAAGTGATGGTGCTTCTTTGGCCCAGGTGGTGCCAATTTAGACACCAGATTCAGGTACCAGATTGAAGCTAACAAAGTGATTCTTAAACAATAGCAGTGTTTCTCAACCAGTGGTGGGATTCAGCCAGTTCGCACCACTTCGGCAGAACTGGTAGCTAATTTTTTTGTTGCCCAGGCCCAGAATGGACTTCCAGAAGTGGCATCCACCCAGAGAACCGGTTGTTCACCTATTTGAATCCCACCACTGTTCTCAACCTTAGCAATTTTTCAATGAGTGGAGTTCAACTCCCAGAATTCCCATGTGGCATTCTGGGAGTTGAAGTCCACTCATCTTAAAGTGGACTTCCAAAAGTGGAAGTGGACTTCCAAAGTGGAGAAACACTGAACTAAGGGGAAATAACAGGAGAAGTTCACATTTCCAGTGGATCAGAATTCCCCAACTTTTCCGTGAGAGCAGCGGGCAAACGGACATGTGCAAAGTTCTATTTGCGTGAGCAGCGGTCACGCACGCCCATCAATTGTGCAAATGGAGCACACATGCTCAACCCGCTGCTCACACAAGTGAGGATGTATGAACGTGCGCACTAGCCCACTTCCGTGGCCCAGTTCTGAACAGCTCAAGGCGTGGTAATGGGCCACAGCTAGGGGGATGGGGACCCATGCTGTAGATCTCTTCTTTCCCGGCTTCAGTTTATGCCAGTTCCCCATCATCCATCACAAAGCCCATCCTTTCAGGTGCAAAGTTTATTTCATGTCCAATAAACATAATTGCTGGTATAGAATTCATCAAGATAGGCCTAAGATTGCAACATAGAGGAAAAATTTTGGGAATTTTCACAGCTGAGTGGTGGTGTTTAGGAATGGACCTTGGAGATCTTTTAGTCCAATCTTCTGCTCAGACTATAGCAGAGGTCCCCAACCTGCTGGCCACCAGGGACCAGAGAGGTTTTTGAGAGAGGTTTTTCTGCAGACCGGAGGGTGTGTGGTTTTGTGTGCTGCCTGCATCCTGCAGATGGGGTTTTGCTTGTTTGTGTGGCCCGGTTGCTGGCATGCTGTGGCCCGGTACTGGTCCAGGGACCAAGGGTTGGGGACTTCTGCCCTATAGCATTTCAGACAAATGATTGTCCAATGGGTGTGACATCACATTCAACCTGTGGGGAAGTTGTACCTGTGTCCTTCCTTCCTTCCTTCCTTCCTTCCTTCCTTCCTTCCTTCCTTCCTTCCTTCCTTCCTTCCTTCCTTCCTTCCTTCCTTCCTTCCTGAAAATAACAAGATGCCATGAGATTTTGTTTTCTCAGTCTTGCAGACCCCGCTGCCTGAGAGCACCAGGATGCAAACTGGCAAAATGCTTTCCCTGCTGGTAAGGTGACCAACTTTTTTTACAATTAAAAGGAGGACACAAATAAATTGAAGAAAAAGATATCGTAAATAAAAGAAACATTTTATTCATTGCAACAATAATACAAAATACACTATAATATGATAAATGCATAATAAAAAACATTTGTAACAATATTTTATATTGTAATTATGCTTACATGCCGTGCCCTGCCCACAGCCACCCTGCCAGCACTGCTGCCCTGCCATTTAGAGTGGGCCCTGTGGCTCCCAAAGCACCAGCTGCGCCGGCTCCAGCCCCGGGGGGCAGCCCGCTGTTGACACACCCCACCTGCAGCCGCCCTGCCAGCACCACCACCCACCTGCGCAACCCCATGTAGAGCAGGCCCCATGGCTCCCACAGCATGGAGGGCAGCCGGCCACCGCCGCCCCTCACACCCCTGCCCGCAGCAGCCCTGTCGTCCCTGCCTCTGGCACCCGCAGCCATTATTGCCCTAGCAGGGCTGAAGATCAAGAGAAAGTTACCGTGGCATCACCGCTCCAGTCTCCTCCAGGTATCTTTGGGACTAACTGGGAGATGGTGTAGTTGGGTAGCAGGGAGGGGTGCAAAGTTCCTGACAATTTGCCTTCGTTGCAGACAACTTACATGTGCAAAATTTGCTGGCCGGGTGTTTTGGCGCACTCAGCAGCAATTCCTATTGGCTTTCAAAAGCCAATAGGAATAGCACAGCTCATGCAAAAGTTGAAAAAAAAACCTCAAATAAGGTGCCGGAACGCCGTTCTGAGCATTCTATGAGGGGGGGAAAAGCCTTGCAAATTAGTCTTCAAATATCGAAAAGGAGGACATGTAGGAGGACACTTTTCAAGGGAGGACAGAACTCACAAAAGGAGGACTGTCCTCCCTAAAGGAATGCTAGGTTAGTTGGGCTTTTTAAATGAATCCAGAAAGGCAAGTCTCACCTACCGGTAGCAGATTCCTGTAGCCACATCTAAAGCCTCTTCTGTCTCCATGTCTAGCCCTAGAGCACAGGGGAGATGTAGAAGAATTAACCACGTTCAGATTTCCTCTGCCCCACCATTTTAGCCAGATAAACGTCCTTCAAGCTTGTATTATGTTTGGCCTTCTGTGAACTTCAAGATTGGCTAACATTTTTGTTTGGCTGAGAAAAAATTGCTCTTTAAAACCAATAGATGGTGCCATTCATCCTTCTTTCTTGGGCACTACTTTTTAAAAATAAAATTTTGCTAAAGCCCAGATTTAATATGGCAGAAGACATTTTTTTTTCAAACAGTTATCAATCCTGCCAGATATGCTTAAAGAATCTGGCATTTGTCATATCCCTTTCCTGGCAGCCAACTGTGCCCAACTGTGGCTAAACTGGCTAACAAAAACATTTCGAAGCAGTTTTACAGATAGTCTTTGAGTTATGACCAAAATTTCTGTTGCTAAAGAAAGTGGTTGTGAATTTAGTTACCCGATATTTTACAATGTTTTTTTCTCACAGTTTTTAAGCAAATTACTGCAGTTCTTAAATAAATCTAGCCTCTTGCATTGCCTTTGCTTGTTGTAAGTTGGCTGGGAAGGTCAGACATAGTAATGACGTGACCTTGGGATGCTGCAATCATTGTAAATACGTGCCATTTGGCAAGCATCTGAATTTTGATCATGTGACCGTAGGGATGCTGTGAAGGTTGTGAGTGCAAGGACCTGTTGTAAGTACTTTTTTCAGTGCCATTATAACTTCAGTGGTCACTAAACGAATAGTGGTAAGTTCATGACCTTGACCTAGAACTACAGTTGAGACCAGAATTTATCTTGCTAAGTGAAATAAGTTTTGCTCCATTTTATGACTTTTCTTGCCACATTTGTTAAGTAAATCATTGCAGTTGTTAAATTAGTAACATGGTTATTAAGCGAATCCGTCTTCCCCATTGACCTTGCTGGTCAGAAGGTTGCAAAGGATGATCACGTTACCCTGAGATTCTGCCACTGTCATGACTACAACAGGTCCTTGCACCCCCAACCTTCACAGCATCCCCATGGTCACATGATCAAAATTCAGATGCTTGCCAACCAGTTGCTAAGCATCCGAATGTAAATGGGGATGCTGCAACGGTCATAAGTGTGAAAAATGGTCATGTTCCTTTTTGCAGTGCCATTATAACTTCAAACAGTCACTAAATGAATGTTTTAAGTTGTGGACTACCTATACTGATGATAGAAAACTATAGACATCCTAGTGTGTCTCAAATGCAGACGGTGGTCATCTGGAATTTGCAGAATCCATCCATCCATCTCCTTTCACTAATTCTAGCCTTGGCTGGTTCATGTCTAGCCAAGATGCTTAAGCGTAACTTTTAATATTTAATTTGAACCAAGTTGGACTTTGCCCAAACCTTAGCAAGATCTGAGCAAGCAGAACAAAAAGGCAAGGAATTTTGGACCTTACGTAGGAAGAGACACTTGCAAGATTATCTCTTGGCTGCGAAGAAGTCTTGAAAAGTAAGTACCGCCATTTCCTTGGGAACTGCTCTGCAATTTTAAAAGAAGAGACAGCCAGGGTGAAATCCTGGTTAAATGTTGGGCTAGATCTGGGAAAACCCCAGCTGACAGCTCCCTTCATCCAGGAAAGTTCAGTGGATGTCTTTGGGTCTCCCTCTCTCTCTCTCCCTCCCTCCCCATCTCCCCCCCTCCTCTCTCCAAGAGACAATGAGTTCTAATCCCATTTTAGGTACAAAAGCTGGCTGGGTGACTTTGGGCCAATCACCAGGAAGCAGTTCCACCTTAAGCTAGAAAGCCGAGTGGGTGAATTTTGCGCCAGTCACTATCGCTCAGCCTAGCCTGCTTCACAGGGTTGTTGTTAAGGGGAAAATAGAGGGAGGAAGGAGGATTAGGTTGGTTTGCTGCCTTGAATTATTTATAAAGTCATAACAGTGTGCCAAAAATGTAATAAATAAATAACAGTAAAAAACACTTGGTTTTAAGAAACATCTTAAGCTAGATTTCCTCTCCATGCTAACTTCAGCTCACAAGTGAAAAGAAGCAGTGAAAAGAAGCAGTGCAGGGTGTTGGTGTTGTTTTTGGCAAGCGGTGTGTTCTTGCGCTAAAATTGATTTATGCAGCAATCTTTTTCTAGCATGCCTGGATCTCCAGGGAGAAAACCAAATTCTCAAGTCACAATACCCCAGGGAAGGAATTCAGTTGCTGAATTAGTCACCCGGTAAGCAACATTTGATTAAAATGCATTACAGTGAAACAAACCTTGATTTATTAAGAGTTTTTACCACAAGTGATTTGGGGTCCTTCAATGAAATTCTGGCATGACATCATTTAGCAAATGATGCAAATTGCGTCATTTGCATCCTTTGCGTGATGATATTGCTCCCATTACAGGTAGTCCTCAAATTACAACCATTTGTTTAGTGACCGTTCAAAGTTACAACAGGGCTGAAAGAAGTGACTCATAACCAGTTTTCACATGTATGCCTGTTTAGCATCCCCAAGGTCACATGATCAAATTTTGGATACAAGGCCTGGAGACTAAAACATATGAAGAATGGCTGCAGGACTTGGGTTTGTCTAGTCTAAAGAAAAGAAGAAACAGGGATGACATGATAACAGTATTCCAGTATTTGAGGGGCTGCCACAAGGAAGAGGGGGTCATGTTATTCTCCAATGCACCAGAGGGAGAAACAATGATTGGAAATTGACCAAAAAGAGAAGCAACCTAGAACTAAAGAGAAAATTCCTGACAGTGAGGACAATTAGCCAGTGGAACAGCATGCCACCAGAAATGTGGGCACTCCATCACTGGAGATCTTTAAGAAGAGACTAGACAATCACCTGTCTGAAATGGTGTAGGTTCCCCAGCTTAAGCGGGAGGGGGGCTGGACTAGAAGACCTCCAAGGTCCCTTCCAGCTCTATTCTATTCTATTCTATTCTATTCTATTCTATTCTATTCTATTCTATTCTATTCTATTCTATTCTACTCTACTCTACTCTACTCTACTCTACTCTATTCCACTTAGCAATGGACATTTTGGCTCAATTGTGGTCCTAATGTGATGATTACCAGTCCTCCATCTCTCTGAACAGGAATTCAAAATATCTGAAATAGCTTCATTCATTGAAGTTGTATAAATTTACTCACACATAGCCCCTTCCCCAATTCATTTCACTTCCAATCTACACTTCTTCCTCACGCTTCCTAGATCCTCATCGATTTTTCTCTTTATAGGTATCAGAACATGTCTGATTGCGCAAATCCTTCCTCAGCTGTTCAGAAAACCCAGGTGAGAAAATAGTAGCATTTTAAGCAGGGTGTATAAAAAATTACAAATTGGGCTTGCTTTCACACAACTCTCTCCCATTTTCTGGCTTTCTACAATTTATTAAAGAGCAGTTAACCAAACAGTTTAGGTTAACTCAGCCAGTTTGTCAGGGAATTGCACAGCAAGTATATAAAGGAAGTCTGACACGAACTTGCAGTTTTATATAAATAAATATATTTAACATTTATTTTTATAGTGGACAAGACAGTTAGGAACACAGGAATATTGTGAGGTAAATCTAAACAGCATACAGAATACATGCCAAAAAAGGCGGGAAAATAGGGAAACTCCCCTTTTATACCCACAGCAACCAATCACAGTGTAGATTGCCTCACGCAGGAGCCAGCACTCTCCAATCAAATGGAAATGTTTAAACAAAGGGAGGGGAAAATACTGTAATTAATATCACCCAAGAAAAGCGTATGAATGTATTTGCTAGGCATTTATCTGAGCCGCTTAAACATGTGAACCTAAATGTTGGCTCTCTTTTGAATCAGCCACAAATTGTATAATTTTAAAATACCATAGGGTTGCCATGAGTGAAAATGGCGGTCACTAAATGAATGGTTGTTAAATCAGGGACACAAGAACTTCATTTTTTTTATTTTAAAAATAAAGAAGATACCTGACACATCCTTAAAAACATCCTTACTATAAGCAGTGTATCTTTCCTGCAAAATCCTGAATCTCACCTTTCCATAATATATATCACAGGTAGTGCTCAACTTACAACAGTTCATTTAGAGACCATTCAAAGTTACAACAGCACCCAAAAAAGTGACTTAGGACCATTTTTCACACTTATGACCGTTGCAACGTCCCCATAGTCACGTGATCAAAATTCAAATGCTTAGCAATTGATTCACATTTATGATAGTTGCAGTGCCCCAGGGTCATATGATCGACTTTTGCAACCTTCTGACAAGCAAAGTCACTGGGGAAGCCAGATTCACTTAAAATCCATGTTACTAACTTAACAACTGCAGTAATTCACTTAACAAATGTGGTAAGAAAGGTTGTAAAATGGAGCAAAATTCACTTAACAACTGTCTCGCTTAGCAAGAGAAATGTTGGGTTCAGCATCATTGTACGACTACTTATATATGCATCTGACCACATCTGCATGCATTTCATGTCAGATGCATGGAAAGTCATCAGAAGAGAATTACAAGCCATAGCCCACTTCTGCAGCTTTTCAAGACTGCATTGCTTCCTGGTTGGGATGAGGCCCTGGCAGAATACACCAGAATGCAAAAGCAGCTGCACGTTGCAGGAATTGCAGTCCTGACTTTGGGACTTGTTTTTGCACTGGTTTACTTTTTTAAATTTAGTTGTCCATCTAACCTCTGCTTCTTCAGCCACTCCTTTTCCTCACAAAGTACATATTTGAAGAAATGTGGGTTTCTCAAAACTCAAGGGAGGGAGTGATGGGAGAATCCGGAGATCCGAAATTGTGAGTCTAATTTTGACATCTTCAATCCAATGTTTGGGAAATAAACTGGTAGGCATTTTTACAATGGCCAGGAGTCATTCAAGTGCAAAAGGCCGAACATCCGAAGGGCAAAGTTTAAAGCCAAAGAAGGTTAAACATTGCAGGACTGGCATGAGCTGAAATAGCAGAGTGGTGTTTTATTATATTTAGTAAAGAATGCAATCCATCTGTTGTTTTGCTTCTGATGCATTTTCAGACCCCAGAGAAAGGTTTTTCCAAGAAGATGGAAGCTGCTCAACCAGGAATCGACCTGCGCATTATGAACAAGAAATCAAGGGAAAAGCTTGCTCTCCAGCAAGCAAGGCCGTTTATAACAAAAACCAAGAAAGTTTCCTACCGCAAATCTGACCCATCTTCACCAGATATGATGGGACATATAAACCAAACCTCTAACTTTGATCTAAACAAGACTGGGAAGAAGATGGAAACCTTGCATCACCCCAAAATCAAATTTCAGCGTAGGATGGAGCATCCGGTTCCTTGCTCGTTCAACATCAGTAGGAGGGAAGAACAAGGGATGGGTGCTCTCGCTGTGCCTGATGGTGATTTAGGCAAAAAGGTGGGTGTTGTTTTTTTTCTTCCTAAACCCAGAGGAGAGGGAGAAAGGCTGCTCCAGAAAGCCCAAGTTTTCAGTTCTGTCTTTCCCTGCTTTAAAAAGGGAGGTGACCCTTTCAGAGCAATGAAGTTAAGCAGAAGAGAAGATACATTCCAAAGAGGAAAAGGCACCACCAAGTAATGCCAACCCTTTAGATAAATATACTGCTCATCCAGTCTTGGAGGAAGCTGCTGGGGATCACACAAACCTCCCACCCCTGCTGTGTATGAGGTCCATGACTTTGGGGCAAGATTGAAGTTCTGCTCTCCTTCCCCCCAAGAGGCCCTGCAAGTGGTCCCCGCTTGTTGACACTCTGAATACAACTCTCACCCTGACCTTATTTGAATGGGCTCTTGAAATCTGGGGTTTCCCACATTTGCCCTTTCAATGAGACATTGGCAGAAACTAAAAGTTTGAGGATCTTCTTGTGAATTATTATTTCTGGCTGCTTTTTATTGTGAAGTTGGTTTTTCTTTCACCCTTCTCCTCCTTGTCTATTTATTCTTTCTTTTCCTTCATCTACCTCTTCCTTCCACTCCTTCTTCTCCTTCCTATCTTCCTCCTCCTCTTTTAGCTCCTCCTCCTTTTTCTTCTTCTTTCTCTTTCTCTCCTGCTCCTCCATCTCTCCTCCTTCTCTTTCCTGTTCCTCCTCCTCCTTCCTTCCTCCTCCTTCCCTCCTTCTTTCTTCCTTCTCTTCTCCTCTTTCTCCTCCTCCTCCTTGTCTGTCTCCTTCTCCTCCTCCATCCTCTCTGCTCCTTCTCTCCTCCTTCTTTCCTCCTCCTCCCCCTTCTTGTCTGTCTCTTCTTCTTTTAGCTCTTCCTCATTCATCTTCTCTTTCTCTCCTCCTCCTCTTCTGCCTTTTCCTCCTCCTCCATCTCTCCTCCTCCTTCCCTCCTCCTCCTCCATCTCTCCTCCTCTTTCCTGTTTCTCCTCCTCCTCCTCTCCTCCTCCTTTCTCCTCCTCTCCTCCTCTTTCTCCTCCCCCTCATCTGTCTCCTCCTCCTTCTCCTCCTCCATCCTCTCTCCTCCTCCTCTCCTCCTCTTTCTCCTCCCCCTCATCTGTCTCCTCCTCCTTCTCCTCCTCCATCCTCTCTCCTCCTCTCCTCCTCTTTCTCCTCCCCCTCATCTGTCTCCTCCTCCTTCTCCTCCTCCATCCTCTCTCCTCCTCTCCTCCTCTTTCTCCTCCCCCTCGTCTGTCTCCTCCTCCTTCTCCTCCTCCATCCTCTCTCCTCCTCTCCTCCTCTTTCTCCTCCCCCTCATCTGTCTCCTCCTCCTCCTCCTCCTCCTCCATCCTCTCTCCTCCTCCTCTCCTCCTCTTTCTCCTCCCCCTCGTCTGTCTCCTCCTCCTCCTCCTTCTCCTCCTCCATCCTCTCTTCTCCTCCTTTTCTCCTCCTCCTCCCCCTCCCCTTCTTATCTGTCTCCTCCTCCTCCTTTCCCTTCTTCTTCTTCTTCTTTTTTTTGTATTTTGTGTTCAACATTATTCTCCAAGTTCATGGAGAGGTCAGTAGTACAAATAAGTAAATAAAATGATTTTGTATTCTTACAGGGCTAATTATCCCAAATTGCCCTTTTCTTTTTCAGTCAATTTTCATTTTAAGTCCCCATATTAGAATAGCAGAATTTATTAACCTTCCTGTGCTTCTTTGTAATATATTTTATTGACCCTGTTGTTTTCACTGGATTTAATATTTTAAAACATTGTCAACTTCCAGAATGCTCAGCAATGGCTATGCTGGCTCTAGAAATTTGGGAGTTGAAGTCCATACACCTGGAAATTACCAAGACTGGGAAAAACCTGCTCTAATTTATTGCACATAGAAATACATCACTAATACCCAAACAACTTTATCAGCATTTTTTCAGATAACACCAAGTGGCTCAGTCCGTTCTACACCAGTCAGTCAATGTCTTACTGCTCACAACTTTGTGACTTGCTGAGTTCCCTTAGTTTTAAACCTCAGTTTGTTTCCTTACAACTTGAAACAGTTGTGTTTCAATACAACTACAATAACTCACCCATTTGGTCTGTTTATCGTTCAGTACAGTGTGAAAATCCAGAAAATGGTTAGTTTAGTAATCAGGGATGTATGCTGTGTGAATCCAATGTTTTGTGTCTTTTTTCCCTATTAAATTAACATCCACCCCTTCTTCCAAGAAACTGCAGATGTCTTCATTCCAGAATTAGAGTAATAGAGTCATAGGGCTGGAAGAGACCTTGAAGATCTTCTACTCCAACCCTCTTTCCAAGGCAGAAAATCTTTTAACATCCTAGAGAGATGGCTGTTCAATCTTTTCTTGAAAAGCTCCAGTGATGGAGCACCTGCTATTCTAGGAGGCAATCTGTTCCGCTTCCACCCATTGCCTCTTTCCCTGCCTTCAGCTGCTTTGGAGAATAAGTTGACCCCTCTTCTCTGTAATAGCCCCTTAAGAATCAGAAGACAGATATCATGTCATCCCCTAAACCAGCGGTTCTCAACCTGTGGGTTGCGACCCCATTTGGGGTCGAACGACCGTTTCACGGGGGTCGCCAAACACCGCAGTCCGCCATTTCTTTTTTCCCCATTTCCCCTCGGCCGTCGCGCGCGTGCCGCGCATGCGTGATTCGGCCCATCACGCCACGCATGCGCAGTTTGGCCCATCGTGCGTGCGCTGCACATGCGCAGTTCGTCCCATTGCGCCACGCATGCGCGGTTCTGCCCGTCGTGCACCGCGCATGCGCAGTTCAGCCCGTCGTGCACGTGCCGTGCATGCGTGGTTCGGGCCATTGCACCGTGTATGCGCGGTTCGGGCCGTTGCGCTGCGCATGCGTGGTTCGGGCCGTTGCGCTGTGCATGCGCGGTTCGGGGCGTCACGTGCCGCGCATGCGCGGTTCGGGGCATCGCGCTGCGCATGTGCGGTTCGGGCCGTTGCACGCACCGCGCATGCGCGGCCCAGGTCGGGGTCGCACCGTGCATGGGCGGCGCAGGTGGGGTCTTGGCCTGAAAAAGATTGAGAACCGCTGCCCTAAACTTTCTCTTTGCTAGGCTAGATATTGTATGATTTAACGTCCTAAACCTTTATCATCTTTGTTTCCCTTCTCTGTACTCTTTTTATTTATTTATTTATAATTGCACTGGCCTTTTTGGCAGCTGTAGCACATTGATGGCTCATACTTATGTAATGGTCACTTAGATCCCTCTCACGGTTACTACTGTTGAGGTGAGTACCACCTATTCTACAACTGAGCATTTGGTTTTTCTGCCTAAGGGCAGGACCTTACTTTTCCTCACCACTGAATTTCATTTTGTTATATAATAATAATAATAATAATAATAATAATAATAATAATAATAATAATAATAATAATAATAATAATAATAATAATAAAGTTGGAAGGGACCTTGGAGGTCATCGAGTCCAACCCCCTGCTCAGGCAGGAAACCCTACACCATTTCGGACAAATGGCTGTCCAGTCTCTTCTCAAAAACTTCCAGTATTGGAGCATTCAATCTGGAGGCAGATTGTTCCACTGGTTAATTCTTCTAACTGTTAGGAAATTCTTCCTTAGTTCCAGGTTGCTTCTATCCTTGATTAGTTTCCATCCATTGCTTCTTGTCCTGCCTTCAGGTGCCTTGGAGAATAGCTTGACTCCCTCTTCTTTGTGGCAGCCTTCTCAAATACTGGAACCCTGCTATCATGTCACCCCTCGTCCTTCTCTTCGTTAAACTAGACATACCCAATTCCAGCAACCGTTCCTCATATGCTTTAGCCTCCAGTCCCCTAATCATCCTTGTTGCTCTTCTCTGTACTCTTTCTAGAGTCTCAACATCTTTCTTACATCGTGGTGACCAAAACTGGATGCAGTATTTCAAGTGTGGCCTTACCAAGGCCTTGTAAAGTGGTATTAACACTTCATGTGATCTTGATTCTATCCCTCTGTTAATGCAGCCTAGCACTGTGTTGGCTTTTTTGACAGCTGCAGCACACGGCTGGCTCCTATTTAAGTGATTGTCCACTAGGACTCCGAGATCCCTCTCACAATTACTACTATTGAGCAAGGTACCCCCTGTGCTATACCTGTGCATTTGGTTTTTCTTGCCTAAATGTAGAACCTTACTTTTTTCACTATTGAATTTCATTTTGTTAGATAGCGCCCAGTGTTCAAGTCTGTCCAGGTCCTCCTGTATCTTAAGCCTGTCTTCTGGAGTGTTGGCTATTCCTGCCAGCTTGGTGTCATCTGCAAATTTTATGAGTTCCCCATCTATCCTCTCGTCCAAATTATTGATGAAGATGTTGAAGAGCACTGGGCCCAGAACAGAGCCCTGGGGCACCCCACTACACACTTCCCTCCATGTAGTAGGACCCAGTGTTCAAGTTTGTTGAAATCCTTCTGTGTCTTGAGCCTATCCTCTGAGTTGTTGGCTATTCCTGGCAATTCGATGTTGTCTGCAAATTTGATGAGTTCCCCTTCTATCCCCTCATCTAGATTGTTTATGAAAATGTGGAATTCTTGAAGCTGTCACTACACTGTACTTCAGCTGAGACAGGAACTCAGATCTAGCCTAACAGACCAATTGTTGCATTATACAGGTAGTTCTCAACTTAACAACAATTTGTTTAATGACCGTCTGGAGTTATAACCACCTGAGAAAGCTATTTATGACCATTTTTCACACTTACAACTATTGCAACATTCCCATGTCATGTGATCAGAATTCAGATGCTTGGCAACTGACTCATATTTATGATGGTTGCAGTGTCCTGGGATCAGTAAGAAAGCCAGATTCCCTTAAAAATTGTATTACTAATTTAACAGTTGCAGTGGTAAAATGGGGCAATATTCATTTAAGAGCTGTCTTGCCTAGCAGCAGAAATTTTGGGCTCAATTGGGGTTATACGTTTAGGCTTTCCTGTACACCCTGTTTCTAGGATCCCTTCACTGTTGAAAGTACCATGGAAGAGTCAAAATATAGATCAGACAAATATTTCTCAATCTTGGCAACTCCCAAATGTATGGACTCAAACTCCCAGCAAGTTTGAAAAACAAAAGATTGGACTACAGATTGGGACTCTTTGACCTTGCTCATCTTGCTTTTGGCTTTATAACACAAAGTTTTATAAAAACTTTGTTTTTACAAAAAAAATATTAAAAATAAATAAAGCAACAATGATGAGTAGGAGACTGGAGGCAAAAACGTAACAGGCATTGAATAGGTCTAGTCTAGTGAAAAGAAGGAGTGGGGATGACATAACAGCAGTGTTGCAGTCTCTGAGGGGCTGCCCCAAAGAAGAAGGAGTCAAGCTATTCTCCAAAGCGCCTGTAGGCAGGACAAGAAGCAACGGATGGGAACTAATCAAGGAGAGAAGCAACCTGGAACTAAGGAGAAACTTCCTGGCTGAGGGAACAACTAATCAATAGAATAGCCTGCCTCCAGAAGTTGTGGGTGCTCCAACATTGGAAGTTTTTTAGACTGGACAATCATTTATCTAAAATGGTGTAGGGCTGGGGTAGGCCACCTTGGCTCTTTTATGACTCATGGACTTCAACTCTCAGAATTCCTGAGCCAGCATGGCTCAGCATGGAAACCTCTCCCTTTCTCCTCAGCATGGCTGGCTCAGGAATTCTGGGAGTTGAAGTCCACCAGTCATAAAAAAGAGCCAAGGTGGCCTACCCCTGGCATAGGGTTTCCTGCCTGAGCAGGGGGTTGGACTAGAAGACCTCCAAGGTCCATTCCAACTCAGTTATTCTGTTAAAACTTGAACCAGTATCTTCATGACTGAAAGCTCACCATCCTTCACCACTCGCCAAAATATTCCTCTAATATTGTCATTTTCTGACCTCTAGTTGGCCCCGTGCAAAAGAATCAACAACGCAGCACCCTCCACAAAACCCACTTCGGCTTATCCTGCGTTAGAAGTCAACAACTGTGAGTTAATGATTAAATCTTGGTCCCTGGGATGATGTTTCCTTTCTCTTTAAAAACTGTGGTGGTTTTGGTGTCAAGGACACTCCTGGAGAAAAAAAAAATTAATTGGAATGTTATTTCTTCCTTGATTGCTCCTGTTTATCTGCAACTCCTTCTTGCTTATCTGGGGTCCTGGGTGCTCTCCGAGCTTGTTTGTTTTCTTGCAGATGTTTCATTTATCCAATTAGGTAGAAGGGAATCGGATTTGCTCTCTTTTTTATATATACAAATGGTTTGCCCTGTCAGCCCTATTCATGGGTCCTTGAATAGGCTGCTGTTTATTGTTTGATTGCTTCTGTGAGAATTCCTGAAGCCTGACACTCAGACAAATCAGCCATCAACAGGCATAGAAATAAACAACATCCTCACCCCATCCAAAGGAGACAATAAAAGAGCTAAAAAGGAAAGCTTGCCAGCAATCGATACCCAGATAAGCAGAGATCAGCACTAAGTTAACACTAAGCCAGGGGTAGGCCACCTTCATGACTGGTGGACTTCAACTCCCAGAATTCCTGAGCCAGCAGGGCTCAGCTTGGAAACCTCTCCCTTTCCCCTCAGCATGGCTGGCTCAGGAATTCTGGGAGTTGAAGTCCACCAGTCATCAAAGAGCCAAAGTTGCTTTTCCCTGCACTAGGCCAACAATCAAGCAGAAAACAATACCCCAAGCAAGGAACTACTACCAACTCAGACAAACAAGCTAATAGTAAGCAACAGCTTACTGGAACCACCAAGAAAAAAAACCAAACTCCTACCAACAGAGCAAACCACTTATACATGAACAAAGAGCAAACCTCAATCTCTTCTAGCACTGATGATGATACGTAGTTGGGTCATGAAACATCTGCAAGAAAACAATCAAGCTTCAAGGCAGGGTCAGACAGATTCATGGATGCCAAGTGTATCGGTGGTTATTAAAACGGATGTCCATGTGCCGCCTCTATGTTGGTTGAGGCAGGCAGGATTCCCTTGAGTACCATTTGTTGGGGGTCAAGGGAAAGGGAGGGTTTTGCCTTCTCTTTCTGCTCAAGATCCCCATGTACAATTGGTGGGCCACTGTGTGACACAGAATGCTGGACCCGATGGGCTTTGGCCTGATTCAGCATGGCCCTTCTTATGTTCTTATGTTCTCAAAGAGCACCAAGAACCCCACGGTTCAACCTTGTGCTTCAGGGATTCGCTTCTGTTGGTGCTTATCTAGTCCATAGGTGTGTGACAAGGAAGAATTCACATCCCCTGTAAGATGTTAGGACAAGGTTACTATATATAAAGAGCCATCAAACTTCACTTCCCCGTGCACTGATAATGTAACCTACTTTGTTAATAAAACATCTGCAATAAAAGAGAAGCAAGCTCAGACAACCACATGAATTTCTTTCCTCTAGTTCAGGGCTTTTCAACCAGTGGTACGGGTACCACCTGTGGTCCATTGGCATCTGGCAGGTGGTACGTGACCATCCTAGAAAAGTGGTAGCGGGGGAGGGGAATGAGCTGAACCGGTGGCAGCACCACACAAGCCTGAGCGAGAGACAGCTGGAGCTGCAGGGCTGTCGGGGCTCAGTGGAAGCGCCAGGATCAGTGCCACTTTTCAGCTGATCGGCGCTTCTTTGGGGCTGTCAGGGTTCAGTGGAAGCGCCAGGATCAGCGCCAGGCTCCAGCTGGAGCCCGGCGCTGATCCTGGTGCTTCTGCCGAGCCCAGAAGAAGCGCCGATCAGCTGGAATGTTGCAGCCTCTCCAGGGTCTTGTGATTCACATTCAGATGCTTGGCAACTGGTTCATATTTATGACGGTCACAGTGTCCCCGGGTCATGTGAAGTGACCAAAACCCTTCTGCAACCACCCAGCAATCGGGGAGAATAAAAACCAACCCCCACCTCACCCCCGCTGCCAATCCTCAACAGAAATGCTCACAACAATGAAAATCTTGGACAGGAGGAAGAGCACCGGCGGACTCTGTCTTGCTCAGCTGTGGCTTGGTGGGCACTTTTTTCAGTACCATTGTAACTTCGAACAGTCACTAAGCGAACTGTTGTAAGTCGAGGACTACCTGTACTTTATCACTTCTTTCCTTTTTGGGGGGGGGGTCATCAAGTTTTTGCTAGGTGACTGGTGGTACTCGGATGTTGCCATATCCTAAAAGAGGTACAATGGGTGAAAAGGTTGAAAAGCCCTGCTCTAGTTTACTTGAATGAAGGACTAACAACCCATTTATTAAATCAGATTAAACATCCATCTGCTCTTTGCTTGTTGTGGCTTGAAAACAGGTAGTCCTCGCTTAATGACCTGTCCTTTGTAAAGTTACAATGGACCCCCTCCCCCAAAGGTACTTATGAAGCGATTTAGAAGTTATGACAGCTGCATTCCCCCCTTGTGGTCACCTGATCATATTTTAGGTGCTTGGCAAGTGGTTCAGATTTATGACCATTTATAGGAGGCATGTCAAACTCACAACGTCATGTGACGTCGCGTGACGTATCGGAGCTTTTTTGCCATTGCCGTTAATGGGGTGGGCGTGGCTCCGGTGTGATGAAACCGGCCTGTGGGCTGGCAGTTTGACATCCCTGATTTATAGCATTCTGGTTTTTTTGCCAGTTTTCAGATTTTATATTCAGGGTCCAGCAAAAAATGCCCATTGGGAATAATGTAATTGTTTAACGAATGGTGTTCACTTGATCATTGCAGTGTCTATTTAACAACCAGTGTAAAAAATCAAAATCACATGGTAACTTACTTAACATCTCCCTCAATTTATAACCATAATTCTGGGTTAAACTATAGTCATAAAACTACCTGTACTCTTTATTTCTCAGCCTCTAAGAGTTCTTTATAGTACCCATTTCTTTGGGAAATGTTTATTCCAAAAGATAATAAAAGAATAAATGGGAATACATCATAAGAGAATAATAATAATAATAATAATAATAATAATAATAATAATAATAATGAAATAATAATAAGAGACATAAATAAATTCATGTCTATCATGTTTGCTTAGTGTCTTCATTCTTCCTAAGGAGAATGCCTTTTGGGAGTCAGTCTTGGTTTCCTGGCAAATGCAGTCAGGTCAGTTTTGATTCCTGGCAAATGCCTAGATAGGTCTTTGCAGTTTTCTTGGCAAAATTGCAGAAGTGATTTGCCATTGCCTCCATGATGACTTAGCACAGCGGTTCTCAACCTATGGGTCGCAACCCCATTTGGGGTCGAACGACCGTTTCGCGGGGGTTGCTGGACACCGCGGCCCGCCATTTTTTTTGTTTTTTGTTTTTTTGTCGTGCGCATGCCATGCATGCGTGGTTTGGGCCGTCGTGCGGTCCGCCATATTGTTTTTTTGTTTTTTTCATCACGCAGGCACCGCGCATGCACGGTTCAGGCCGTTGTGCGCGTGCCACGCATGCGCGGATCGGCCCGACGCGGTCCGCCATTTTGTTTTGTTTTTTGTTGTTGTTTTATTGTCGCGCGCGCGCCCGCATGCGCGGATCATCCTGACACGCGTGTGCGCACACACCAGGGTCGCACCGTGCATGGGCGGGGCAAGTGGGGTCTCAACCTGAAAAAGGTTGAGAACCACTGACTTAGCGGTTAGACACTGAGCTTGTTAGCTGCAAGACTGACAGCCCAGGTTGGGTGAGCTCTTGTTCCTGCCTCAGCTCCTGCCCACCTACCAGTTGGAAAGCGTGCAAATGCGAGTAGATAAATAGGTATCACTTTAGTGGGAAGGTAACTGCGTTCTGTGTGCCTTTGGTGTATAGCCATGCTGGCCACATGATCGTGGAAAATATCTTTGGACAATACTGATTTCCTTGGCCAAGAAACAGAAATGAGTACAGTGCTCTAGAATCGGACGTGACTGGACAGGGAAACCTTATTTTCTTTATCTTCCTAGGGCAGCGGTTCTCAACCTGTGGGTCGCGACCCCTTTGGGGGTCGAACGGCCCTTTCACAGGGGTCGCCTAAGACCATCAGAAAACACATATTTCCAATGGTCTTAGGAACTGAGACACCGCTCCTCTATCCGTCTCCACACGGCTTCGAGCTGGGGGCCGTTGCAGCGCCGGATTCGTTTCCATCGATCATCTCCTAAGGGAGGCTGTGCTGCTTCGCTGCCCTTTCCGCGGAGGAGGCTGAACTAAGCTCTGCCAGTGCTGTCACCCTCTTGGCTCTCTCTCTCTCTCCCTCTCCCTCTCCACGCCTGGGCGCTTCTCCAACCAGGCTGGGCGGAGCCGGCAGAGCGGCCTTCCTGCCCCCCCCTCCCCGGCCACTGGAGCCGGGCAGGCCAGGGACCTTCGGAAGTGAGGCGAGGACAGGCGAGGCACGCTGAGCCCCGGGTACGGCGGGTGAGTGGGTGTCATCGGTGCGCGCTTGGAGAGCCCTTAGGGTTGGGGTCACCACAACATGAGGAACTGTATTAAAGATTCGCGGCATTAGGAAGGTTGAGAACCACTGTCCTAGGGCTAAGAAAGAGACTAGCCCAAAGTCACCCAGTTAGCTTCAGGCCTAAGATGGAACTAGAACTCACTGTCTCCCAGTTTCTAGTCTGTTGCCTTAATCATTACATCAAACTCACCTTCAAGAAGAATGACCAATCTACTCTGATAATGTTGCTCCCACAAAGTTGATTAACACACAGGGGAAGCCCCTTTTCCCACCGCACCCAACTTACACACCTGACATCCTGACTCACCTAAGCGCCTGAGAAGTTGGTCACCTTAAAAGTCACAATCCTGTGTATGCCTATGAGTGGCGCTGAGATGGACCTTCATTTTGCTGTCTCACTATGAGGCAAGATATACTTCAGAGCATGATGGCGGTGATATTTATTTTTTAGTTATTGATTGATAGATTGGTTGGTTGGTTGGTTGGTTGATTGATTAGCCTTGGGCCATATCAAAGTGCAAAGTTCCAGATACAAACTATTGCTAAAATTTGATAAAAGCAATTTAAAATGGAATTGGATAAAATACAATGTAAAATGAAATTGGAATAAAATGAAATGAAATTGGTATAAAATACAGTCTAAAATGAAATTGGAATTGAATACAATAATTTAAGATATAGTTAAAATATGATAAAAATTATATTTCAGTGTAATCCCTGCAATCTATCCCAATTATTTATTTGGAAGTTGTTTAAATATGATGTCCTGGGAACAGGACATTTTTATCCCATTAGAGAAGAATATAATTGCAACCAACCTGCCTTCCATAGAAGACCTGGACAGGTAGTCCTTGACTTATAATAGTTCATTTATTGACTGCTCAAAGTTACAATGGCACTGAAAGTGACATGACTTTTTCCACACTTAGAACCATTGTAGTATCCCCGTGGTCACATGATCAAAATTCAGATGCTTGGCAACTGGATCATATTTATGAATATTTATAACTGTAACCCTAACCCTAGCTCAGCGGTTCTCAACCTTTTTCAGGCCGAGACCCCGACCTGCGCCGCCCATGCGCGGCGCGACGGCCTGAACCGCGCATGCATGGCATGCGTGCGACGGCCCGAACCGCACATGCGCGGTGCGATGGCCCGAACCGCGCATGCATGGCGCGCGTGCGATGGCCCAAATCGCATATGTGTGGTGCAACGGCCCGAATCGCGCATGCACAGCGCGACGGCCCGAAACGCGCATGCGCGGCGCGCGTGCGACGGCCGAGGGGAAATGGGGGAAAAATGGCAGACTGCGGTGTTTGGTGACCCCCGTGAAATGGTCGTTCGACCCCAAATGGGGTCGCAACCCACAGGTTGAGAACCGCTGCCCTAGCTCCTTCTGCCAAGCAAAGTCAATGAGGAACTCAGATTCACTTAACAACCTTGTTACTGATTTAACAACTGCAGTGATTCACTTAACAACTGTATCAAGAAAGGCCATAAATGTATTTATTTAATTAGCATACAGTACATCATACATGGACTAGCACTCCTAACTTCAGTGGACATAGATCAAATACTAATGTCTAAGCCTTCTAACCATTGAAGTGCAGCATCATTTATATCAGGGGTCTTCAAACTTGGTCCTTTTATGACTTGTGGACTTCAACTCCCAGAATTCCTCAGCCAGGCATGTTGGCTGAGGAATTCCGGGAGTTGAAGTCCACAAGTCATAAAAGGGCCAAATTTGAAGGCCCCTCTTTTGTATTAAAAAGAGAGAGGACCGGTATATGCCCTCAGCTTACTGGAAGCCGCAATCACAAGTCACAAGTGACTTAATGGCATGCGCAAGAGAGAAACTGACTAGTTTAGAGAGAAATGTAAGAAGATGAGTAGATTCAGATAGACAGAAATAGAAAAGTATGAATACAAATACGATACGTCCACCATTCAGCGTTGTGTGTCAATGGGATGAATTGGAAGAAGTCCAAGGATTTTCATGGAATAGGAGACAGACCCATTATTAGCTTCGGACCACATCACAGCAACGTCATCCGACAACCATGGTGTGTCACCATGACCCTGAAACCTTCGCAAGTGACTCAGGTCTCTTTCCCCTGACTGACTACTTTGAAATTTGGCCTCTTTCCATATGGGGCTTTCATATGACTTAATTTTCTGGGCACTGCAAGCTTCCTGGGTGGGCTTCTGCTTCTGGTATCTCCGAAATATCTTCGCCTTTTCCCACCAAGGTTACAAGGAGCTGTGATTGACTCAGCCCGGTGAAATAGCAACTTGGTTATCCTCTAAAAATAGACCACATTTTTCATCTTCCCAACATAGCTCAGGGCTCCCAGATATAATCCCCGTGCAAGTGGCCAGCAAGAGATTTGAGCCAAGCTGAAGATACAGAAGAGCGGAGCAGGTTTCCCTTTTAGAGAGACCCTGAGAACGAGAAGACCGAGGTTGGGATTTGGGACTAAGCGACTCCGTTCCAGATTTCTGGGTTCCCTCTGTAAGTCAATTTTTTTATTATTATTAATTATTATTAATTTGACTTCTATGCCGCCCTATTCCGGAGAACTCAGGGCGGCTCACAACATAATAGAAACCAACAATTAAAAATACATATATATAAAACCAATCATTCAACAGACACACAGACATACACTGGCTAGGGGCAAGATGTTAACTACCCCAGGCCTGCCAGCAGAGGTGTGTTTTAAGTAATTTGCGAAAGGCGGAGAGGGTGGGGGCGACACGGATCTCCGGGGGAAGTTGGTTCCAGAGGGCCGGGGCCGCAACAGAGAAGGCTCTTCCCCTAGGCCCCGCCAGGCGACACTGTCTGGCTGACGGGACCTGGAGAAGGCCGACTCTGTGGGCCCTAAGCTGGGATTCATGGGGCAGCAGACGGTCCCGTAAGTAACCTGGTCCGATGCCATATAGAGCTTTATAGGTCATAACCAACACTTTGAATTGAGTTCGGAGACCAATTGGCAGCCAATGCAGCTCGCGGAGTGATGCCGAAATGTGGGCATTTCTAGGCAGGCCCAACACTGCTCGCGCGGCTGCATTCTGCATTACCTGAGGCCTCCGAACGTTTTTCAAAGGTAGCCCCATGATGGAAAGGGTGGTTAAATTGGAGCCAGATCTTGCAAAAAAAAAAAAAAACCCTCTCAGTACAGGTAGTCCTTGACTTACGACCTCAGCTGAGTCTAAAATTTCTCATTTGTTAAGTTAGCTTTTCCTCCATTTTACGACTTTTCTTGCCACAACTATTAAGTGGATCACTGCAGTTGATAAGTTAGTAACCTAGTTGTTCAGTGAATCTGGCTTCATTGACTTTGCTGGTCAGAAGGTCGTAAAAGGAGATCACATGACCTGGGGACTCAGTAAAGGTCATAAATATGAACCACTTGCCAGGCATCTGAATTTTGATTATGTGACCATGGGGATGAATAAGGGTCCGAAGTCACATTTTCAGTGCCGTTGTAACTTTGAATGATCACTAAACTAACTGTTGTAAGATGAGGACTACCTGTATTTAACTGCATGCTTGCTTAGCCATATGAAAGCCAGAGTTGTGGATTGCTGAAAATCTCACTTTGTAAACCTGGTTTAATATATTCAGTCTTCCAATTGTTGAACTATAATGAGGATTGGATGGACAGGCATGAAATATCCTTTAGCCCCAATGAATAGCTCAGCTCGCTTCCTGGCTGTAACCCAGCTTTGCCATCCAGATGTTAAAAGATCTGTTATGGCTTTGAAGCAATTGGTGTGAATTGATTGTGAGTTGTGGACAGGTGGTTCTCAGCTTACGATCACAATTGTGACTAGTATTTTCATTGCTAAATAAGGTGGTTGCAAAATGAGTCAACATCCTAATTTTACAACGTTTTTTGCCTTGGTTGTTAAGTGAATCTCTGCAATTATTAACTGAATTATGCAACCATTAAAAAAAATCTGCCTTCCCCCATTTCACTTCACTTGTCAGGAGCAAATTGGGTTAGATCATAAACAGGGATCACATAAGATGTATGTTGCCAACCATCTGAATTTTAATCATGTGATTTTTAGAATTCTGCTAGGGTTGTAAGTGCGAGGACTGTTCATAACTCACCTTTTTTCAGTACATTTGCTAACTTTCAAATTCAAATTCAGAATAGAGGTGGAAGGGATCTTGGAAGCCATCTAGTCCAACCCCCTGCTCAGGCAGGAAACTCTTTACCATTTCAGACAAGTGGCTGTCCAGTCTCTTCTTAAAAACCTCCAGTATTGGAGCATTCACTGCTTCTGGAGGCAAGCTGTTCCACTGGTTACCGGTAATTATTCTAATTGTTAGAAAGTTTCTCCATCAGTCCAGGTTGCTTCTCTCCTTGATTAGTTTCCTTGATTAGTCTTTGATTAGAAGAATTAATTTCCATCCTTCGAATGGTTGCTATACAAATGATTGTAAATCAAGGACTGCTTGTATCCTGCTTTCAGACTTGAGCTCCAGGCATCATACATAGCAGTTCCTTCTCCATCCCCCCCCATACTATAACCCTGTGGGATCTCAGTTAAAAAAAAAATAAGTAACTGACCCTACATAGCCAAGAGACCTCTTATACATGAGGACAGTCTTTAATGTCTGACTACTTGCATGGATGAACTTTTCCTGAACTATCTGTAAGTTGAGCCCGGCAACTGGACTTTAGTTGCTCGTTCCGGCTGCTCCCTCAGTCAGACCAAGTTGGTTAGGCAGGATTATCCAAGAGGAGAGGGCCTGACAAGGCTACTCCATGAACCTCACAAGGAGGAGATTGTCCTCCTGATTGTCGGGAGCTCCAGAAGGATCTCTCGAAATTGTGTGAGTGGGCAACAAAGTGGCAAATGCATTTTAACCTAAACAAGTGCAAAGTTATGCACATCGGGGCAAAGAACCCCAATTATACTTACCAACTGATGGGGACCAAACTTTCTGAGACAACCCAAGAAAGGGATCTTGGGGTTTTGGTGGACAGCTCGATGAAGATGTCAACCCAATGCGCAGCAGCAGTAAAAAAAGCAAATTCCATGCTTGGCATGATTAGGAAGGGAATCGAAAATAAGTCAGCAAGTGTTGTATTGCCTCTGTACAAATTGATGGTGAGACCACACTTGGAGTACTGTGTACAGTTCTGGTCACCGCACCTCAAGAAGGATATAATGGAACTGGAAAAGGTGCAAAAAAGGGCAACAAGAATGATGAAGGAAATGGAGCGCCTCCCTTATGAAACCAGATTGCAACGCCTTGGTCTCTTCAGCCTTGAAAGACGGCGTTTAAAGGGTGACTTGATCGAAGGGTATAAAATCATGCATGGGATAGAAAAGGTGGATAGAGAAAAATTCTTTTCTCTATCACACAATACCAGGACAAGGGGGCACTCCCTAAAGCTCATAGCTAAGAAAGTGAGGACAAATAAAGGGAAATATTTCTTCACCCAGAGGGTCGTTGATTTATTGAATTCACTTCCAGAAGAGGTCCTGACGGCTGTCAGCCTTGATAACTTCAAGGCAGAGTCAGACAGATTCATGGATGCCAAGTGTATCGGTGATTATTAAAACGGATGTCCATGTGCCGGCAGGATTCCCTTGAGTACCATTTGTTTGGGGGTCAAGGGAAAGGGAGGGTTTTGCCTTCTCTTTCTGCTCAAGATCCCCATGTACAATTGGTGGGCCACTATGTGACACAGAATGCTGGACTCGATGGGCTTTGGCCTGATTCAGCATGGCTCTTCTTATGTTCTTATGTTCTCTGTTTAACCAATTTGCTCTGACTGAGGGAGCTGCTTTGATGAGCAGTGGAACATTTCAAACCAACAAGAAAAGAAATCTAAATAATAATAATAATAATAATAATAATAATAATAATAATAATAATAATAATAATAATAATAATAATAATAATAAAAGTTGGAAGGGACCTTGGAGGTCCCAAAACAACTGGAGCACCACTTGAACACCATTGGCATTGACAAATTCGCTATTAGTCAATTGCAAAAGGCAGCCTTACTAGGAACTGCTTCCATCCTGCAACGAGATCTGTAATACCATCAAACATCCACATCTGCCTATCCCAGGTCCTGGGTAAGGACTCGATAGGTAGACAAAATGCCAAATCCAGTCTGAACATCTGGCTGACTGTGCGATGATCCATAATAATAAAGTTGGAAGGGATCTTGAAGGTCATCTAGTCCAACCCCCTGCTCACACAGGTAACCCTATACCAGTGGTGACGAACCTATGGCACAGGTGCCAGAGGTGGCTCTCGGAGCCTTCTCTGTGAGCACACGTGCCATTGCCCCAGCCTTGCCTCCCCCCATGACCCCCTCCTCTCCAGCAGCCCCCCTAGAGGAGAGTCGTCCCTGAGTGTGGCCTACCCGGAGCAGGACAGCCAAGGACATGGCAGCCAGGCAGCATAGACAAGACTCTGCCCTCACATCCCATCGTGCACAGTTGATGCTGTAGGGCGCGGGCAGAGGGCGTGACCGCCATAGCACTGCTGGGCTGCCTGGGCGATCTGCGGTGGGCCCTAGAGGCGGTGAGTGGCCCTGCGGGCAGGCGGGGCAGGGGATGGGGGCGGAGTGGGGGTGGGGCAGGGGGTGGAGCGGGGCAGGGCCAGTTTTTTGGCACTCAGTCTCTAAAAGGTTTGCCATCACTGCCCTATGCCATTTCAGACAAATGGCTGTCCAGTTTCTTCTTAAAAACTTCCAGTATTGGAGCATTCACCGCTTCTGGAGGCAGGTTGTTCCACTGATTAATTGTTCTCTCAGGAAGTTTCTCCTTAGTTCTAGGTTGCTTCTCTCCTTGATTAGTTTCCATCCGGTGCTTCTTGTCCTGCCTTTAGGCGCTTTGGGGAATAGCTTGACTCCCTCTTCTTTGGGGCAGCCCCCTCAAATATTGGAAGGCTGCTATCATGTCCCCCCTCGTCCTTCTCTTCATTAAACTAGACAGACCCAATTCCAGCAACCGTTCCTCATATGTTTTAGCCTCCAGTCCCCTAATCATCTTTGTTGCCCTTGCTATGACTCAACTTACAGAAGATGCTGGCTGGAAAACTGAGAATCTGCATTGACATATTTTTCCTGAATTAGTTTTGTAGTGCACACGTCTTGAACAACTTTTGAGTCTGGCTGTAATCTTAGGTAGCACTTATCATTCATAAGTACTGACTCATCTGCCTTTCCCAACTACTCTGCTTAGTGTCCTCCAGATTCCCAAGGGCAGATGGTTAGGGAAAAAACCAGCTAAACTATACTACTGAGGACCACCAAGATGGTTTCAGAACCTCTGATGTTTAATCAGCTTTCTCCCTACACATGTTCACCCATCTGCACATGCAATACAGGTGGTTCTCGACTTATGACCAAAACTGAGACCAAAATCTCCATTACTAAGCAAGGCAGTTGTTAAATGAGTTTTGCCCCATTTTACAATCTTATTGCCACAGTTGTTAAGTGAATCATGTGGTCATTAAGTGAACCTGGATTCCCCATTAATTTGCTTGTCAGAAGGTTGCAAAAGAAGATCATGTGACCCTGGGACACCGCAACTGTCATGAGTCAGTGGTCTGAATTTTGATCACATGATCATGGGGATGCTGCAAAGGTTGTAACTATGAAAAACACCCATAAGTCACTTTTTTCAATGCATGGTCACTACATAACCGTAAGTCAAGGACTACCTGGACTTGGAAAGTGAAATAGCTGGCAAAGTGTAGTAGCATGGCCCCACCCTGTAGGCAAGTGGGGGCAACCTTGGGTGTCTAAAACTGTTTTTAGCATGTTGAAGGTTGCATTGGGGAAAATAATGATGCAAAGGAGGTGATGAAAGCAGGAGGGGAAGGGGTCTGGTTGTTTTCACAGCCTGGGGTGGGTGATAGGATTTCTCTGGTGAAACTCTGCTGTGGATTTTCAGAGTCACATTTGGAAGTGACTTCCAAGTGATAGAAGTCACCAACACGTTATAGGAATGAAAGGCTAAATAAAATATGGAATTGAAATTTACATATCCATCATTGATATCTACCCAGAGCAGGAAACCACTTGTTTCTCCTTTAACATTGAAATAACAGGCTGAAAAATGAGAGTTTAGCATTTTTGGATATAGAAAGAGGGCATCTGAGATTGGAATTTAATATCAGATTTTTTTTCCTGCTTCAGTCAATCAATAGTTGCTTGTAAATGGGGTTTCTTATTTCAAGACATGAGGCTGAGATTAAACAGAACATCTTTCCAGGGGCACGAAAAGATTCTCAAATATATTCTAGACTAAACTTAGCTTTATAGTATTAATTTATTTGAAAAAATAGAAAATAGTGAGTGGTTTGCACCACTTCGGCAGAACCGGTAGCTAATTTCTGGCTGCCCAGGCCCAGAATGGACTTCTGGAAGTGGCATCCACGCAGAGAACCAGTTGTTCACCTATTTGAATCCCGCCATTGAAAATACTGTTATCTAGGAAATATTGTTATCTAGCAAATTCTAGGATCTTCTGTCCTGTGTGGAGCCAGGCTTACAAATTTAAACCTAGAGATTAATTTTAAATACAAATAGTCAACGTAGGACCACAACTGAGCCCAAAATTTATGTTGCTAAGCAAGACCATGGTTAAGCGAGTTTTACCCCATTCTATGACCTTTCTTGCCACAGTTGTTAAGTGGATCACTGCAGTTGTTAAGTTTGCAACATGGTTGTTAAGTGAATCTGCCTTCCCCATTGACTTTGCTTGTTAGAAAGTCGCAAAAGGGGATCACGTAACTCCGGGACGCTGCGACCGTCGCAAATATGAATCAGTTGCCCAATGTCTGAACTTTGATCACAAGACCACAGGAATACTGCAGTCATAGGCCACCTTTTTCAGTACTGTTGTAACTTTGAATGGTCACTAAACAAACAGTGGTAAATCGAGGATGACCAATATGTACAAAGGTGGAATTTCTTCGGCACAACTTCAGAATCCAAAGTGCAATGGGGAACCTTTGTTCTTTTATTTATTTATTTATTAAATTTTTATGCCACTCCTCTCCAAAGGACTTGGAGCGGCTAACAACATGAACAAAAAAACAACAACAACATCACAGCATTTAAAACCCAAAAAGGAGGGCGCATGCGCAAGGCACGGAAGCAGCCGGCTTCTGTGAGGCTCCGAACCGAGACTTAAAAAGCAGCGAAAACAGCACAAAACAGCTGTTTTTCGCGGCAGAAAAAACCCCTCCCCGGTGGGAGAAGGGGTCTAAAGCGGGGAGAGGGGGTCGAGAACCTCTAAAAATTCCCTGGAAGAGAGTTCGGGAAGAAGAAAAAAAGAGGACTCCCCCCCCCCACGCTCACGATAGCTCCAGCCAGGAGCGGACGGACTTACAGACTTCCAAGCTGAAAACAACCTCTCTGTGAGGCAAACTGCGCCAAAGAGGCAAGGAGACGGATGGACTGAAAGCGAGAGCCCAAAAAAGCAAGTATTTCTTATACTATACAGCTGATTAAATACGTTCACAATACACAAAAAGTAGCCAAGATGGCGACTTTTACTTTAAAACAACAGTAACCGGAGAGCCAAGGAGCCTCAGAAGGAAGAGGCTGGAAACTCCCCCCCCACGGATTAGCAGCGATATTAAAGTTGGGGCAAATGAGGCTTTTACCTTAACTAGCTGGACTTTGTGGGCTGCAAAGGTTATAAGCGAAGCATAGCCCTCCTTCCTTTTTTCCTCGTGAGAAGCAAGTAAGAACTCAGAACAAAAAGTGCCGAGGAGGCAGAGGGAGCTGCCATTTTGGGCTGAGGGGCCCACAGCATTGAAAGGGGGGAAAAAGGAGAAGGGAGACACCTACTGGCCGAGGGGAAAAAAATTGGAGACTAAAACTACAAAGAACAAAGAGAAGGAACAGGCTGGCAGAGGGGAGTGAAGAGGAAGGAAGCCAATGCAAAGGCACTGAATAGGCTCCCCGAACACAGAACCGCCTGAATATAGGCTCCTACCCCTACACTGCCTAAACCCTGAAGCCTCCCCCCTCGAAAGGCTAGACTACTGGACCAACATCAGATCACAACCTAGCGCCCAACTTGGCCCAAATTGGGACCCAAAACAGTGCCAGGACAACAGGAGGATAACCTCAAAATGGCCTCCAAACAGACCACACTGACACAAACAAAGGGAGTTGTATCCTCCCCAGCCCAGCGTACTAAACCACCAGGAAGTACTCTACCCACCCCCACACCCTCCCATCCAAATACAGGCACCCAGAACCATACATCTCCACAGGCCAGCCCAACAGCACACATGATACAAAAACTACAAGAGGGAATAGAAATGCTGGTTGAAAGGTTGGATGGAATGGATAAAAGGCTGGTGGAAAGGGACACAAAGATGGAGAGGAGGTGTGTAGAGGCAGAACAAAAGATGGAGAAAAGATACAACGATACAAAACAAATGCTGCAAGAACAAGGTAGAGAGATGGAGAGGAGGTGCGTAGAGGCAGAACAAAAGATGGAGAAAAGATACAACGATACAAAACAAATGCTGCAAGAACAAGGTAGAGAGATGGAGAGGAGGTGCGTAGAAGCAGAACAAAAGATGGAGAAAAGATACAATGATATAAAACAAATGCTGCAAGATCAAGGTAGAGGGCTAGAGAGAAAATGGGAGGAGCAACGCAAGGCGATGGCTGCAGATTTGGAGCAAATGAAAGAGGCAATGCAAACACACTACAAGGAAGTAGGGGAGGAAATGGAGAAAAACTTCCAGGAAATCAGGGAGAAGGTGGACAAGCGGATGGAGAAAGTGGAGAATCAAGTAGAAAGCCAGAGAACAGAGATAGCAGAGATGAGAGGGGTGACCCAAGACCAAGCCACCATAGTACAGTACGGGCAACTGGCGACTGCAATCAGGTTCAGAGGTCTGAAAGAGACACCAGACGAAACCCAAGGAAGCCTGGCCGGAACCTTTATAGAGGCCCTGGCAGCATTTCTGGGAAAGCCAACCTCAACTATCGAATGGCAAATCGACAGAATCAACAGAGTGGGCGCACGGACGACAACGAACAGGCACCAACCAAGGGACGTGGTCATCCACTTTTCGACACAGGGATTCCGGAACCGCATCTCAGCCACATCTTACCACAAGAGTTTATACATAAAGGGGCAAGAAGTGAAAGTACTGAAAGAGATCCCCCAGACGATGCTGCGAGACAGAAAGGAATATAAGTTCCTGGTTGACGAACTGAGATCACGTGCCTTGCGATTCAGATGGGAAATCCCCACGGGGATGACATTCTACTATAAAAATAAAAGACGCCAACTGAACTCGGTCCAACAAGCCAGAGAATTCCTGGAAAAGGAGCTGATGCCGGAGGGATCCCAATACACCACGAGAGAAGACGCAGAAAATCCACCAGACCGACAGACCAATACAAGAACACGAGAAAGGAAAGGACCAACTCGAGACACGACGACACAGAGAACAGGAAGCAACAACAACAACAAGGGAACAAGACAGACTGCAGAGGGCAGGATAACAAGATCCACCACCAAACGCACAGATCGGCAAGACGCGATCCCTATATGCAACTCGAACACAAACTCGGATACCATGGGAACGAGACCAAAGAATACCACAGGAGATAGAATGAAAGCGGTCTCGGAAGAGTATCCTGAAACCGACAATGATGACTAAATACTTGACTTGGAACGTTAACGGACTAAATTCCCCACAGAAAAGGAGGAAGATATTTCATTATCTGTTTCAAGGAGGAAACGACATAATTTGCCTACAAGAAACACACATCAGGGAAGCAGACCAGAAATATCTGACCAGCTACAAACTAGGTGCGCAATTTGTGGCAGCGGCGCCAAGAAAAAAGAATGGGATTGTTATATACGTAAAGAAACATATAATGGCTAAGCTAATAGAGTCCGACCCCCAAGGTAGATACCTGGCAATTGAAATAACACAAGAGGACAAGAAGATTCTAGTAATGGGCGTATATGCACCACATCAGCAACAAGGCAAATTCTACAAAAAGCTACACAAGAAAATAACACAACTTAACTACAGATCTTACATCATCATGGGCGACTGGAACGGGGTCATAGAGACTGCTCTAGACAAAAAAAGAACTGCACCGAACCCGCAAAAACACTCCAAGTTGCCTAAATCCTTCTTCGACATGAAGGAGGACCTCGAACTGACAGACGTATGGCGGAAAAGGCACGGCAAAGAACAAGAATTCACCTTCTTCTCCGGCAGACATCAATCATTCTCCAGAATTGACTTTATATTAACTTCTAGTGACTTGCTAACTTGTCTAAACACGGTGAAAATCCTACCCAAGACATTGACAGACCACAACCCTGTGAGGATGGAATTAAGACACGGCCCGAAACAGAGGAGGTCCTGGAGAATCAATGAAAACCTGTTTAGACATGGAGACAAGGTGGCGGAATGCAAAAAAGCTATGAAGGAATACTTCAGCACACATATGAACAACGGAACACCGATAGAACAGATCTGGGACGGCAGCAAGGTGTACATGCGAGGGATCCTCATATCCATGAATAGCTGGCACCAGCGCCAACAAGAACAAAAAAGAAAAGAGTTAGAAAATGAGATAAGCAAAATGGAGCGGCTACTGATAAAAAGACCAGAGGACAAAGTCACCAAAGAAGGACTCAAGATCTTAAGAAAGCAATTTGACATGTTGATGGCGGACCAAGTTGCAAGGAACATACAATATGCAAAACATAAGACATTCTGCAAGGCCAACAAACCGGGCCGCTGGCTAGCCTACACTATAAGAAAGAAACAGAAATCCCGCATAATTGAAAAGATAGAATACAAAGGCAAACTAGAATTCCGACAAAAAACCATCAAGAAAGCCTTCACAGAATTCTACTCGAAACTATATGCCGAGGATAAGATACAAGACAAAGAGATAGATGAATTCTTACAAAACGAAAAGATACAGGCGATTACCGACACACAAAGAGAAGCCCTGAATGCCTTAATCACAAAGGAGGAAATACACTCAGCGATCACACAACTGAAAGCAGGAAAATCGCCCGGGACGGATGGGATAACAGCGACCTACTACAAGCATCTACAGGAAGAGATGCTAGAACCCCTCAGAAAGCTATTTGCCAGCATCCAAGAAGGAGGCCAGGTCCCGCCATCCTGGAAAACAGCCTACATCTCATTAATCCCAAAGGAGGGGAAAGACAACACACAGCCCGCAAACTACAGGCCCATCTCACTACTAAACACAGACTATAAAATCTTCACAAAAATTTTGGCCAATAGACTAATGACTGTTTTACAAAAAACAATACATCCGGACCAAAGGGGTTTTATACAAGGACGCCAGATGAAAACCAACTTGAGGCAGCTGTTGAACATAATAGAGTACCTGCAAAGGCACAACCAGATACCCGCCGCTCTAATGTTTGTGGATGCAGAAAAAGCCTTCGACAGACTGAATTGGCCGTTCCTGACGAACTTGCTCCTGAAGATGAAAATGGGAGCACAGTTCTTCAACTCCATAACGGCAATTTACCAGAAACAAACAGGCCAGATCATTGTCAATGGAGACTTAACGGACTCATTTAATATAGAGAGAGGCACGAGACAGGGCTGCCCGCTGTCCCCCCTGCTATTTGTCCTAACACTGGAAATTTTACTGAACAGAATAAGAGCGGCAAAGGATGTACAGGGCATACAGATTAAACAGCAAGAATACAAACTATGTGCCTTTGCGGACGACCTGCTGGTGACAATGTCGCAACCACCACAATCAGCAAGGAAATTGATGGAGATAATGGAGGACTATGGTAGGGTGTCAGGCTTCAAAGTAAATATATCAAAAACAAAGATGCTAGTCAAAAACCTAGACAACAAAGCAAAACGGAACCTGGAAAGAATAACGGGTTGTGAAATAGTCAAGAAAGTCAAATACTTGGGAGTGGAGATAGAATCAACAAATGCGAAATTATACAAGAATAACTACGAGGTCCTGTGGAATAAGATACAAGCAGACCTGGAAAGGTGGAAATCGCTACGTCTATCCCTGCTCGGCAGGATAGCGACAGTAAAGATGAATGTACTACCCAGATTTTTATTTCTCTTTCAAATGCTACCCATACTCAAGAAGGAGGCGGACTTAGACAATTGGCAGAAAGGCATCAACAGATTTATTTGGGACGACAAGAGACCGAGGGTGAAACTAAAAATCATCCAAGACGCAAGGGAGAGAGGGGGACTCAAGATGCCTAATCTAAGGCTATATTACTATGCAGCAACGTTGGTGGCGGTTAGTGACTGGATCAACATGACAAATGATAGAGTTCTGAATGTTGAGGGGCATGGTCTACGATTCGGCTGGCACGCATACCTAGTATACGACAAAAAGGCAGATAGGAACTTCAAGGAGAACCCACTACGAATCCCACTGTTATGGGTCTGGAAGAAATATAAGCACCTCCTACACGACAAGATTCCCATCTGGACGATCCCTGGACACGCAACAGGGGATATGATCACATCCCAAGGGCAAGAAGCAGTACCCTACAGTGAACTTGTACTGGGAGAAGAAAACGGGTTCCTCTTGAAATCTCAAGCAACGCTAGCAAACAGAGGAATAGGAAGTAACTGGCTATCATATATACAACTACAGTCAAGGTGGCGTAAAGACAAGAAGAAGGGCTTCTCCCAGAACGACGAGAACCTAATTAAACAGATCAGAGAACAGGGGATTATGCACATCAAACGAGTGTACAGCATTCTGATAGAAATGGACTCTGAAACCGAGCTAGTCAAGAACTGTATGATAAAGTGGGCACAAGACTTCGGACACCCTATCGCCATAGATACGTGGGAGAAAATCTGGGTGAGGAATGTAGAATTCACGAAATCGCAACACTTAAGGGAAAACTTCTACAAGATGTTCTATAGATGGCATCTGGACCCGAAAAAAATATCACTCATCTACCCGGGCACCCAGCCCAAATGCTGGAGGTGCGGAGACGGGGAGGCTACTTACTTTCATATATGGTGGACATGCAGAAAAATCAAAGCATTCTGGAGGAAGATATGGTGGACACTCCAAACTATTTTCAAAAAGCGTATAGAATTTCTACCTCAGGCTTTTCTGTTAGGGATCACAAAGGATATCACTACCTCAGAGACAAATTTATTTTTGAACTTAATTACAGCAGCAAGATTGTTGGTGGGACAGTACTGGAAGAATCCGGAAATACCGCCCATTGAAGAATGGACTGTGAAAGTAACACATTTGGCGGAAATGGCAAAAATATCAGCATACTTGAAAAACCGCTCCAATGAACAATTTGTGACTGACTGGAAACAATGGTTAGACTATATCCAGGAGAGACACCAATCAAACAGAATGCAGCTGGCGTTCAGCTAAGGATCGATGGGAGGAGGGATGAAGGGCTAACAAATCAGATGTTTACAAAAACTAACACCCAACGTTGAATGTATATGTTCTATAACCAATGCCTCTTAACATAACCCTATGACTAACGTTGTTTGCTTTAATATTGTTAAAGTAGACTGAATCTCTACCTCAGGATATGAAACTTTTACCTCAGGATCTCGGGTTGGGGACCATAAAAGATTGCACTAGTAATGGGATGAAGTCAACTCAGAAGCGCAAACGCACAATATGCGATAGACTAGATACAGTAGATAGACCATATATAGGAGAAACACCAATCAAACAAAATGTATTCGGAGTATACTTGAAGATGTAAGGGAGGAGGGAAGAATGTTTACTAAAACAGATGTTTACAAAGATTAATACCTAATGTTGTATGCTATGTTCTAGGATGATTGCTTAGCAATAGGATCTTATGCTTAATGTTGATCACGTTAATATTGAAACGGATAGGGGAATCACCAATCAAAATAAAATGTAACAGGAGTATAGTTGAGGCTAGACACAAGGAGTGGGGGAAAAAGGCTTACTAATCCAGACGTTATCAAAGACTAATACTTAGTATTGTATACCAGGTGTCATGATGATTGCTGCACAATATGTTTTTATGTTCAATGTTAATTGTTTTAATAAAAGAATTTTTATATATTAAAAAAAAAAAAAACAAAACCCAAAAACCAAGTCGACAAAGCATTTAAAAGACCCCCCCAAACACATTCATCATACAGACACAATCACAGTCATCCCCAGGCCTGCCGGCATAGATAAGTTTTTAGATTCTTCCGGAAGGCCGGGAGAGTGGGGGAAACGCGGACTTCAGGGGGAAGTTGGTTCCAGAGGGTGGGCGCCACAACAGAGAAGGCCCTCCCCCTAGGACCCGCCAGATGGCATTGTTTCGCTGACGGGACCCAGAGGAGGCCGACCCTGTGCGCTCTCACCGGTCGAAGGGAAGTATGTGGCAGAAGACGGTCCCGTAAGTATCCTGGTCCCATGCCATAAAGATTGAAAGCCAATCCTTGTGGGTGAGTTGAGTTTGTTGTATAAAAACAGAGACTCTTTTGCATATGAACTGGAATACCTTTTTAAAAAATTGTTTCAGTGTGGCTCCATGATTATTATTATTATTATTATTATTCATTATTATTGGAACTGTATTTGTAGCTTTTCGTCCAGCTTGGGGCGGGGGAGCTATTATAGCAATACATGTTTTGAAATGTGGCAATCAAGACAGGCAAGACAAACCATTTGCTTGTATTAAACGAAGATATGTAGCCACGAGGTTTAGCGTGACAAATATAAGATCTATTATTGTACACCACAAAGGATAGCAAGATTTTTAAATACAGGTAGTTCTTAACTTACAGTCATTCATTTAGTAACTCTTTGAAGTTACAAATGCACTGAAAAAAGTGACTTATGACTAATTTTCACAGTTAAGGCCATTGCAGCATCCCCACGGTCAGGTGATCAAAATTCGGACATTTGGCAACATTATGACCATTGCAGTGTCCCAGGGTCACGTGATCCCCTTCTCACAAGCAAAGTCCATGGGGAAGCCAAATTCACTTCACAACTCAGCCACTAACTTAACAACTGCAGTGATTCACTTAACAACCAGGGCAAGAAAGATCCTAAAATGAAGCAAAACTCACTTAACAATGGCCTTGCTTAGTAATGGAAATTCTTGGCTTCGTTGTGGTTGCAAGTCAAAAACTGTTATAAGCAGTTTCATTGTCCTCTGCATAAGATGGCTGTAGCCAGTGGTGGGATTCAAATAGGTGAGCAACTGGTTCTCTGTGTGGATGCCACTTATGAAGGTCCATTCTGGGCCTGGGCAACAAAAAATTAGCTATCACTTCTGCCGAAGTGGTGCGAGCTGGCTGAATCCCACCGCTGGCTCTAGCTTAACTGATCCAAGAAAACTCATTTTAAGATGGGCTGTGTAACACCTGGCAAAGTTATTCCAGAGTCAATCAATTGTGTTCTACAATCTATTTAAACTGCATAGCTTAGCCACATTTCCCTGTTTGCAAAAATTATTTTGAAAAGATTCCCTTGAAGTGTTGGTTCTTTTTGGATACAAATAAATGATGTTCTGAATTAATAAGGCCTCCAAATAAATTCAGTCTTGCTAAATGATACTGACTCATTGCCAAAAAAAAAAAAGCATTCGTTGGTGAGACTAATATGAGAAATCAGAATAGAGCTGGAAGGGACCTTGGAGGTCTTCTAGTCCAGCCCCCTACTCAAGCAGGAGATCCTATACCATTTCAGAAAAGTGACTGTCCAGTCTCTTCTTAAAAACCTCCAGTGATGAAGTACCCACAAATTCCTCTCTTTCTTTGAAGTGGGCTGTGGACAGACTGGGGTGCCCGAGCTATCCCCATTCAGGAGATATAAACACTGCCTTCTAAACAATTTCACAATCCTTTGTGGCTGGACAAAGAACTCTGCTGTTTGGATCCTTTAAAACAGAGGTGGGGAACTATGGCCCCTTTATGGCTTATGGACTTCAACTCCCAGAATTCTGGGAGTTGAAGTTCACTTGTCATAAGCGGGGGACAAGAGTTCCACACCCCAGTCTTAAAGGAAAAGATCCTCTTATCATCACTCCAAACACACATCCAAATTGGGTTGCATACCAAAGTGATGGCTGAGATTTCCCCTTGAAACACAGATTCTCTGCGAAATATTGACCCCCGACATTCTTCTGAATCTTGTGGTCTGTTGTAAACCCTACCCCGATTGGGTAACAGGTGGAGAATGACCTACAGGTAATTCTCAACTTACAACCATTCATTTAATGACCACCCAAAGTTACAATGGCACTGAAAAAAAGTGACCTATGACCAGTTCTCACATTTACAATCGTTGCAGCATCCCCATTTGAACAGGTGATCAAATTCTTAACAACCATGTTACCAACAATTGCAGCCATTGAGATAATAACTATGGCAAGAAAGGTCGCAAAATGAGTACAAAACGATTTAACAATTGTCTCGCCTGGCACCAGAAATTTTGGGCTCAGTTGTGGTCGTAAGTTGAGGACTACCTCTACTGAGAAAATCAGTAATTAGAAGCGAATAGGATAGGATAGGATAGAACAGAACAGAACAGAATAGAATAGAATAGACATAGGATGGGACAGGATTGGATAGAATAGAATAGAATAGAATAGAATAGAATAGAATAGAATAGAATAGAATAGAATAGAATAGAATAGAATAGAATAGAATAGAATAGAATATGGAATATGGAATATGGAATATGGAATATGGAATATGGAATATGGAATAGAATAGAACAGAATATAGAATGGAACAGAACAGAACAGAATAGAATAGAATAGAATAGAATAGAATAGAATATGGAATATGGAATATGGAATATGGAATATGGAATATGGAATATGGAATATGGAATAGAATAGAACAGAATATAGAATGGAACAGAACAGAACAGAATAGAATAGAATAGAATAGAATAGAGCTGGAAGGGACCTTGGAGGTCTTCTAGTCCAGCCCCCTGCTCAAGCAGGAGAACCTATACCATCTCAGACAAGTGACTGTCTAGCCTCTTTTAAAAATATCCAGTGTTGGAGCATTCACCGCTTCTAGAGGCAAGTCGTTCCACTGGTTGATTGTCCTCACTGTTAGGAAGTTTCTCCTTAATTCCAGGTTGCTTCTCTCCTTGATCAGTTTCCATCCGTTGCTTCTCATTCTTCCCTCTGGTGCTTTCTGATCAACCTGGCCCCCTCTGCCTTGTGGCAGCCCCTCAGACACTGGAGCACTACTATCATATCATAAATTAAATTAAACAAATGTAAAGATAGTTTCTGAAAGAAAAAAAACCTGCCCTTTGTAATAAACAGTGTATACTAGGGTCACTATATGTTTAACATATATAAAATGTTTAATAGTTTGAGGGCCTACTGAAGTCATTTGTGCCCCACCTGTCCTTTGAGGTGGCCATTCCTTGAGTTCGCACTCATTCTTTTGCTATTCCAAAAAGTTTGAACGCTCACAGGCTTTGGGAATGAGGCCCCCACGGGTGGTCTTCACTCACCACCAGCTGCCCGCTGAAAGACAGTATCCTTTCCCCCCACCCAAATGCCAGAAACAGTTGTCGTTGGCAGCACCACCCTTGAATTTTTGAGCCAGAAATAGCAGGGCTGTGTTATTTCAAACTTGTTCTTATTCTTTCTGGGTCACAGATAACTGCCCAAGGAAAATGCCTCAAATACAAAACCGCATTTTGGAAGTTTAAAAGGGCTTCATTTCCTCCCCATTCTGAAATTACGGGATCTATATTTTAGATCCAAGAGTTCATTTTAGTTTTTCTTTTCTCGGAGGTTCTTTTGATCCCGGATAACAGAGTTGGTTGTTTTGACTTCAACTCTCTCCCGGCCCTTCAAATGCAAAACAAAAATTTTACTCATTACTAAGTCCATTCCAGATGGAGTCTGAGATTAAATGACTTCCCAAATGCAGAATGGATTTAATCCTCCCTTTGCATTTGTTCAGCCTGGCAATCCTGGTCTTTTTATTGCCTTGATCAAATGTTTTCCTGATTTGGGGTGCACAATTTTCCTGCATGATCAATTCCTCTCACACAAAATGATAAAATTGGCGTGTCGGTTGGTTAAGTCCATATTTATCCATTGCTGCTTGGAAGTTCACTGCTGCAGTTGAGTGAGGAATGGAATTAAAACCAAGATAAGCATCTTGGTTTCTCTCCAAATTTAGCCTCGCAGAAAACAAGATTGAAAAAGAGTTTGATTGAAAACAATGATGCAAAAAAACTGGAAACCTTGGACCAAATGCCTTTTCACCTTGAAAAATTTGCAAAAATACACATTAAAAAAGATACATTGCTGAAATTTATGGGTGGTCTCAATATTTGCTATGGATACAGTGCAATGTACAAAATCCTTGTTGCAATTGTGATTCCTGAAAAAAGGCAATCCTCAACTCACAACCATTCATCCTGTAGGGATTTTTCAATGTTATTGAAAAAAGTGACATATGATTGGTCCTCACACTTACAACGGTCACAGCATCCACATGTTTATGTGATCAAAATTTGAGCATTTGGCAATCAACATGTATTTATGATGATTGCAGCATCCCAGGTTATGTGATCACCGTTTGTGACCTTCCCAGACTAGTTCCAACAAGCAGTCACTAGTGGAAACCAGATTTGCTTAATTTCCACATGATTTAGAATAGAATAGAGCTGAAAGGGATTTTGGAGGTCTTCTAGTACAGCCCTCTGGTCCTATACCATCTCAGACAAGTGATTGTCTAGCCTCTTCTTAAAATCTCCATTGATGGAGCGCCCACGATTTCTGGAGGCAAGTCGTTCCATTGGTTAATTGTCCTCACTGTCAGGAAGTTCCTCCTTAATTCCAGGTTGCTTCTCTCCTTGATCAGTTTCCAACCATTGTCCGGCTTTCTGGTGCTTTGGAAAATAATGTGACCCCTCTTCTTTGTGGCAGCCCCTGAAATACTGGAACACTGCTATCATGTCATTCCTATTTCTTTTTTTATTTAGACTAGCCAAACCCAAGTCCTGCAGCCGTATGTTTTAGTCTCCAGGCCTTTGATTCTCTTAGTTGCTCTTCTCTGAATTTTTTCCAAATTCTCAACATCTTTTTTGTGATATGGTGACCAAAATTGGCTGCAGTATTCCAGGTGTGGTCTTACTAGGGTTTTATAAAGCGGTACTAATACTTGGCGTGATCTTGATTCTATGCCTCTGTTTATACAAAAGGATTGTATTAGCTTTTTTGGCTGCTGCTGCATACGGCTGGCTTATATATTCAAGTGATCGTCCACTAGGACTCCAAGGTCCCTCTCACAGTTACTGTTTTTGAGCCAGGTCTCACCTAATCTGTACTTACGCCTTTGATTTTTCCTGGCTAAATGTAAAACTTTGCTTTTCTCCACATTGAAACGCATTTGGTTGGATAGGGCCCATTGTTCAACTTTGTCAAGATCTTTTTGGATCCTGAGTTTGTCTTCTGGGGTGTTGGCTATTCCTGCCAGTTCTGGTGTCATCTGTGAATTTGATGAGTTCCCCTTCAATTCCCTCCTCTAAGTCATTAATGAAGATATTGAAGAGTATTGGGCCTAAGATGGAACCTCGTGGTACCCCACTGCTTACTTCTCTCCATGGGGATGTAGTGCCGTTGAGGACTACTCATTGAGTACGGTTTGCCAGCCAGTTACAAATCCATCTGGTGGTGATGTTGTCTATTCCACTTTTTTCTAGCTTACCAAGGAGTAGGTTGTGATCTACTTTATCAAATACCTTACTGAAATCTAACTATACTACATCCACAGTATTTACTTAGTAACTGCAGTGATTTCCTTAATTTGCTTTGGCAGAAAAAGTCGTAAAATCAGCTGTAATTCACTTAACAACTGCCTTGCTCAGTTATGGAAACTTTAGTCCCAGTTATGGTCATATGTTGAGGACTGTCTGTACAGTCATGAACTGGGAACTGCTTAGCTCCTACCCTCCATTGTAGGATGCTGCAGCATGCAACCACAATTGGCAGAGGGGACTTCCATCAGTAAGTGGGCCAATTGTTAAGTGAGTTGTGTCTTATTTTATGACCTTTTTTGCTGCAGTTGTTAAGCGAATCCACCTTCCTCCATTGACTTTGCTTATCAGAAGCTCTGTGGGAACTGGCAATCACATGACACTGGGACACTGCAACCGTCATATGTACATGCCAGTTGCCAAGTGCCCAGAGTTTGATCTCATAATGCTGCAATGTTTTTAAGTGAGTTGCTTTGGATAGTGAGATGGGCAGCCTATAAATTTAAAAAAATAAATAAAATAAATATAGAGAGTCATCAACTTACAACCACAACTGAGTCCTAAATTTATGTTGTTAAGTGAGAAATCTTTTAAGTGAGTTTTTTCCCATTTTACGGACCTTTCTTGCCACAGTTCTTAAGCGAATCACTGTTAAGTGAATCTGGTTTCCCCATTATCAGAAGGTCTTCAAGAGGCAAGTGGACTTTATTTTTCTTTGAAGATTTATTTATTTATTTTATTTATTTTGTTTGGACTTATATGCTGCTCCTCTCTGAAGATTCGGAGCGGCTTACAACATATATATAAAACAACAATTACAATCAAATCCAAGCAAAAATATATAAAAAATAAAACCCCACACATATTCATCAGTCACACAACAACCCACAATCATCCCCAGGCCTGCCTGCAAATGTTTGGCTTCTTCAGCTCTGACTGGATGGTGGAGGATGGAAGGATTTATATTCCTTGCAGACAACGGGAATATAAATATAGTATAAATCCTTCCATTTCCCACCATCCAATCAGAACTGAAGAAGCTTCTTGGATGAGAAGCGAAACGTCTTCAAGGAAAAACCAGGAAAATCCAGCTGCTTCTTGAAAAAGCACCTTTAGGACAACCATCACCTGGATAGACGGAGAATCTCCGTAGACGTTTATCAGAAAGTTGCAAAAGGAAATCATATGACTCTGGGACACTACAACCCTCATAAATGTGAGCCAGTTGTCAAGCCACCGCATGTAAATCATGGGGATGCTAAAATGGACGGAAGTGTGAAAAATGACCATAAGTCGCTTTTTTCAGTGCCGTTGTAACTTTGAACAAGTCACTAAACGAACTGTTGTAAATCGAGGACTACCGGTAAGAGGATTGGTCGTAAATCACTCTTTTCAGTGCCATCATAACTCGGAGAGGTTGTTTAAAGGAATGGTCATAAGTCAGGGAGTAGTAGAAGAATCAGCTGTAGGATGTAGAACAGATAGATCCTGCCTGAGCAGGGGGTTGGACTAGAAGACCTCCAGGGTCCCTTCCTTACTCTGTTATTCTGTCATTCTAGGCACCTACACACCAACATGCACTGCTCTTTTATTGTAAAGATTGGAGAAGAACATAGAATAAAAAAGTTGGAAGCGACCTTTGAGGTCATCCAGTTCAACCCTCTGCGTGGGCAGGAGAGTCTGTACAATTTCAGATAAATGGTTGTCCAATCTCTTCTTGAGAGGTTCCAGTGATGGAGCATCCACAATTTGTGAAGGCAAGCCATTCCATTGATTGGTTGTTTTCAGGGGTAGGAACTTTCTCCTTAGTTAGGTCCAAACCTTGCGTTTGAATTGTCCCTCCAAGGTAAATTAGACCTGCAACGTCCAAACCTGACTCTCAATCAAAGGCCAGGCTAATGAGAGATTTCCCGAAGTTGGTGTCTCAGAACCGATGAAAGGAACACCCAGTTGGAGAACGCTGATTGAGATCATCACTGGAAGCTTTCAAAAAGAGACTGGACAACCATTGGTCTGAAAGGACACTGTATAGGATCTCCTGCTTGAGTGGAAGGTTGGATTAGAAGACTCTAGAATAAGACTAGACTAGAACAACTGTACTATTCCACGTTCGATGAGATGCTTCAAGTCAACCCATCTCTTTTTATCAGCCTGTAATTTTTTGCCATCTGTTGCTGGCCATGACTGGTGGTCAGGAACTGGCAAGGACCTGCTGGACCAGGAATGTAGACAGGATTAGGGCTTGGAAGCTGCGAACAATAGCCAACTTGCATGCAGAAGGGACAGGAGGGGGGAAAAGGCAGTTGAGCTTATAGCCCTTAAATTGAACAGAGCCCTCTCCCCACCTCCTGTTGGCTGCCACGTTGGCTTCTCCTCCAGCTATTATTACTGCTTATCCATCTATGAGAAATCAACAACACCAGGCGCATGAGCGGCGCCAGCCCTCAGTGGGTCTGTGTCGGGATCAAATTATCCCCCAGGCAAGCAACGGCAGAAGGATTAAAGGTCAGGCCACACAAGTGAATTCCTTAACTTCCAGCAATAGATTCCCCAGGCCATTTAAAGACCGGAGATGGTGCTGGAGGGGTTATCGGTCAAGAGGCCAGCATGCCTTGTGGCAAGGGCAGGGCTGAGCTGGTTGTTAAAGATCTAGTTTGTGTGAAGAGCATGCACAACTGGAAGAATCAGTCCTTCAAGGTAGATCAGAATAGGAACTAAAGTCACAAACAGAGGTAGTCCTCAACTGGTGATCACAGCTGATGATCTCAACATTTCTGTTGCTAACTGAGATAGTTGTTAAGTGAATTTTGCCCCCTTTTACAACCTTTCTTGCCACAGTTGTAAAGTGGATCACTGCGGTTGTTAAGTTAGCAACATGGTTGTTAAGTGGATCTGGCTTCCCCATTGACTTTGCTTGGCAGAAGGTTGCAAAAGAGAATCGATCACGCGACACCCCCCCCCAGGACACTGCGACGGTCATAAGTATGAGTCAGTGGCCCAGTGTCTGAATTTTGATCAAGTGATCATGGGGATGCTGTAATGGTTGTACGTGTGAAAAAACGATCAAAGGCCACTTTTTTCAGTTCTGTTGTAACTTTGAATGATCACTGTTGTAAGCCGAGGACTATCTGTATTAATACTATTTTTATTGTAGATTTAGAGAGACAAAATCTTGCAAGACTGAATGCATTTTCCTTCCTCCTTGTCTTTATCTAACACGTTTTCTCAAATTACATTTCTGCTTCTGACTCAAATTTCTTTTATAGATAATCCTTGACTTATGAGTGGTCGCTTAGTGACCATTCAAAGTCATAACAGACACCCCCCCAAGAACTTATAACCTAGTTCCAATGTTCCAATGGCCACACCCCCTATGGCAGGGCTTTTCAACCAGTGGTACGGGTACCACCTGTGGTCCATTGGCACCTGGTATGCAACCATCCTAGAAAAGTGGTGGTGGGGGAGGGGAATGATCTGAACCGGTGGTGGCAGCACCACACAAGCCTGAGCGAGAGACGGCTGGAGCTGCAGGGCTGTCAGGGCTCAGTGGAAGCGCCAGGATCCAGCTCCAGCTGGAAAGCAGCACTGACCCTGGCGCTTCTGCTGAGCCCAGAAGAAGCGCCGATCAGCTGGAATGTTGCAGCCTCTCCAGGCTCTTGTGATTTACATTCAGATGCTTGGCAACTGATTCATATTTATGACGGTCACCGTGTCCCAGGGTCATGTGAAGTGACCAAAACCTGCTGCAACCACCCAGCAGATGGGGGAGAATAAAAACCAAACACCCCAATCCACCCCACCCCCGCTGCCAATCCTCAACAGAAATGCTCACAACAATGGAAACCTCAGACAGGAGGAAGAGCGCCGCCGGGTGGGCAGGCAGATATCTTGCTCGGCTGTGGCTCGGGGGGCACTTTTTTCAGTGCCATTGTAACTTCTAAGAGTCACTAAGCGAACTGTTGTAAGTCGAGGGCTACCTGTACTATATCACTTTTTTCCTCTTTTTTTTGGTCATCCAGTTTTTGACACCTTGCTAGGCGACTGGTGGTCCTCGGATGTTGCCATATCCTAAAAGTGGCACAATGGGTGAAAAGGTTGAAAAGCCCTGCCGTATGGTCATGTGACTACATTTTGGTTGCTCAGCAACCGGCCTGCATATAGGGCCATTTGCAATGTCCTGTAATTATGTCACCACAATATATGACATTTTTGCTGAAAATCAGCATTTACTTCTAGTTTTGGGCAAAAATACTCCATAATGAACAATGGATTTGCTTAATAACTGCCCTTGTTTACTCAATGGCCATTGCAGTTGTTCTATAAGGACGGAATTTGCTTAACGACCGCTGCAAAAAGGTCATATACTTGGGTAGTCAGGAGATGAGCCATTTTATGACTGTTACAACTTATGATCGTAATAAGCAGGCTCCATTATGGTTGTAAGCCAAGGACTATTTGATAGTTGTCTTGGTTATAGTTCTTCCTATTCTTCAGATTTATTCTTGGAGCATTTTCCTTCTACATTTTTATATTAAATCAGCCACCTTTAGCCCAACCGATATCTGATTCAGAGAATCTGACAGATGAAAAAGAAAGTCCCAAAGGTGCTTTACAAAAGGCAGAGTTGGAGTTTCTTGGGGTTTTACTTCTCCTTGAAAACAACTCGCTTCTTATCCAAGAAGCTTCTTCAGTTCTGACTGAACTGAAGTCAGAACTGAAGAAGCTTCTTGGATGAGAAGAGAAACGTTTTCAAAAATAAAACAAAGAAAGTCCAACTGCCTCTTGAAAAAGACACCCTTGTCCTGAACTATTGAGAATCTCTATAAATCCTGTTTGAAAGAGTTTCTGATTGGCCAAAGCAATCCTTACACTAAATTGGCCAACACAGGTCAGGCTCATTTTAAGAGTCACCTGATTATCATTCTTCATTGACCAATCAAGTGGTCAATGAAGAATATCAGAATAGACCAGTGGGGAAGGTTGTGTTGCAATTAAATGGATTTCTTCCTTTTAACACCAGAAGAACTAAAGGCCACTTAAAGTGGCCTCCCTCCTGGACCACAGTTGCAAATGAGATGAAGGCAATGCCATTGGGACAAAAGACGTAAAGCGTTTAAAGTGTGTGGAAAAGATTCTGTACTTCACTAGGTTGTTTTTTTGTGATGATCTTTCAAGAATGAAGAGTCTCTTGAATTCTTGGGGAAAAGGCAAGATCTAAACTTCAAAAAAAAAACAGACAGGTGGTGCTGAACATGACACACCATAAGTCTTGCTTTGCTACTGGTGAGGGAGGGGGAAGGAAGGAGGGAAGGAAGGAAGGAAGGAGGGAGGGAGGGAGGGAGGGAGGTTCTGTCAGAACTGAAGAAACTTCTTGGATGAGAAGTGAAACCTCTTCAAGGAAAAATGTGATGATCTTTCAAGAATGAAGAGCCTCTTGAATTCTTGGAAAAAAGGCAAATCTAAACTCAAAAAAACAGGTGGTGCTGAACATGACACACCATAAGTCTTGCTTTGCTACTGGTGAGGAAGGGGGAAGGAAGGAGGGAAGGAAGGAAGGAAGGAAGGAAGGAAGGAAGGAAGGAAGGAAGGAAGGAAGGGAGGGAGGGAGGGAGGGAGGGAAGGAGGGAGGGAGGGAGGTTCTGTCAGAACTGAAGAAACTTCTTGGATGAGAAGTGAAACCTCTTCAAGGAAAAACAAAGAAAGACCAATTTTCTCTTGAAAAAAACACTGTTGGGACAACCGTGACTTGGATGACTGAGAATCTCCATATAGGCAGTCCTTTAAGTAATCTTGTCCAACTCATGTGTCCAATGAACAATATTCTTGGCACAAATCCCTCTTTTGGCAAAACTCTGAAGAACTTCAGAGCAATGTTTTTAGTCTCAGGAACTTTTAAATGTATGGATTTCAACTCCCAGATTTGGGATAATACACCACAGTCTTACAATCTAGATGAAGAATGGCAATTAAGATGGGCGATTTTTTTAAACAAAATTTTATTAAGTTTATATAGATGAGGAAAAATAGGAACAATACAGGTATGGTAAAGGGAGTGGTGGAAGGAAAGGGGAAGGGAATAAGGAATTAGGGTAAAATAAGGATAGGTACAATCACATATTTCAACAAACAAGCTACCATCCAGATCATAATAATGAGTAAATATCATATTCAACCATTTTTACCATAGCCTAGGCTATAACATATTAAAAACAATTAGTAAACATATATGTTGATCTGTTAAGTAAACACTACTAATAAAATCTCTAAAAATCCTAACATGGGCGATGTTTAATAACCACAATCAAGTTCTTTAAATCCTAGTGGACAATCACCTAAATAGGAGCCAGCCGTGTGCTGCAGCTGCCAAAAAAGCCAACACAGTGCTGGGCTGCATTAACAGAGGGAGAGAATCAAGATCACGTGAAGTGTTAATACCGCTTTACAAGGCCTTGGTAAGGCCACACTTGGAATACTGCATCCAGTTTTGGTCACCACGATGTAAAAAAGGTGTTGAGATTCTAGAAAGAGTTCAGAGAAGAGCAACAAAGATGATTAGAGGACTGGAGGCTAAAACATATAAGGAACAGTTGGGTATGACTAGTTTAATGAAGAGAAGGATGGGGGGGGGACATGATAGCAGCCTTCCAGTATCTCAGGGGCTGCCCCAAAGAAGAGGGAGTCAAGCTATTCTCCAAAGCGCCTGAAGGCAGGACAAGAAGCAACGGATGGAAACTAACCAAGGAGAGAAACAACCTAGAACTAAGGAGAAACTTCCTGACAGTTAGAACAATTAACCAGTGGAACAACCTGCCTCCAGAAGCGGTGAATGCTCCAACACTGGAAGTTTTTGAGAAGAAACTGGACAATTTGTCTGAAATGGTATAGGGTTTCCTACCTGAGCAGGGGGTTGGACCTAGATGATCTCCAAGGTCCTTTGCAGGGTGACAGTGGTGCACTGGAACAAACGATAACACACATAGTTCAGGAATGTCTTCTCAGGAAATTTCAAGGCAGTTGGGATGGTCTCATTGCAGCCACACCAGAAACGGTTAGATGGTTAGCTTCTTTAGCTATTGAAGTATAAGCTCCATCCCATTGCAATTCTATGGCTCCGTATTATGGTGATTTTATCATGTTTTTCCCCCCTAATTTAATATTTTATCTCATCTATTGTATTTCTATTTGTAGGTGTCAATAAAAAAAATTCCCAGAATTTGCCAGCTAGTGCCATGGACTTCAACTCCCAGAAGTCCCCCGCCAACATGCTAGCTGAGGAATTCTGGGAGTTGAAGTTCACCTATCTTAAAGTTGCTGAGGTTGAAAAACATTGTTTTAAAAGATCTCAAAAAAAGTTTGATGAGGTTGCTGGAATTTCTCAAGAGTCTTTTCATGAAGGGTGCATCTCAAGGATGCTTTTGCAAAAGACAACTGGACTTTCTTGTTTTTTGCTTGTTTGTTTGAAAACATTTCGCTTCTCAACCAAGAAGCTTCTTCAGTTCTAACTAAATGGTGGGAAGTTCAGTCAGCTAGAACTGAAAAAGCTTCTTGGATGAGAAGTGAAATGTTTCAAAGAGGTGGAGGGAAAAATAAGAAAACCCAATTGCCTTTTGGAAAAACACTTTTGAGACAACCATGATATGGAAGATTGAGAATCTCCACAGACATGCAGGCTGTAAGGAGGAAATGAAGCAAATAGAGAGGATGCATTTAGAACCCAGATGGCTTTAAGTCATGTGGGAATCCACCCCACTTCTGAGATCTAAGGGAGAAAGATGTCAAAAGAGGAGGAGAAGGAAGAGGCCAAAAGGGACTTACACAGTGTTCTGCACCGTATATTTCTACTACCCTGGAATTGGCACTGGGCTGACACCAAGCTTACACAGGGACACAATAGACGTTTTGCTTAGGGAAGCATATTTGTTTAGGGCAGAGACTGTCCCTTTTAGAGTGGATGAAATGCTCTTGGGCATTTCCAACACTGAGGCGGGTTGGGTGCATCTTTTTCAAGAACTTCTTTCCGATGATAGCAACAGGGTGAATGCAGCAGCTCGCCAGTCCTGGGGCAGGAGAAGATGGCCATGAACAGGTGGGTGGCATTGTTTGAGGCCTGAGTCACCAGCAGCCAAAGTGGGTAGGGGGAGAGGGAGGAGAGGGTGGGAGAGCTGCCTTCAGAAGGGGTGCTTGGAAGCCTAAAGCAGCATTAATTCACACGGGCTTGCTTTCTTGTCTCTCTGCTGGTTTCCACCTCTTAAATCTTGTTGGGGGGGGGAGTAAGGCTGCAAAAGATGTAGTAGAATACACCTGGATGCGAGTAAGAATTCACCCAGGTCTAAACGGAAGATGGAAAGTATACACGAATCTAGGAGAGCAATGACAAACCACCTGTGTGCAGGTAGATCCCAAGTCAGAATTGATGTTGGTAACCAAGAGAGTTATTAAGTGAAGTGTGCCCCATTTTATGACTTCTCTTGCCCCCGTTTTTAAGTGTATATCACTGCAGCTGTTAAATTAGTAGCAAGGTTGTTAAGTGAATCTGGCTTCCCCATTGACTTTGCTTGCTAGAAGGTCACAAAAGGAGATCACATGGGACACTGTGACCGTCATAAATATGAGCTAAGTGTCTGAATTTTGATCACGTGACCAAGGGGAATGCTGCAGTGGTTGTAAATGTGAAAAACAGCCGTCAGTTGCTTTTTTTCAGCGGCATTGTAACTTTGAACAGTCATTAAATGAACTGTTGTAAGTCAAGCACTATGTATATGCTGCCAGGAAGATAAACACATGTTTGTAGGGTCACTAGAGATCACATTCAACCCAGGGAAGGCTTTGGCCATGTCCACACCTAGGGAAGACTTTGTCTCCACCGTGCTTTTTTTATCCCATTCACAGCTTCATGTCCTCCTTAACTGCGACAGGATTAAAGTACAGTTAGTCCTCCACTTACGACCACAAATGGAAAACAAAGTTTCCATTGCTAAGCAAGGAAATTGTTAAGTGGGTCACACCTGATTCTACAAACTTTTTTTGCCATGGCAGCAGTTTTTAAATGAATCCTGCAGTCCTTAATCAAATCCAGCTTCTCCCGTTGACGTTGCCTATTAGAAATTGGCTGGGTAGCTTACAAAGGGTGATCACATGACTCCAGGATCCTGCATCCATTATGAATATATGCTGGTCACATGATCACATGGGGGTCATGTGACTGGCATATATGGGGATGTTATGGGGATGTTGTGACAGTTGTAAGTGTAGGAATTGGTCATCCCTTTTCTCAATGTAGTTGTAACGTGAAACAGTCACTAAGCGAATGATTGTAAGTTGAGAACTACCTGTAGTATTTTCCATTGTCTGGCATCATCTCAATTGGCTTTAATGAGTAAGGAAATCTCTTCATGAGAAATCAGGAGTGGATTTACTAGAAAGAGGCAGAAGATGTTAAAATTTCACAGAAGGTGCGGCATTTCACAGCTAATGTATTTTATTCCTGAGTCAAGAACTGTTCACCATTCAAGAATGAATTACTCAAGAACCACAGTTTACTCCTCTTTCCATTTTAATGAGAGCTGTGTTATTTTTTTTCAGCCTTTTGGAATGTATGCAGTGCTCAGATTGTGCTACTAACAACTGGGTTGTTTCCATACTCATGGGTGTGCAGGTGCAAATAAAAGCAACCACATGCATATATAGTGGAAATTTTTCTTCAAAAGCCAATTATGGCTACTGAGAGATAGGAGGGCCAACAGGATCAGCAAAAATGATTAAATCTGATTTTTCTGCCTTGCCTTGGTTCAACTTTTTATTCCTCTCTAGGATCTACTTACGAAACAGCATAAATAAGCCTTAGATAGCCTTCTGATTTAAAATTATTTTTGTGGGAAGCTTCCATTTATTTCTAGTTTCCAGTAAAAAACACCCATTGGAAACAATGGGATTACTTAACATGGTGTTTGCTTAATAACTGTTATAAAATCAGTCAGAATCACCCGATGACCTGCTTAATGACCAGCGCTACATACAACCTGTTGCAATCATAAGCTGAGGGCTTGTACAATCTTGTGACATAGTATGAGATTCTTGATGTCCTCTCTCTCTCTCTCTCTCTCTCTCTCTCTCTCTCTCTCTCCCTACATACATATATACATGCATACATACCTCTAGCTAGCTAGCTTTCTTGTCTGTCTGTCTGTCTACCTACCCATCTATCTGTCTGTCATCTATCTATCTATCTATCTATCTATCTATCTATCTATCTACCTACCTACCTACCTATCTGTCTGCCTGTCCATGTATCTGTCTATCTGTCTGTCTGTCTACTTACTTACCTACCTACCCATGTATCTGTCTGTCTGTCTCTCTGTCTATGTATCTGTCTACCTACCCATGTATCTGTCTGTCTGTCTGTCTGTCTGTCTGTCTGTCTGTCTGTCTGTCTATCTATCTATCTATCTATCTATCTATCTATCTATCTATCTATCTATCTATCTATCTACTTTCTATCCTACCTTTAGTGTATTTACAAATAACTCCAGGTGGCAAAGATATCTAACACCCCTTTCTCCACCTGTTTTCCTCACAACCACAACCTGTGGTGTGGGTTGGGCTGAGAGAGAGAGAGCGTGACTGGCCCAAGATCACCTAGCTGGCTTTCACGGCTAAGATGGGACTGGAAATCACATCGTTTCCTTCCAGACATTCCATTACCCAACTAGGTAATGTCATCAGTGCTGTGATATAGGTTGGTCAGACAGAGAAGCCCTGGCCTAAAATTACCCAAGCCCCTCCACAACTCATGGCAGCCTTGAGCTGGGGTATCCTCACTGTAAGTCCAACATCCTTTCCCCACTCGGACAGCGTCGACGTCCTCTAACTGAACTGCATCTTAAAGCCGCCCTTCACCACCCAGGAATAAACCTTGATCCACTGATGCTTGTGCCTTGGGATGTCTCTTAGTTTTCTGAACCTCCCTCTGTTCCTCTTTCAGATGAAAAGTTCCCAAGAGTTTTAGCTGCATCTGATAACAGGAGCCACGTGTTTCCTGCAGGAGAGGGATTCTCCCGGTCTCTCTCGGTCAAGGATCGATCTGCTTTCTATCTCTCCCAAGTAGCAGAAGCTGCTGTTTATCCCACCAACCGTCGGACAGAGCGGGTGAGTTTCCCATCCTTTACGTTTCTGCCATGTTTCTGCCTCCCTAGAACTATGTTCTCCGGCAAATGTTCAATTTTTTTCCTTTTCAGTGCCATGGCGTGCTTTCGTGGCAAAAATGTCCTTCACCCAACCAACTGCTTATAAAGCCATTTATGTGCATCTGAATGTTAGGGGAGGCGGAGATGGGCAGGGGAGGCCTGTAAAAATTTGCAAACTCCAAAGTGCAAAAAAAATAGAAATCCTGGGTTCAGGTGGCATCAGAATATATGAACAAAGATTTTACAGGCAAGTCTATACCAGCTTTCAATTGCAGGCCAAAAGGGGTAGATTTCACTGCCTATACTTCCTTGCAATGGTGGCTGAGAAGCATGGGATACAAAGCCTTGAGCTAGGAAAGACGAACTTTACTACAAATGGGTGATGCTTTATATTACTGTCCCAGGAAACTATGCTTATAACCAGCAAATTTGTCAGAAATTCTGCTGATGATCAGACGGGTATTAGATTTGTAAGCTGCCCAGAGTTGTTTGGTTGAGATTGGCAGCTATAGCAAGTAAGGAAATAAGTAACTAAAAAAGAAAGGAAGGAAGGAAGGAAGGAAGGAAGGAAGGAAGGAAGGAAGGAAGGAAGGAAGGAAGGAAGGAAGGAAAAGAGGGAGGGAGAAAGGGTGGGAAGGAGGGGAGGAAAGAAAGGAAGGAAATAGGGAGGGAGAAAGGGAGGGAGGGAGGGAGGGAGAAAGAGGGAAGGAGAAAGGGTGAGAGGGAGGGGAGGGAGAGGAAAGAAAGAAAGAAAAAAGAAAAAGAAAGAAAGGAAGGAAGGAAGGAAGGAAGGAAGGAGGAGGGAGGGAAGAGAGAGAAAGAAAGAGGAAGGAAGGAAGGAAGGAGAAAGAGAGGGAGGGAAGGGAGGGAGAAGAAAGAAAGAAAGAAAGAAAGAAAAAGAAGAAGGAAGAAAGGAAGGAGGAGGGAGGGAAGAGAGAGAAAGAGAGAGAGGAAGGAAGGAAGGAAGGAGCAAGCAAGCAAGCAAGCAAGCAAAGAAATACAGATTCTCACTTAGAGCTCTATAACCTCTATCAATTCCTAGACACCCATTTACAATTCATTTAATTTTGAGGTTTGAAATTAATTATGAAATTTACCCACTTCTTAGCGACTGAATTGTTCTTTTTCCTTGGTTTGAAAGAATAACTACATTACGACCCCATTGCTATTTTCTTCGCCTTCTTAACTCGACTTTTCCCCACACTGAGGAGTGATAAAACCGAAATATTTTATATACTTTGAAGCTGTGTTTTCTCGGTGATGGAAGAAAGGAGGAAAATGCCTCTGTAATGTTGATCCAACTAATGACCACTTAAGATTGACTCACTCACAGGCTGGGGAAGAGATGAAGGACCCAGCAGAGCATTGTTTGCCAACCTTAGCCATGTTAAGATGTGTGGACTTCAATTCCCAGAATACCCCAGCCAGCAATGCTGGCTGGGGTATTCTGGGAGTTGAAGTCCACACATCTTAACATGGCTAAGGTTGGCAATCACTGCATCAGAGTGACACAACAGAAAAGTGAATTGACTGCAATGTGTTTGCATTATGCTTTGACATAAAGGAAGGGTTGAGTCTACATCATAACGAACAAGCAAATATAAGCAGTCCTCAACTTATTGCCACAAATGAGCCCAAAATTTATGTTGCTAAGTGAATTTTGGCCCATTTTACAACCTTTCTTGCCACAGTTGTTAAGTGAATCCTGCGGTTCAGTTAATAATATGGTTGTTAAGTGAATCAGATTTCCCCATTGACTTTGCTTTTCAAAAGCTCGCAAGAGGGGATCACATGACCCTGGGACACAGCGACCGTCATAAATATGAATCAGTTGCCAAGTGTCTGAATTTTGATCATGTGGCCATGGGGATGCTGCAGCAGTTGTAAGTGTGAAAAATGGTCATAAGTTCCTTTTTCAGTGGCATTATAACTTTGAACTGGCTGTTTTATCTATAAGTCATACAAATATAAAAATGAAATCTACTTTATAGTATTACACTTAAATCTAAGCTAAAGCTGCAGTTTTATAAGAAAGAAAGAAAGAAAGAAAGAAAGAAAGAAAGAAAGAAAGAAAGAAAGAAAAAGAAAGAAAGAAAGAAAGAAAGAAAGAAAGAAAGAAAGAAAGAAAGAAAGAAAGAAAGACATTTATTATGTTAAATTTATATCATACACCATCCGTGTATAAATCACGCACCGCTTAAACTGCTTTTCTGTTTTTCTATCTTCTATTCAGAATTTCATACACCAGATCTCTTATAACACTCTTGATAACCAGTAAGCAAGCAGGTAGGAAATCATTGGACTATGGTTGCCTAATCCAATTTCTGCAGTCAACTGCTTGCAGTTGTGTGATTCAGGATATGCAAAATAATCGTGTTTTTGGAACTTCACTAATACCAAACTAGCTTGAAAATGCTGTTTCATTTCCTCTTCTTCTAGCTTACTCTTATATTCATTTCTTGCTTATTAAAAAAAAATGTTCATGCCTATAACAGAGGAACTCACCATGCTAAAAATGTGCAGGAAAAAGGGATTGATTTTATGTTTTAATTCAGGGATCTCTTTCATACTTTCATGCTCTGCAGGTCCATTCATGATCTATCAGGTGAAAAACAAATAATTTGGCTACTTTTCTTCACTGTGTCTTTCCTTCTTTCTGTAGTTTTGCCTGCTGTAGAAGCTGGCATCTCTTGATTATCTTTTTTGGGCTCCAGAGGTAGTCAGGATCAGGCTCATTAATAGCTGCATGAGACATACAGGTAGTCCTCGACTTACGTCCATAATCGAGCCCAGTTTTTTTGTTGCTAAGTGAGACAGTTAAGTGAATTTTGCCCAATTTTACAATCTTCCTTGCCATAGTTGTTAAGTGAATCACTGCAGTTCTTAAGTTAATCACAAGGTTGTTAAGTGAATCTGGCTTCCCCATTGACTTTGCTTATCCAAAGTTTGCAAAAAGGTGATCACATGACCCCAGGATACTGCAACTTTGTCATAAACATGAGGCAGTTGCCAAGCGGGTGAATTTTGATCACATGACCATGGGGCTGCTGCAACGTAAGTGTGGAAAACAGTCATAAATCACCTTTTCCCGTGCTCTTCTAACTGTGAACACTCACTCAGTGTACTGTTGTCAAGGACTACCTGTATACCAGAGAATCATAGAGCTGTAGACTAAATTGGGAAATTGCAAAGTCATCCTGTTTTCAACCTTGGCAGCTTTCAGATGCGTGGACTACAACACCCAGAATTCCCCAGCCATTCATGGGAGTTGAAGTCCACATTTCTGAAATCTGTGACTGCGGTTTGGTCGCAAATATCCATAAATTCAGTTGCCGAGACCCCAAAGAGGAGGAAATGATCATCAGAACTTCAAATCCAGGTCGTAAGTAATTCCACTGTGGATCTGTGAGAACTTCATAAGCGACTAGTCATAAGTAGAGGACTACCTATATGAAAACCACAAGGCGCACCATACACACACCAAGGCTCCAATATATAATTCCTTCAATAATAATTATTTAACCATAAAACATAGAATAACAGAGTTGGAAAGGATCTTGGAGATCAGGGTAGGCAACCTTGGCTCTTTTATGACTCATGGACTTCAACTCCCAGAATTCCTGAGCCAACATGGCTGGCTCAGGAATTCTGGGAGTTGAAGTCCACGAGTCTTAAAAGAGCCAAGGTTGCCTACCTCTGCCTTATACCATTTCAGAAAAATGGTTGTCCAGTCTCTTTTTGAAGGCGTCCAGTGATGGAGCACCCACAACCTCTGGAGGCAAGCTATTTCCTTGGTTGATCTCTCTCACCGTTAGGAAATTCTCTTCAGTTCTAGGTTGCTTCTCTCCTTGGTTAGTTTCTATCCATTGTTTCTTGCCCTGCCTTCAGGTGCTTTGGAAACTAGTCTGACCCCCCTCATCTTTGTAGCCCTTTAAATACTGGATGATTGAGATTGTTATTGGAAATATTGGAACCACTGAGATTCTAACTCTCCAACTAAAACTGTTGAGGAACAGGATGCTGGGTTACCCTGATACACCAGGATTGATATTACTGGAGCCCTGCTAAGCTCTGTGTCCAGAATGACATCCCAAAAAGCCTATTGTAACCTTACAACAAAGTAGGATTAGTTCACCTAGGCGTGGTTCCTCTCTGGACTACCTCGCAAGGCGGATAATCTATGACTGTCATGCTTTACAGCAAATGTCTGAATGATTCTTTCCGAGCAAGATCTTCTTGATGCTGATCTGGTGGTTCATAACCAATCAATCTATCATTTTAATACAATGGGAGGAGATGCGAAAGATGGTTTTGGAAGACTTCTAATCTTGAGCTGATTCACACTCTTATCTGTTAGTTTTCCTAAGTAAGGCAGTACAAAAAAAATGATCAGCGACTTTCAAACATGCAAGAATAACAGGATAGCAGAGTTGGAAGGGACCTTGGAGGTCATCTAGTCCAACCCCCTTCTCAGGCAGGAAACCCTACACCATTTAAGACAAGTGGCTGTCCAGTCTTTTCTTAAAAACTTCCAGTGTTGGAGCAGTCACCGCTTCTGGAGGCAGGTTGTTCCACTGGTTAATTGTTCTAACTGTCAGGAAGTTTCTCCTTAGTTCTAGGTTGCTTCTCTCCTTGATTAGTTTCATCCATTGCTTCTTATATTCGGGTGCTCTGGGGAATAGGTTGATCCCCTCTTCTTTGTGGAAGCCCCTCAAATATTGGAATACTGCTATTATGTCACTCATCCTTCTTTTCAAATGAGCTAACTAGAGGAATCCAGTAAATAATGCTAAACTAAGCATCTTTACAGACCAGTACAGGGAGAGCTGTTCCTCTAAATTGCCCCCAAAGAATAGACATTGTTCATTCCAACTTTTTGGCTGTAATGCCTCAGCGTGAGCCAGGCCTATAGTTTGCAAATGGCTCACTTAGTATAACTACTCACTGGACACTATGAATTCTGTTTCTTCAGCTATCACATAATATCAGTAAGCTAGCATAGGGGACATCTGAGCCTGCAGCAGAAAAGGTTTCTGAGAAAGGGGAGATGTACATTCACAAGGAACAGATGGCTAATGTCTGAATGCAGGCAGTTACGTACTAAGAGAGTGCCCGCTCCTTGCCATCTTTGTCCCTGCTGCCCATATCTGATGCCAATTAGATTAGACGAGCTTTGTTACATTCTGGAATGTCTGAATAAGGCATTAAACACCAGAGTGCCACTTTTACTGCCTTTCAAATTAGACGTCTCTTTACCCCACTCATTCACAGAGTACAGGTAGTCCTCGCTTAATGCCGGATGCTTAATGACCGTTTGAAATTAAAATATATTTCAGAAAAGCTTCTTGCGACTCACCCTCAAAGTTACAGCTACCCTGTGGTCATGTGACAGTCACGCCACCACAATTTACAATTGTGTTCTCCAGTAGAAAAATCACAAAAAAAACCCCCACCCATTAGATAGGCAGGATTCATTTAATGACCACGTGTTTCACTTAACGACCATGGTGACTTGCTTTATGACAGTTATAAAAGCAGTAGAAACATCCAGACCAGTCAAGTAGTGCCTCAACTTACAACTGCAATGACTTACAACTGAAACCCCAGTTCCACTGTGTTGCAAGTCAAGACTACTGGTAGAACTGATGGAGGAGGATGGTGTAGGATATAGGATGGTGTAGTGGTGTAAGATGCCATGTGTGTGTGTCTGTGTGTGTGTGTGTGTGTGTGTACGTGTCAGAGGTCTGGAATGAAGAGACTTCTTTTCAATATTAACCCAAGCTGTTGCATGAGTTTGGAATTTCACACTAACAGGATGGTTGATGGTTGATCAGCATAATACTGATGCTGCAAACCCTGTTTCCTTAGAGATGGCAGACATTCAGCGTGAAAGGACTTCTGGTGCAGATGAGAAGAAAGCAGTGGAAGACCTGCCTCCTCCTCATCCTCTTCCTTACCTCCAGGACTCTCCTGCTGCTCCAGGGACACCGGATTCCGGTTCTCTTCCTTTACCTCCACCTAAAGAATCCTTCTCCAAGTTCTACCAGCAACGCCAAGTAAATGAGTTGAAAAGACTTTACCGCCACATGCATCCTGAGCTCAGGAAAAACCTGGAAGAAGCCGTGTCAGAAGACCTGGCCGAAATGTTGAGTCCAGATGACCCGAATGAGCCAGTCATGGCGACTCCAGATGTGGTGGTTCCAGGCGAAGTTCAATCCATGCGTTGGATCTTTGAGAACTGGTCCCTGGACTCCATTGGGGAACGTCAAGCTGCTAAAAACCTGGCTGAAGACGAAGCCAACCCAAGTGGAGATGTAAAGAACAGGTCCATGAAGTTTGAAAGCCAGCCTTCTCATGGAGACGGGCTGCTCACTTCGGCCAAAGCACCGGAACTACAAGAAACTAAAGGAGACGTACATACTGCTCGGTGGTTATTTGAAACTCAACCTTTAGACTCTTTAAACAAAATGTACTTGGATGAGACAGATGTGCAAGAAACACTCCTGAAGGAGCCTGTTGAGAGAGGGAATGTGAAAGGAGCAGCACAACTTTTTGAAACTCATTCCTTAGAAGCTTTGGGTCACTGCAACTCTGTGGAGGAGGACAACATCCTGCAGCTGAAGTCAGAAATTCAGGAACTCAAAGGCGGTGTCAAGAAAACCATCAAGCTTTTCCAGACTGAACCCATCTGTGCTCTCCAGGATAAAACAGGAAGCATTCATGAGATCAAGTCCATCTGTAGAGAAGAAACACAGACCAACTCAGTGAAGATAGCTAGGTGGCTGTTTGAAACCCAGCCATTGGACACTATCAACAAGGATACTTCCAAAGTGCAAGTTATTCGTGGAATATCTCTAGAGGAAGCTGCCAAGGGAAATGTCAGCGGAACAAAATGGGTGTTTGAAACTCAACCTCTAGATGCCATAAAGGAATTCACAGTGTCCGAAGCCGATTTCAAAGCATCTCCAGATCTAATCCAAGGAGCTGATGTTAGCAAGCAGTGCCTACTTTTTGAGACTCAACCTCTTGACAGTCTGAAAGGTGAATTCTCCAGCAGCCCTCCAGCTAAGGAAGAAGTTATCAAAGGGGACGTGAAATCAACTCTCTGGTTATTTGAAACACAACCTATGGAAACCCTGAGGGATCATTTTGAAGTTGGACATTTAAAAAAAGTAGAGCTTTCAAAAGATGAGAAAGGAGCTGTGAAGCAAACAAAGCATCTTTTTGAGACCTGCCCTTTTGGAAGCATCTCAAAATCTCCAGATGAGGATTTCTGCACTGCACCTGTCCAAGAGGTAGAGAAAGGGGACGTGAAAGCATTCAAGAGCCTCTTTGAGACACTTCCTCTAGATAGCATCAGGCAAGTCAGTACTGAGGAAGTCACCAAGGAAAAAGAAGACATCATTTCTGGGCAGGTGAGAAGCAATAATCTCCTGTTGGAATCAACACCTTTGTACACCATTAAGGACTGCTTTGGCCACTTCCACCAGGTCACATCTGTAAGTAGAGACGAAGAAGTGACCAGTGGAGGTGTGAAGAAACACAAATGGATGTTTGAAACCAAACCTTTAGATGAGTTTGATGGGAGCATCCAAAAAGTGGATGTGATCAGGGGCATCACTAAGCAGGAGATCATGGCTGGAGATGTTCAGACAGCCAAATGGCTCTTTGAAACCCAACCCATTGATGTAATCCACAGCCAAGTCAACCAAGAAGAGCAGAACATTTCTGAGAAAAGGGAAGTTTCTCAAGGAGGACATGTAAAGACTTGCCGGTGGTTGTTTGAGACACAGCCAATTGATGCCCTATGTGAAAAAGATGAGATGAAGGAGAACCAAGAAGACCCTGTGCCTCAAGCTGATGTCAAATCATATACATGGATGTTTGAAACTCAACCTCTGGATACCCTGAAAGGTCAAGAAGAACAACACTTACAGATCAGAAAGACCTTCCGCCAGGAGGAATTACAAGGGGTAGACATGAAAACTGCCCGGCACCTCTTTGAAATGGAACCTCTGTCCAGTAATATCCCTGGAAATAGCCAGAAAATAATCAGGTGCTCCAGCCGGGTGGAGATACAGTCTGGAGAGGTGTCCAGAGTAAAAGAGTTCTTTGAGGCCAAACCTTTGGATACTGCAGCTAAATCATGGACAGTCATAAAAGAAAGCCCAGTAGATGGGAATATTGAACCTGGGGCTGTGCCCAAGTTCACCTGGCTTTTTGAAAACTGCCCCATGGGCATCTTGAAGAGCAGTGCTGAGAGTCTCCAAGAGACAACTCTGGAAAAGAACATTCAAGGTGGAGATGTTGGGGGCAAAATATTCATTTTTGAAACCTTCTCTCTCGATCAGATTCATGAAAAAGAGAATGAGGCGCTAATCCAAAAAGTCCATGAAGAAACATCAGAAAAAGCCAATGTCAACTCTTGTATTATGCTGTTTGAGACCCAGCCCCTTTATGCTATTCAGGACAGAGATGGGGGATACCATGAAGTGACTTCAGTGAAGAAGGAAGAAGTCGTAAAAGGTGATGTGAAAGGCGCCCGATGGCAATTTGAGACAAAACCATTGGATCAGATCAAGAAAGATGATGAGGTCTTTGTGATCCGAGCTGTAACGCAAGAAGATTTCAAGAAGGGAGATGTCCAGTCAGCTAGGTGGAGGTTTGAAACAGAGCCTCTTGATTCCATTGCTGAAGAAAAGAGGCCTACCTTGAATAGTGTTGAGGACATACAGAAGGGAGATGTCCAATCTAACAAGCAACGTTTTGAGTCAGAACAACTCAGCCAAAAGAAGTACGTGAGGATGGTTAGCGTCAGTGATGTCCAGCAAGGGGATGTAAGGACATCCACCTGGCTTTTTGAAAATCAACCCATGGATTCCTTGAAAGGAGACTCTGAAGGTGCCAGCAACTTGACCACAGTCCAGAGAGAAGATATCCATAAAGGAGATGTCAAACGATGCACTTGGCTCTTTGAGACTCAACCAATGGACAGACTCAGAGACACAGAGGCTTCAACAAGCACAGAGTCCCTGAAAGGGATTCCTCAGGCCTGTGTAAAAAGCACTACATGGTTGTTTGAAAGTACCCCCTTGGATAAATTCAGCTCTCTTCAACGCGGCAGAGAAATAGAGGCGAAAGAGAGGACATTAACAGATACTTTGGAACTGTTGTTCTCCCATCAACTGATCCAAAAGAATGGCATCCTTATTGAAGCCAATAACATTGAGGGTATCAAGATGGCGACATATCAGCTTAGTAACCAGGAAGCCCCCCAAGTCCAAAAGGAAAAGATTGTAGAAGACAATTTGCAAATGATCTTGTTGCAATTACTTCAGAATAGCAACATGGAGGCCAGCGGGTTACTAGTGAGAGAAGAGGACAATGGAGCTATCAAAATTACTCCTGTACAGCTTTTGGACACTAACAAAGCTGAAAAAAGCAAAGACAACATGAGGAATGACATGGCAAGGAGTCTTCAAGAACTTCTTAACCAAGAGATCTCAGTTAAGAAAGGAATAGTTATGCAGGAGACCGACACAGGATCAACAAAGGTGATTATTTATTCTCTCCATCAGTGGGTGGCTGAACAGCATACATTTGTTAAAGGCGATGTAAGGTCAGTGATCGGGAATCTTCTGACTTCTTCACAAGAGCAGAGAACCACAGCAACCGTCAAACGAGAGGATAATGAGAAGGGGAACGTCCAATTGTACACTCGCTGCATTGAGAAGGGAGATCTTGACTACTTAAAGAACCTACAGAGGGACTCAGAAATAGAATCGCTAGTTTCTTCACAAGCAAAAGAAGAACCGCCAAAAATTGGGCAAGAGGTCACGGCATCAACCCTGGTGCAGAACAAGGAAGATGTGGTGACAGCAGATGTGATCGAAGGGAATCACAAGTCTGCTGAGCAAGCATTCTTGTGGAAGACCCAAGAAGATGCATCAGAAAGAGAAACCCACAATGCAAATAATCAAAGTTACACTCCCTGTCATTTGGTACACTGTGGGACCCCATCACCATCCAAAGAAAACATAGTTCCTCCACCTGTCACATTGCCATTCCAGTTGGTGGAAGGAGCCCAAAATAGTGGCCAAAGAACACCAGGACAACAAATAATTCTGGAAGATGGAAAGGAAAGAACATCCGTGCAAGTGGCAGATCAGAAGATGGTTGAAGTTCTCCACAGTTTTAAGGCAGGAGAAATCAACTCAACAACAGTTCAATCCCCAACGCAGGTTCCTGGGAATGATTTTCAAGCTGCAATGCACAGCCTAAGGAAAGCTACAGCAGAAGCCAAAACTCTGCAGCAGCAAGTGCAAAGCAAGCTGCAAAAGATGACCGACAACATGCAACTGTGCGACACCCAACCCTGCACAGCAACGATGCAAAGCACAATACCTAAAGAAGGCTGTGAGGCTAGCAAGCAACAGCCAGGTAGCAATGTGTCTTCTTCTAGAAGGCAGGAGGCATTCCAGCCTGGTGTCAGTCTATCTCAGAAGAGCCCGGCATCCTTACCCCTAAAGGTCAGTGACCCTGAGGATGGACAGGGAGGGACAAAGCCTATTGGGGCCCATCAAGTTGGCCAAGTGTTACCTAGGGCAGATCTTAGTATTAAGGATGGTCTTTACGCAGCCAAGCCCGTGAAGTCCTATGTAAATCCATTCCTTGAATCAGAGTACCAAGAGCACTCCATTCCTGAAGAACGCGAGGAAGACGTTATAATCAGAGGGGATGTAAAGACAGCTATCAGAGCCCTGCAGAATGCTGCCACTGAGCAGAGACAAGTTGAGAAAGAGGACGTGGTCTGTGGCAACTTAAAAGCCACGCTCGAGTCTCTGGAGAAGTCTAACGTTAATGTGTCCCAAGGGGATTTTAAAGCAGCCATGATATACAGAAAAGCAGGGCAATCTCATTCCATGGGTAAAAAGAAACAGGAGGTTGAATGTGTTAGTGACCAGACAGTTACTGTAGCACCTACAGGCTCCCGAGATGTTAATAACTTTCCTCCTCCTCCTCCTCCTCCACCAGGTTCATTGATGAGACTGGATGTCCATGCAGCCTCATCCCAACCAAGAGAGGCTGAAGTTCGGTGCTGTTCCCCATCCATGCAGCCATGTGACCTCAAAACTCCCTTGTCTTCCCCAACCAAAGCTAATCATCAGAGACCTTCAGAGAAACCACAATTGCCACCCAAGCCTGATGTGATCGCCCCACCAAGGAAAAAGCCTGTGATCCCCCCAAAACCAGAATTCCTTTTGAAGGAGGGACCCCTCCACCCTGCTGGTGGCAACAGAGGGCAACCAGGAAAGACACCTCGGCTTCCTTCTCCTTCCAAGTCTCCCACCTTGATTGAACAGAACAAGCCAACCCCTTTGCCTATAATGAACCAAGCATGTGGAGCTAAGATTTGGGGACAATCGGAATGTAAAGAGGATTTAGCTACATGTCCTTCACCCGTAGTGACCAATGTTGAGGACATCAGTGTTGAGAAGAAGTCAATAAAAGATATCACAAAGTTGCCTCTGCAGGATGAAGAAGATAAATCTAAGGCAAGGAAAGAGAAGAGAGCCAGAGTGGACTTGACTGACCACAGATCTTCACTAGAGGCAATAAAAACTGGATTGGATAGTTCTCAAGAAGGAAACTGTTATCTAACCAAAGACTTTCAAGGGTTCCAGGAGACATCCCAAGAAGAAAAGAGAGGTGCCTTATCTGAGAAGCAAGATTCTCTCACACCTTTTGAATGCCAAATGAATCTTCCTAACGTAGAAGTTCACAGGAAGCCATATTTGTCTGCCAAATGTCATGCCAATGTTCTGAGGAAAGGAACTGTCATGACACAGGTCACATCATCAAAGTCAGAAACAACAAGCATGGAATCACAGATAGACAGGCCAGCATCTGCTCTTTTGATGTCCTCAGATTTAGAAGGCAAACAGGTTTTAACAAGACATCAGATTGCAAACAATGGTAGCTCAAGAGATCCAGAAATAAAGAATGACTGGGATACAGAGAAGGGAAATCTGGTAGTGGTCATGAGGGAAAAGGTTGGCAAAGAAACTGAAGAAGAACGTCGCAAGAGATTATCCATCCATAAAGAGGAGATCATGAAAGGAAACGTCCAAGAAGCCATGGAGATATTTGAAAACTTACGGAAACAGGAGGCTCTCGAAGAAATCTTAACTCAAGTGAAGGAATTTGAAGAGGAGACCTCAAAGGTGGATGTCAAAGCCTTGAGAAATCTCTTTGAGAATGTGCCCGATTGGGTGGTAGATGAAAAGCCGCAGCAGACAAAACAGCCCAAAGTAGAGAAAGCTGAACAGTTGAAGGAACCTAGAGAAGATTTAGAGAGTGTATCATCGGTGGAGTTAGCTTTTGAAGATCTGGAGCGAGCCAGTGCTGAGATTGTTCATTTGAAGGAGCAGACCCTAAGTAGACTCCTGGATATTGAAGATGCCATTAAGAAAGCTCTATTTTCCATTTCTAGTCTCAAGTCTGAATCAGACATAGCTGGACTTTCAGGTCTTCTGAAGGAATCGCTTGAAAATTCTCAAAGCCTTGCAGTGGGGAACAACATCCGCAAAATCAGTATTATATCCAGCAAAGCCAAACAAGAAAAAGGGACACCTAATTCATCATGGGAAGGAGAGAAGGTGGCTGATCAGCACAAGGTACCCAAACTCTCCCTTGAACTTCCGCATGTGATTCAGCCACGATCAAGTTCTCCTTCTTCTCCGTCCTACATCTCCATTCAATCTGCTGCACGGAAAAGTACAGATTCACCCCAAATTGTGCCTTTAGTTTCATCCCACCCCACGGAAGTGGCCGCTGAAAGAGAAACATTCTCTCCCAATCTTTTCAGCGCCTTGCCAAGTAAACCAACGGGATCCGATCCCTACAGCAGGACTCTCAGTGAAGGGAATCAGGAGGTCATCCAAATTAAAGCAGGAGGAAGTTTGATTAAACAGCAACAGCTCAGCAGTCCTGGACATTTGGCTCAACGCCTGAACACTAATGGCACCAAGGAAAAGGATACAGTCCAAGCGGGAGCTTCTTCTGATTACAACCCCAAGGCTTCTGTAAGTGCTTTAAGTCCCTCCAATCCTAGGAGACAGAAGAGTATTCTAGAATTGCAAACGAGCCATGATGGATCCAAACTCTATGGAGCTACCCGGACAGTGACTGAGCAGTATGAGGAGGTAGATGAATTTGGAAACAAAATCATCACATCGTCCACAACCGTCACCAAACAGTCGGAGACTCAGACTTCCTCCACTTGTGATATGGTGTCTTGCCCAACTAGATATGAAGTGACAGCTTCTCCGATACTTCATCGATATCTCAACAGCCCAGCCAATTTCCCTTCAGGTGATGGTCACCAAGAAACAGGGGTGGTCTTTGTTACCTTTAGCAACTCCAAGCCAGTGAAGAAATAAGCAAATGTCCTTGAGCTGAGCTGTTGAGGTCAACAAGGCCATTGAGGTTGACCATTTAGCATTCAACCACTTTGATTGGATTTAAAAAGGACTCTGCTGATTGAAACCCATAAGCAATGTTGTTGTTCTTGTGGCCATTGCTCTTTTTTAAAGAAAGAATGGAAAAAACTCTTTGCCCTCCAAATAATAGTCTTAATGTTGGGCATGAGTCTAAGATGTTCCTTCAAAGCTAAAGAAGCTGAAGATTAAAAGGACTTCCAACTCAACAGAAATCCAAGTTTCTAGTTCCAGAGAGAGAGAAAAGAAAAGGCCCAAACTACAAAATAAAATACATAGATGGCTGCTTTCAACACCATCTTTCACAGCTGAAGATGTTTGCCTTAGATATTCATCTCATCAATGACAAATTATGGTCCTCAAATAGCAATTCAACCTTTTGAAGGTTGATTTTTTTTTAATGCGTCTCTTTAGGTCAGTCTTAATTCCTAGCAACTGCCTGAATTAGTCCCTGAATTTTCCCCAGAAACATTTTTGGAAGTGGTTTGCCATTGCCCCTTTCCCAGGGCTGAGAGAGCGACTGGCCCAAGATCACCCAGCTGACTTTGTGTCTGAGGTGGAACTAGAACTCAAGATATCCTGGTTTCTAGCCTTGTGCCTCAACTATTACACCAAACTGGCTGTCCTTTTGAGAAATATACTAATTTTCTGGCCCTTTTTGCTATTAGCCTGACAATTTGCTTCTCTGTTTTTCTTTTTTGTATGTCTAGAGAGATTTCCCAAATTCTTTCTCTGATAGAGATACATCACAAAATGAGTGTGGGGGATATTCCCCAAATGGAAGTAGAGAGTTTATCCCTTTTATTACACTTTTCATTGGACAGATTTGTTAGCACTATTTATCAAGAGTTACATATTAGAAAAAATTACACAATTTTAAGAATTTTCTTCACTGCAGTCCCCGCTGATGAAAAACGGGGAACATATTTTCTAGTTAAATGAGGAAAGCAGTTAAACATATTGATAATGATTTTATTAGCCTCTTTTTTATTTTAGGATTGTAATTTATTGATTGTTGCTATGTATTTTACTCTAGAGCCATTGCTTCCTTTACCTCTTGCAACCACCTTTAAATCAATTATATAAATTTTATTATGCCTTTTTTGTATATTCTCAACCGAACATTTTAGATATCCTGTGGGGTTTTTTTTTTTAACCTGCATATGAAGATAAACAATGACTTCTGAAAAATAGTTTGTGGCTTGTTTTTCTTGCATTGATTATTTGCTGTATTTTGGCTGAAAGCGTTCAAATTCCTCTGAATTCTCGCTTTCTCTTCATGAGTTGGTTCAGACTGATAACAACACTTCTTGGATAAAAGATGGCTGAGTATACCCATTCAAAGCCAATAGTTAATAGCAAAAACAATAATTATAATACTGAGTCCCACTAGCCACCTTTTTTTTCTTTTATGTAAATTTTAACACAGAGGAAAAAAATGTTTCTCCTATCATTTGGTAATAATAGAAATTTGAAGTAAATAAAAAGTTATCAATGATCACCTACTGTAGGAACAGCAATGCTTCTCAACCTCAGCAATTTTAAGATGGGTGGATCTCAACTCCCAGGACTCTCTGGTCAGCATAAATGGCTGGAGAATTCTGGGAGTTGAAGTCCACCCATCTTAAAGTGACCAGGGTGGAAAAACATTGCTGTACACAGGTAGCATAGAAGTAGTATACAGATCATCCTTGACTCACAACCATTTCTGTAGCTGCAGTTAGAAGTTACACTGGCATTGAAAGAAGTGACTTATGACTGGTCCAACAGTTGAAATGACATAAAGATCATTCCATGGTTGCTTTTATAATACCGGTCGTCCTCAAATTATGTCCTTGCATTCAATGACTATTCGATTTTATGACAGTGCTGGGAAAAGGACTTACGACTGGTTCTCAAAGTTCAAGGAGACTTTAAGATAAGTGATTTTGGGTCATGAAGGAAAAACTTTGGGAAGCACACTCTTAAAGTTGGTTTTTCAGGAGGCAACTGGGACTTTCTTGTTTTTCCTGTGAAGACATTTCGCTTCTCATCCAAGAAGCTTCTTCAGCTCTGACCGGATGGAGAGGAATGGAGGGATTTATACTCCTTGCAGATCTTTCCATTCCCTGAAGCTGAAGAAGCTTCTTGGATGAGAAGCGAAATGTCTTCAAAGGAAAAACAAGAAAGTCCAGTTGCCTCCTGAAAAAGTGCTTTTGGGACAACTATAATAATAATAATAATGATAAAGTTGGAAGGGACCTTGGAGGTCACCTAGTCCAACCCCCTGCTCAGGCAGGAAACCCTACCAGGGGTTCTCAACCTTGGCAACTTTAAGACTTGTGGACTTCAACTCCCAGAATTCCTCAGCCAGCTTTGCTGGCTGAGGAATTCTGGGAGTTGAAGTCCACAAGTCTTAAAGTTGCCAAGGTTGAGAACCCCTGCCCTACACCATTTCTGACAAATGGCTGCCCAGTCTCTTCTTAAAAACTTCCAGTGTTGGAGCATTCACCGCTTCTGGAGGCAGGTGGTTCCACTGGTTAATTGTCCTCACTGTTAGGAAGTTTCTCCTTAATTCCAAGTTGTTTCTTTGGTGATTTTGGTTACCAAAGTACACGAGAAACATAGGCGAAATTAACGGATATCGCAAGTCAAAAAGAAAGATCAAACCATTTTTTTTCTGTATTCTGAGCTCTTCCCCATGGATCTCAAGACCAAGTTGAAGGATTAACATATGCTGTACTTGTGGCTACAATTCAAGGAGCTGCTTATTGCAATTTGGAGTGGATCAGGCTATTTGAAGGACTGTCTCTCCCCTATTACATCCACCCAACCCATCAGGATGGGAAGTCAGGTCATGTCCTATTGCGGTGGTGGCGAACCTATAGCACGAGTGCCAGAGGCGGCATTTGGAGCCCTCTCTGTGGGCACACGTGCCGTTGCCCCAGCCTTGCTCTCCCCCCCATGACCCCTTCCTCTCCAGCAACTCCCCCTGAAGGAGAATCGCCCCCGAGCATGGCCCACGCGGAGCAGCACAGCCAAGGACATGGCAGCCAGGCAGCGTAGACAAGACTCTGCCCTGATGCCCCATCATGCAGTTGATGCTGCAGGGTGCGGGCAGAGGGTGTGGCCGCCATAGCGTTGCTGGGCTGCCTGGGCAATCTGCGGTGGGCCCTGGAGGCGGTGAGTGGCCCTGTGGGCAGGCAGGGCAGGGGATGGGGGGGCAGAGTGAGCGCAGGGCAGGGAGGGTGGAGTGTGGGCAGGGCCAGTTTTTGGGCACTCGGTCTCTAAAAGGTTTGCCATCACTGTCCTATTGATTAGGGAGATACATCTGGTGGTACCACAAAAGTGGGCCTTCTCAGTCGCGCCCCCTTCTTTATGAAATATCACCCCACCTGAGATACGGTTGCTTCCCACCCTGTTGCTTTTCCCAAAAGCCCTAAAAAACCTGGTATTGTCAGTGTGCCAAGGACCTTGAACGGATACAGAATCAAGTGGTTGATCTGATTGTGCTTTTGCTACCATGGGGGATGGGGGTGGGATTCATGGTCTGTAATTATATGGTGGATTTAAAAAAAGAAAAAAAGGTTGTAAGCTGCCCAAAGTCATTTAAGTGTGATTTGGGTGGGTGGCTACATAAATTTGCTTAAGAAATAATAAATAAATAATATATATTTTATCATCTACTCATTCGCTGTTCACCAGAAGTATATTAAGCATTTTACTGGCACATTCTGCTAAGCTGTGTTTTGCTTAAACAAGCCACATGTGGCTTTTGCAGACCCCGGTTGGCGCAGTGGTTAGAATGCAGTATTGCAGGCTAACTCTGCCCACTGCCAGAAGTTTGATCCTGACTGCAAGATGTATCTGAGGGAATGTTGGTTGCAATAGCTATAGCATTTAAACCTATATACCGCTTCACAGTGCTTTACAGCTGTCTGTGAGCTGTTTATAGAGTCAGCATATTGCCCCCAACAATCTGGATCCCCATTTTACTGACGTCAGAAGGATAGAAGGCTGAGTCAACCTGAGCCGGTCAGAATCGAACTGCCTGCAGTCAGCAGAATTAACCTGCAATACTGCATTCTGACCACTGCACCACCACGGCTCTTAATACTCCTTCCTCCTCTTATTTTCTCCACGACCCTGTGAGGTGGGTTGGGCTGAGAAGGAACAACTGACCTAAAGTCATCCAGCTGGCTTTTGTGCCTAAGGCGGGACTAGAACTCAGAGTCTCCTGGTGATTGGCCCCAAATCATCCACCAGTGTTGATGCCAAAGACGGGATTAGAACTCCCCATCTCCTGGTGATTGGCCCAAAGTTGCCCAGCTGACTTTCATGACTAAGGCAGGACTAGAACTCGCTGCTACCTTAATGCCAAAGGTCGTAGAACTCACATTGATTGACCCAAAGGCCTCAAGCTGCCTTTCATGCCTAAAGCGGGATTGGAACTCACCCCTCCTGATTTCTAGCCTGGTGTCTTAATCTCTGGATCAAACTGTTGCTTTCTGTTTCCCCAAAGCTTTCCCTGCCCTCCCACCCACCCACCCCCCAGCCCAGGGTGGCTTAGACCAGTCCAGTTCCTGTTCTGGAACATCATGATTTATATGCATCTACTTCCCTGGCTAACAAGAAACACTGTTGACAATCCATTATCCATTTTTTTTTCTGCAATTTATTGAATTGTCCAAATTTGGTGGAATGTCATGGAAATTTGGCAGTCTGCTGCTGATGCAATGATGCAAGCCAAAGCTCCAGCTGTTGTTTTTGTTGTTGTTGTTTTTGTGCATTGTGCTGTACATAAAAAAAAACAGCAGGGGCTTCAGCTGCACAATGGCAGCCATCATCTTTATATTTATGTCTGTACCCCGGGAACAGCCCTAAGAGATGAAGATGATGGCATTATCCATTTAGTGATGTCAGACCCTTGGCAATTCTATGAGCCTGGTCCCACCACATCTTCCAATCTCACAATGCTTCTTTGAATTGGTCTATGCCAGGGGTAGGCCACCTTGGCTCTTTTATGACTGGTGGACTTCAGCTTCCAGAATTCCTGAGCCAGCCACGCTGAGGGGAAAGGGAGAGTTTCCAAGCTGAGCCAGGCTGGCTCAGGAATTCTGGGAGTTGAAGTCCACCAGTCATAACAGAGCCAAGGTGGCCTAGCCCTGGTCTATGCTCTGACTGGGTCAGCTTTGATGATGCCAAAGACAGTGTCCAGCTTGTTCATGTTCTTGGGAGGCCTGGTTTCCCTTTCCTCACCACCACAATCGAGCCCAAAATATATGTTGCTAAGTGAGATAGTTGCTAAGTGAATCTTCCCCCTATTACAACTTTTTCGTGCGGCTGCTGATAAAAACAGGATCGCCAGCATGGTCACCAACGTCCGATAATGGATATGGCACAAGAAGAAGAATTACAACCTTACTTGCCACAATTGTTAAGTGAATCACTGCAGTTGTTACATTAGTAACACAATTGTTACTAATGACTTTGCTTGTCAGAAGGTTGCAAAAGGGGATCACAACTGTCAACCATATGAACCAGTTGCCAAGCATCTGAATGTTGGTCATGTGACCAAGTGGATGCTGCAACGGTCATAAGTGTGACAAACAGGCATAAGTCACTTTTTTTTCAGTGCTGTTTCTACTTTGAATGGTCACATAAACGAATTGTTGTAAGTCAAGGGCTACCTGTAAGTACACCTTCTAAGCATAATTGCTTTCTCCAGTGAATTGCCCCATGTGACATGGCCAAAATAAGCGAGACGCAGGTTGTTGTTGTTTTTTTATTTTCCCTACAAGATTAAATGTCATACAGGTAGTCCTCATTTTACAAGCAGCTTGTTTGAAGTTACGACAGACCCTGAAAAAAGGGACTTATGACTTGGATTCAAAGTTCATATTTCGGAATCCAGCGTCCAATATTCTCATGGCTGCCCATGATCACATGATCGCATTTGAGTACTTGGCAACCTGCCCGCATTTATAACCGGTTGCAACGTCCCACAGTCACGTGACCACTAATTATGTTTTTTCTGGAAACCAGCATTTCCTTCCAGTTTCTGAAAAAAAACCACTCCATAGCAAGTAATGGATTCATTTAACAACCAACATAGTCACTTAATGACTGCTGCAAAAAAAATTGTAAAATTGGGTGCAGACGTGTGATGACTCATTATATGACCATCACAACTTACGACCAAAACTGTGGGCTCAAATAAGATGATGAATTGAGGACTTCCTGTACAGGTCAGGATTTATTTTACTGTATTGTAACGGTTGCATAAACAGAATTTTGCAGATCTGAATGTGTTTTTCCCTCCCTCTCTTTAATTTAGGGATTGAATCAAGATCATGTACGCTAGTAATACAAGTCTATAAAGCCTTGGTAAGGCCACACTTGGAATACTGCATCCAGTTTTGGTCACCACGATGTAGAAAAGATGTTGAGACTCTAGAAAGAGTACAGAGAAGAGCAACAAAGATGATCAGGGGACTGGAGGCTAAAACATATAAGGAACGGTTGCTGGAATTGGGTCTGTCTAGTCTACTGAAGAGAAACACTAGGGATGACATGATAGCAGTGTTCCAATATTTTGAGGGGGTGCCACAGAGAGGAGGGGGTTAACCTATTTTCCAAAGCATCCAAACGTCAGACAAGGAACAATGGAAGGAAACTGATCAAGAAGAGATTCAACCTAGAAATATGGAGAATTTTTCTCATAGTGAGAACAATCAACCAATGGAACAACTTGTCTTCAGAAGTTGTGGATGCTCCAACACTGGAGGCTTTTAAGAAGAGACTGGACAGCCATGTCAGAAATACTTTAGGGTTTCCTGCTTGAGTAGGGGGTTGGACTAGATGACCTCCAAAGTCCCTTCCAACTTTATTATTATTATTATTGTATCTCCTGCTTGAGCAGGGTGCTGGACTAGATGACCTCCAAGGTCCCTTCCATCGCTGTTATTCTGTATCCTATTCTGTGGTGAACTAGGAGGGCCTTTTCTGAGATGGAGTTATTTTCACAAGTTATTTTCTCGACCTGGGTTCAAGTCCCTCTGATCGGAACATTGCCTTGATAGATGCTGTTTTTCCTGTCCTTGTTCCCTCCCATTCCATAAGTCTACAGACTACAACTGATGAGTCCTCCCAGACATTTCATTACCCACCTAAGTAACATCATCAGTGCAAATAAGTTTGATTTATATACAATAGCTTGCCCTGCCAGTCTTGGTGAAGGTGCAGTTTATCTATTCTTAATAGATCAGCCCAGTAAAAATTCCAATCACTTTATTGAACACCAAGGCTTGCTACTGCCTTCTTTTTTCAGGTAGAACCACAGGAAATATGTGCATTGTGTTGCATGCCGGTCTACCCAACACAGCGCTTGGTTATCCAAAATATTCCTATGCACCACATGTGTTTCTGCTGCCAGCATTGTAGAAGGAATCTAAGGTGAGTCATGAAATTTTAAAGCTAACATCCTTACTCCCATAGCCAAGTTTTGAAAGAAAAAGAAGAAGAAGAAGAAGATACAAATAGTCCTCAAGTTACAACAGCATTTGGGGCTGGAATTTCCATTGCTAAGTAATGCAAATGTAAATTTTGAAGTCATGTGACCTCATTGGTTAGCAATAGCAATTCCAGCAATCCTGGTTGTTGATGTAACTCCATGACAGTGTAGGTCATTAAAATGAGGACCTCAGGTGATCACGACATAGGAAGAGGCAGGAATCCCAGACAAGTAAGCTAAGGTTGAGAGCCATGGGCAAGTGCTACTGACTGCAGGCCTTTGGGCAAAAAACTGGCATGACCCCAGATTTCCTGCTGGCTTCCCCAGTGACTTTGCTTGTGGGAAGCCTACAAAGAATATCAAAAATTGGGATTATGTGACCGTGATTCACTGTGATATTATAATTTCAAGCCAAGCATAAAACTCCTGGTTTGCAATCAATGGAAACTTGGGGACGCTGCACCTGATGGGACTAGTAGTAAGATCCCTTATTTATCACTACTGTAATTATACATAGTGGCTGCATGTGCAGTCATAACATGACTGTTACCTAGAAAGCAGGAGATTGTGCGTTCTAGTCTTGTAAATTGATTGGGGCACTTCGGCCCAATCACTAGTGGACTGTGAGTTCTAGTCTCACTGTGAAAACCAGTTGGGGGACTTTGAACCAGTCAGCAGCAGATTGCAAGTTCTAGTCCAGCGGTTCTCAACCTGTGGGTCGTGACCCCATTTGGTGTCGAATGACCGTTTCATGGGGGTCGCCAAACAACGCAGTCCGCCATTTTTCCCCCCATTTCCCCTCGGCCGTTGCGTGCGCACCGTGCATGCACGATTCGGCCTGTGGCGCTGTGCATGCGCGATTCGGCCCGTCGCGTGCCGCGCATGCGCAATTAGGGCCCGTTGCGCCACACATGCGTGATTCGGCCCGTTGCGTCTGTGCTACGCATGCGCAATTTGGCCCGTCACGTCCACGCCGTGCATGCGCAGTTCGGCCCGTCGCGCCGCGCATGCGCAGTTCGGCCCGTCGCGCCACGCATGCGCGATGTGGGCTGTCACGCGCACCGCGCGCGATGCGGGCCGTCGCACCATGCATGCACGGCGCAGGTCGGGGTCGCACTGCGCATGAGCGGCGCAGGTGGGGTCTCGGCCTGAAAAAGGTTGTGAACCGCTGTTCTAGTCCCACTTTTAGCCTGGAAAACCAGCTTGACAACATTGGGCCAATCACCAGGAGACAGTGAGTTCTAGTCCCGCCTTAAATATGAAAGCCAGCGGAGTGACTTTGGGATAGTCAATCTCTCTCTCAGTCTAACTCACAAGGATAAGAAGGAAAATTGGAAGAACAGGAGGAATATTAGGTATGTTCACCGCCTTGAACTGTTTTCAAAAGAAGAATAAAGCCGGGGTATGGATAAATAAATAAAAAAAATTGCTGACCTCAGTGATATGATTGGAGTGGAAACCGACTATGATGATGTCCATATTTGGAGTATTTGGAAGAATTTCCTCAACTTTGTTCAAAGAGGCCAAGAGCCAAACTATGATATCAACTTGTTCAAGTAGAAAGGTCATAATCCTTGTCAGTAGTAAAGTCGGTTTTGCAAAACCAACCGTAAAATCAGGAGATTGAGACTGGTTAGCATTCAAGGATTGTAAATCCTTCAGGGAGGTTGTGGGTTTTTTCACCTCATTAGCTTTGTCTCCAGATTACAGTAGTCCTCAACTTACAACAGTTCATTTAGTGACCGTTCAAAGTTACAACTGCACTGAAAACTGTGACTTATGACCGTTTTTCACCCTTATAACTTTGCAGCATCCCCATGATCATGGGATCAAAGTTCATATGCTTGCCAGCTGGTTCATACTTATGACCGTTGCTGTGTCTCAGAGTCATGTGATCAGTTTTGCAACTTTCTCACAAGCAAAGTCAACTGGGAAGCCAGATTCACTTAACAACCATGTTGCTAACTTATCAACTGCAGTGATTCACTTAACAACTAGGGCAAGAACGGTCATAAAACGAGGCAAAAATCACAAGAAATATCTCACTTAACCACAGAAATTTTGGGGCTCAGCTGTGGTCGTAAGTAGAGGACTACCTGTATTGATAAAATACTTATTGCTTGTCTGCTCATCCTCACCTAATGAACTGTATATTCCAGTGGTGGCAAACCTATGGCATAGGTGCCAGAGGCGGCACTCGGAGCCCTCTCGGTGGGCACACGTGCCATTGCCCCAGCCTTGCCTCCCCCCACAACCCCTTCTTCACCAGCAGCCCCACTGGAGGAGAGTCGCCCCAGAGCGGTGCCCACGCGGAGCAACACAGCCAAGGACATGGCAGCCAGTGTAGACAAGGCTCTGCCCTCATGCCCGATCGCACACAGTTGATGCTGCCGGGCGCGGGCAGAGGGTGTGGCTGCCATGGCACTGCTGGGCTGCCTGGGCGATCTGCGGCGGGCCCTGGAGGCAGTGAGTGGCCCTGAAGGCAGGCGGGGTGGGGGCAGGGCAGAGGGTGGAGCGGGGGGATGGGCCAGTTTTTGGGCCCTTGGTCTCTAAAAGGTTCGCCATCACTGGTATATTCCTTTCCTTCAGTATTTTTGCTTCAGATGATGCCAGTGCTATTGAACATGCCAAAATAATAGGAATAATTATGTTACTCCATGTGTGTTTTGCAGCTTGCTCAACTATGCAGTCTTTCAAGAAGCTTTCTACTGCAAAGTTTGTTCCAAACTGCTTGCTGAAGTTGTAGGAAAAAGAGCCCCCGATACCGCCCTCAGCCCAAACCATCAGCAGCTCCCCCTGAAACACATTCAGCCAAATCCCAGACAAGTATCTAAAAATAAGAGTGGCCTCACTGGAAGTATTTTGGCCCGAGAGAAAATGCCACAGAGATCTTCCAATTTATCCCTCCAGAGTGATAAGGTGACCTCACAAGAGAAGCCAAAAAACATCTACTGGCCTTTAAAGAAAGAGGCTAAAAATTACATTGGCAGAAAACATGACCGATCTGGAACAAAGGAAACATGGCTGCAAGATTCTTCAGTGGCTCTACATAGTCCTGAAAAGTCAGATAGGAGTTATCACAAGACCTGGGAAGATAATTCAATACCGGAAAGTTTTGGGGAACAGAAGAAGCGCCAACTTCCCAGAGTCATTGGCCCAAAATGTGGGGACCATGTTTTGCATTGGATTAAAAAAGTACATGGAAGTCAAAAACTGGGAGCATTGGAAAATAGACCATTGTCAGTGGATAAAGGAATTGTGGGAGTTCAAGTGGGAAAAACAGGGTCCAGCATATTAGAAAAGGCCAGGAGATTCCAATCTAGCACATCTGAAGTTGAAAGAAGCACCTCCAAGGTGACACCTTTATCACTGAGCCTTCCAAGATCTTCACTTGGTGGTCCATTTCTATCTTCTGAAGGAGAACTTAGATGTACACCTATAATTACAAAAGTAGGTAGTCCTCAGCTCACAATAGATCGTTTCCAGGGCAAGAATCCTGGTGGAGGTTTCTCCTGGAAGGTCACATCTGGTGGAAAGAATCCAAGGCAGATAGTTGAACATCTTCCTACAGTCAGAACAATGTTACCTGCTTTGGCGCCACCATTGGAGCAGAGATCAAAGAAGAAACTTCAAAAAGCCAGCCAGGAAAATACATTGAACACACTAGAAGCTAAAGATGCAGAAGAACCAAATTATAAAACCATGGCACCAATGAAAATTGAGAAACCCACCCAATCTAAGCCTGAAGGGTTGGTATCTTCTCCTGGGCATGAAGAGAAGAAAAACAATCAAACAGAACAAGGTGAGAAGACATTGGCTTTCAGTGTGAATCCAATGAAGTCCTGTCTGAAAACCAACCAGGATGCAAAGCTGTCTTGGATGAGCAAGAATGAGTTCCTGGAAGAAGTGACTGAAACATTGCAACTTGAAAAGCAACCAGGTATGGACAATCAGCTCTCTCCTGAAATCCTCCCTTTAAATGAAGAAGATAAAAAGGATGAAATGTACCCAAGAGGAATCTCAGATAACTTTGTGATTCTAACAAGCTTTTCAGTGTTTCAGGACACTGAACCTAAAGATAGAACCAGTTCTTCAGCCACAGATGGAAACATAGAAGATGGTAGCTCATTATCCAATTCACAAGCAGATGATGATGAAAACAGGGAAGTTCTATCAAGAAATAACCTACAAGAACATCCCACTTCGATCTGCAACCCAGAACATGCTCCTGAAGTCACACACACAAATGAAAAGCTACAAGCAAAAGCCAGCAGTGGACACAACCTAGAATTTGCCTCCCAAGCAGATACCTCTAGAAATATCAGTCATCTGTCTTCTGCCCAAGATCTAGAAATGCTTCCCTCCTGTGAAGTCCCATATTTGATAGAAAAACAGGAGACAGGGCACATAACTATGGAAATCAAAGCTCAACATGAAAGTGCCCCATTTGTAGAGACAAGTCAAGATATTATAGATAAGCCTTCCAGAAAACAGCTGTTAAAAAACCAAAACAATCCCATTGCTCATTTTTTTGCATCCAGAACACGAAGGAGTGTTCCCAGCCAGAAGCCAACTTCAGGAATCAAGAAAGCACCCAAGACTCAGTCTGCTTTGCTCACACTGTTTGGACATTCAGTGAATAAAGACAAAAGTCATAAGGAATGGCCAAGAAAAGATTTAGGAAAACTGTCAGGAAAAGTAAATTTGCAATCTACATATTTCTCAAGCTTACCAAAATCTGATTTTTCCAAGAAAGATGAGAACTCCGGTGTGGTTCTCCAGACAAGGAATTCAGATCCACGAGATTCCAAGGAGAGTTGTGGAATTTGCCCAAAAGAAACTCAAAATGGGAATTCTCCATCCTTGGACAGTGTTAATATAGTTTCTTCGGAGATTTCAAGTCTCACAAGAATGCAGTCTATCTCAAAGTCCCTTGATATGCCTAGACAATCAAATATACTGGTAAATACAGAACATACAGCCAAGGAATCTGAAAAATCATTGCCATTAACTAGTTTTCAGAGTTGTGTGATGTCTACAGAGAACATGCCACAATACTCTGCAAACACTTTGGTAGAGACAAGTGTTTCTTGCAGAAATTCTCTTTCTGAGCAGGAATTGGACAATGTGGACAGTCAAGATTTAGAGCTAAAGGCAAGAAACGTTTCATTATTAGACTCTTTGGCAAAAGATGAAACTGAGGAATTAGACGAGGAGATTCAGGTTCCTGATACACTTTCATCTTTTAAGGGGATGGAAGAATCAGCAAACATGGAGAAAGAGAATGCAGAATCCCCTCCTGGATCTGATACAGAATCTGTAGACGTGAAAGATCAATTTTGCTCAGGATCTTCAGAGAACTTTCTAAGGCTCAGCTGCCCACAATTTGCAGAGTTGGAGCCAAACATGATGATCAAAGAGGACAGCCTTAGGAACAATCAGCCTCCAGAAACTGGAAACTTCCAGACACCGGAGTATAATTCAGACCATCCTTTTGAACAAACTCTGCATGTTGAACAAGCCACTAATGAGAATTACTCCATTGAAGAGAATCACTTCCACCCAGTACTTATTCCATCTCAGTCCATGCCTGAGCTCCTTCGAGACACCCTACAGAGCAAGGCTACAGGAAGGTCAGCTGAAGCTAAAAGTCCGGCAGAGGACCAAGTGTCAGAGAACAGACATCCACAAGAACAATTGCTATAGGGAGTCAAGCTATTCTCCTAAGCCCCTGAAGGCAGGAGAAAAAGCAACGGATGGAAACTAATCAAAGAGAGAAGCAACCTAGAACTAAGGAGGAATTTCCTGACAGTAACTTAGAACAATTAATCAATGGAACAACCTGTCTCCAGAAGTTGTGAATGCTCCAACACTGGAAGTTTTAAAGAAGAGATTGGACATGCATTTATCTGAAATGGTATTGGGTTTCCTGCCTAAGCAGGGGGTTGGACTAGATGACCTCCAAGGTCCCTTCCAACTTTGTTTCTACTCTACTCTACTCATTTCCATTCCAGTCAATTTTCTATTCTATTCCATATTCCAGTCTCTATCCTATCCCATCCCATCCCATCCCATCCCATCCCATCCCATCCCATCCCATCCCATCCCATCCCATCCCATCCCATCCTATCCTATCCTATCCTATCCTATCCTATCCTATCCTATCCTATCCTATCTTATTCTATTTTCTGTTCTGTTCCATTCTATTCCATTCCATTCTATTCTATTCTATTCTATTCTATGCCATGCTATTCCACTCTTGTTAATGCTCCTGTAGACACTCAAATATAGGGAATCCTCAGCTCACAACCATTCATTTAGTGAGCACTAAAAACTGACTTACAACTGGTCTTCATACTTATGATCACCCCCATGCTCTCAGGATCAAAATTTGGGCACTTAACAACTGCCTTGTGTTTATGATGATGGCAGAATCCCAGAGTCATGTGGTCACCATTTGTGACTTTCCCATCCAACTTCCCACAAGCAAAGTCAAGGGGGAAGCATGGATTTGCTTCATAGTTACACGATTCACTTAACAACCGCAGTGTTTTGCTTAACAACTGTGGGGAAAAAAACGTTGAAAGTTTGAACTACTTATTTAATAACCCACCTTGCTTAGCACCAAAAATATTGATCCCAGCTGTGGCCATAACTTAACTGTGACCTATTTTACTTCCTGCAAAGGTAGGGGAGCTTAAATTTGGTGCATTTGTTTCTGTTGCAATTGGTGGCCTATAGTTGAAACCAACAGAAGTCAAACCAAGCAGAGGAAAGACATATTGAATGGATGGTCATTTCTTACCAGGCATTTTTTTTTCATCCATATTAACCAGCAATCCTGGCTAGACCCAGCATGTCGCTATTAAATCACCCTATTCTTTAGGAATGTTAATGACTAGGTCTGCTCTGTGAATTGACTTCACATTACTTCAGTAAAGAACTTTGCATCTGGCTTCCCCGCTGACTTTGCTGGTCAGGAGGTCTCAAACAGTGATCGCCTGACCCCGGGACATTGCAACCGTCATAAATATGAATCGGTTGCCAAGTGTCTGAATTTTGATCACATGACCATGGAGATACTACAATGGTCGTCAGTGGGGGAAATGGTCATAAGTTACATTTTTCAGTGCCATTGTAACTTCGAATAGTCATTAGACGGATTGTTGTAAGTCAAGGACTACCTGTAATGACGTAACTTTGAACTGTCCTTAAATGAGTGGTCATAAATCCAGGACTACCTATATATTTTAATCCATCTTTCATGGTCCCAGTGACATGATAGATCAGGGGTCTTCAAACTTGGCCCTTTTATGACTTGTGGACTTCAACTCCCAGAATTCCTCAGCCAGACACGCTGGCTGAAGAATTCTGGGAGTTGAAGTCCACAAGTCATAAAAGGGCCAACTTTGAAGACCCTTGTGAGAGATGGTGACATTAAACAAGAACCTGTCTAACCAACCTGTCTCTTAAAACCTCACTTGTGTTACCCTCATTCCTTCTTAGCCCATGAAAACCTGAAAAAGATTGAAGGAATGTAGCATTTTATTTAGAGTTCTGTCCAACTGCAGGCCATTTTATCTATTTCAGTTGTTTTTCCTCTTTATAGGGTTTGAAAAAAATCTCTAAATCGTCATTATTCTGCAGAAAGGAAATTGCTTTTACTAACCCCAGGGAACCATTCCATCATTTCAATTTCCTCCTTTTCCCCCCTGGATATAAAAAAAAAGATGAAAAAGGGGGTCGGTTAAAATCAAGACAGGATTGCATGATGAGAAATTCGGAGCAATATGTTTCCTTATCCTGCCTTAATAGGCCAGGGCAAAGAGCGAAGCAGTGGGTCATAATTCTATACATGAAAGATGCAGACATGACCACTTCTGTGTCCTTGGAGGTGTATACAGTATTTTTCCCTTGACCGCTAGTCCTCAACTTACAATAGTTCATTTAGTGATCGTTCAAAGTCACAACAGCACCGAAAAAAAGTGACTTATGACCATTTTCTACACTTATGACCGTTGCAGCATCCCCACGGTTACGTGATCAAACTTCAGACACTTGACAACTGACTTGTACTTATAACGGTTGCACCGTCTTGGGGTCACATGATCCCCCTTTTGCGACCTTCTGACAAGCAAAGTCAATGGGGAAGCCAGATTCACTTAACAACCATGTTACTAACTTAACAGCCACAATGATTCACTTATCAACTGTGGCAAGAAAAGTCGTAAAAATGGAGCAAATTTCATTTAATGGCTGTCTCACTTAGCAACAGAACATTTGGGATCAATTGTGGTTGTAAGTCGAATTCAAATTCCAGAGTTGATCAGTTAAAAAGTGGTAGCTGAAAGTTAAGTCACACTTATAGTCTCTCCAGGAAACAGTGAATGGCTAGATGGAATAAAATTTCACAATTTTAATATTGATTTTATTGCTTTTTTTTTTAATTGATTCTTTCCTTTTCCCCCTTTCTCCCTTTTTCTTCCTTTCCACTGCTTTTGCTTTTTAGCAATTACAAATAACCGTATATCAAAATATTAGGGTTAGTGTTTTGTAGAGATTGCTGGTGATTTCTTAAAAGATGGCGAATCTTTTAGAGACCGAGTGCCCAAACTGCAACCCCAAACCCACTTATGCATTGTTGGGTGCCGAGTGGGTGTGGCCCATTGGGTTGGTGTGGCGCATTGGGTTGGTGTGGCGCATTGGGTGGGTGTGGTCCATTGGGTGGGTGTGGCTCATTGGGTGGGTGTGGCCCATTGGGTTGGTGTGGCCCATTGGGTTGGTGTGGCCCATTGGGTTGGTGTAGCCCATTGGGTGGATGTGGCCCATTGGGTGGGTGTGGCCCATTGGGTGGGTGTGGCCCATTGGATTGGTGTGGCCCATTGGGTGGGTGTGGCCCATTGGGTGGGTGTGGCCCATTGGGTGGGCGTGGCTGTGGTGGTAACGGCACACTGGGTGGAACTCAAAAGTTCAATCAATCAATTCCAACTTTGCGAGATCTTTTTTTCCTTGCGAAAAGTTGAAATTGACTGATTGATTGAACCTTTTTTTTTTTTTTTTGCACACGGCGGTGGAGGCCTAAAGCAAAAAGGTTTTATAAAACCCAGCTGAAGCCCTAGGACTGGAGCAACGGCGCGTGTGCCCACAGAGAGGGCTCTGAGTGCCGCCTCTGGCACCCGTGTCATAGATTCGCTACCACTGTCTTAAGACAAGCGGATGAACCGAGTTTTGTAAATTTAACAGAAAAATGAGGAAAAGGTAAACTTCAGATGTTGTCATACTTGCAAATGCTTTGGACATTTAATTATGTTTAATGTTTCATCCACTGTGTTCTTTTCATCTTCTTCTTTTGTATAAGTATCTTTCTTTCACTGCTTTAATAAATGAATTATTTTAAAAAAAAACTCCCTCTGTTATTGATTTTAAAGAGGATTCAGCGTCTCTTATATTATTCATTCCCTCCCTTTACTTCATCCGTAGCTTCTTCATGTGTCTTCTTTTGGTCCTAGTGGGGATGTCTGCAGGGAGAGAGACAGAAAAGTCAAGATGGCGGCCACAAGCATGAATTCAAAAGCTGCCTTTGGGGGGGGGAAATCATAGTTGTGGCTGCCATCTTGATATTTTTGAACTTATCCCTGCAAAACCCCATATCCTAGAAAGAAAAATGGAAAGAGAGAAAATAATTCCTTAGGGAATGCCAGCATTATTCTGCTACACGTAATTCTTGACTTACAACAGTTCATTTAATGACCATATGCAGTTACAACGGAACTAAAAAAAAGTGACTTATGACCATTTTTCACACAACCAGTGCAGCATCTCCAGGGTCACGTGATCAAAATTCAGTCGCTTGGCAACTGACTCATATTTATGACGGTTGCAGTATCCCAGGGTCACGTGATCCCCTTTTGTGACCGTTTGACCAAAAAAAAAAAAAAATCAAAGGGGAAGCGAGATGCACTTAACAGCCATGTTACTGATTCAACAACTGCATGGATTCAGTTAACAACTGTGGCAAGGAAGATTGTAAAGTGGAGCAAAACTCACTTAACAAATGTTTCATTTGGCCACATAAATGTTGGCCTCCATTATGGTTGTAATTCGAGGACCACCTTATATTCTGTTATTCAGCCTCCTCCTCAAATTATCAAGTTTGATCTCTGGCTGAATTTCCCCAAATTGCACTCTTTCGCACCAGCCGGTTTGCTGCAAATCCTGCACATATTCACACATATTGTGTTGCCATCTACACTACACAAAATCAACTTCACAGATGCCCAACCATCTTCTCCTTCATTCCCAAAAGCTTCCTCCCTTTTGCAGGATTTTTTTTTTTCCCCAGCTGGAAAGCTGCTTGTTTTAATTTGGTAGCAATGTTTAAGGCCTCTGTGGGTTTCTCGGCCTGATTTTGATGCACAATGGAAAAGCTTTAATTAGAACAGATTAGAGCTGGAAGGGACCTTGGAGATTTTCTAGTCCAGCCCCCTCAAGCAGGAGACCCTATACCAGGGGTAGGCAACCTTGGCCCTTTTATGACTGGTGGACTTCAACTCCCAGAATTCCTGAGCCAACATGGCTCAGCATGGAAATCTCTCCCTTTCTCCTCAGCATGGCTGGCTCAGGAATTCTGGGAGTTGAAGTCCATGAGTCATAAAGTGGCCTAGGCCTAGACCAGGAGTAGGCCACCTTGGCTCTTTTATGACTCGTGGACTTTAACTCCCAGAATTCCTGAGCCAACATGGGGGAACTATGGCCCCCTCATGACTCATGGACTTCAACTCCCAGAATTCCTGAGCCAACATGGCTCAGCTTGGAAACCTCTCCCTTTCCCCTCAGCATGGCTGGCTCAGGAATTCTGGGAGTTGAAGTCCATGAGTCATAAAGTGGCCTAGGCCTAGACCAGGAGTAGGCCACCTTGGCTCTTTTATGACTCGTGGACTTTAACTCCCAGAATTCCTGAGCCAACATGGGGGAACTATGGCCCCCTCATGACTCATGGACTTCAACTCCCAGAATTCCTGAGCCAACATGGCTCAGCTTGGAAACCTCTCCCTTTCCCCTCAGCATGGCTGGCTCAGGAATTCTGGGAGTTGAAGTCCATGAGTCATAAAGTGGCCTAGGCCTAGACCAGGAGTAGGCCACCTTGGCTCTTTTATGACTCGTGGACTTTAACTCCCAGAATTCCTGAGCCAACATGGGGGAACTATGGCCCCCTCATGACTCATGGACTTCAACTCCCAGAATTCCTGAGCCAGCATGGCTCAGCTTGGAAACCTCTCCCTTTCCCCTCAGCATGGCTGGCTCAGGAATTCTGGGAGTTGAAGTCCATGAGTCATAAAGTGGCCTAGGCCTAGACCAGGAGTAGGCCACCTTGGCTCTTTTATGACTCGTGGACTTTAACTCCCAGAATTCCTGAGCCAACATGGGGGAACTATGGCCCCCTCATGACTCATGGACTTCAACTCCCAGAATTCCTGAGCCAACATGGCTCAGCTTGGAAACCTCTCCCTTTCCCCTCAGCATGGCTGGCTCAGGAATTCTGGGAGTTGAAGTCCACGAGTCACAAAAGAGCCAAGGTTGCCTACCCCTGCCCAATACCATTTCAGACAGGTGACTGTCTAGTCTCTTCTTAAAAACCTCCAGTGATGGAGCACCCACATTTTCTGGAGGCAAGCTGTTCCACTGGTTAATTGTCCTCACTGTCAGGAAGTTTCTCCTTAATTCCAGGTTGCTTTTCTCTTGGGTCAGTTTCCAACCACTATTTCTTGTCCTACCTTCAGGTGCTTTGGGGAATAATTTGACCCCCTCTTCTTTGTCGCAGCCCCTCAAATACTGGAATGCTGCTATCATGTCCCCCCTGTTTTGTTTCTTTAGACTAGCCAAACCCAAGTCCTGCAGCCATTCTTCGTATGTTTTAGTCTCCGGGCCTTTAATCGTTTTAGTCGCTTTTCTCTGAACTTTTTCCAAGGTCTCAGCATCTTTTTTGCAGTATGGTGACCAAAATTGGCTGCAGTATTCCAGGTATGGTCTTACTAGGGTTTTATAAAGCGGTACTAATACTTCGTGTGGTCTTGATTCTATGCCTCTGTTTATACAACCAAGGATTGTATTAGCTTTTTGGGCTGCTGCTGCACACAGCTGGCTCATAGTCAAGTGATCGTCCACTAGGACTCCAAGATCCCTCTCACAGTTGCTGTTTTTGAGCCAGTAAAGGTGAGGAAGAGATATTATCTCTTAATCTACTAAGCCACATTTTCCCTTGTGGGTTTAATTTGTGTAGAGTTGCAGAGAAGGTGCACCCCTCCCCTTCTGTTGACTCTCCCCAAACAAGTGGGCCACTCTTGAGACAGTCATTTGCATTCCCCTTTTTCATTTTTAAACTTACAAATTTTTAAAGCTTTCCCAGGTAAAAGTATCCTGCAACAAATCACTGAGGTGGAAGACCAGGTTTTATAAAACAGGGTTTGCAGCCATTTGCAAGTTGTGTAGTGTTCTCTTTCCCTCTTTCCCACAAACCAGGACTAGGTCTGTGTCACCCTGCAAAATGTAGCTGCAGTCTTTGAAAACTGCTGAATGACCGATCCAAAAAGGTGAGGGAGTTACAACGGAGAGAAGCAACCTAGAACTAAGGAGAAACTTCCTGACAGTTAGAACAATTAGCCAGTGGAACACCCTGCCTCCAGAAGCTGTGAATGCTCCAACACTGGAAGTTTTTGAGAAGAGACTGGACAGCCATTTTGTCTGAAATGGTATAGGGTTTCCTGCCTGAGCAGGGGGTTGGGCTAGATGACCTCCAAGGTCCCTTCCAACTTTACTATCATTGTTATAATGGTTCATTATCGTTGGGACCAAAACCTCTGTCACTAAGCAATGCTGTCATTAGGTGAGTCAACCATGTGACTGTGCCTGATTTAAGACTCTCTTTTTTAACCTGGTTAAGTAAATCTGGCTTTTTACACTGACCCTGCATGGCAGAATCCCCCTAGGAAGGCTGGAGTGGCAATCACATGGAGCCCCAGATGCTGCATCTGTCATAAACCTGTCATAAATGCCAGTTACCAGGCATCCAAAGCAAAATAATGCGACTGCAACTTTGTCATAGTCCTAAATGCCAAAGGTGCTTTTCAAAAGACAACTGGGCCACTTTGTTTTCCTTCCTTGCAAACTCAGATGGAAGAAACCTGTGGGGGCTGCAACACTGAAGGTTTTTAAGAAGAGACTGGACAGCCATTTTGTCCGAAATGGTATAGGGTTTCCTGCCGGAGCAGGGGGTTGGGCTAGATGACCTCCAAGGCCCCTTCCAGCTCTGCCATTCTCTGAAGTTTCTTGGATGAGAAACAAAATGTTTTCAAGGGAAAAATCAAGAAAGCCCAGTTACCTTTTGAAAAACACGTTTTGGGACAACCACGAAGCTTGGAAAGCATGTTTGGTTTTCAAACCTCAAATCAAGAAAGCATCTTTCCAAACTTCCTGGTTGGAGGTTTGGAAACCATGGTTTGAAGTTTGAAAAGTATGACATTTGAAAAGCACCTTTGGAATAACTTCCATCAGTTGTGGGTGCCTCCATCACAGGAGGCTTTTAAAAAGAGATTGGACAACGGTTTGACTGAAATGGTATAGGCTCTTGTGTTGGAGCTGTGGGCTGGACTAGAAGACCTCTGAGGTCCCTTCCAACTCTTTTATTCTATGTTCTATGACCTGGAAGATTGAGAATCTCCATAGACATCCTAAGTGCCAGTAAGTCTCTTTTCCCAGCACCATTGTGTCTTTGATCACTAAAATTGAGGGCCATCTCTGTGTCCATGTGTGCCCCTGAACTACATTCACACAAAGATATGGCAGTGTCAGTATAATCCTGCCAGCCAATCATGTTCCAGGATGTCTCCTAATTGTTTCAGGATTTCTTGAAACCAAATATAAAATTATTCTGGCCCAAGAGACCACCAGATAGTGAATGCAATGTTTCAGCAAATAGAAGAGAAATTTAAAAAGAAAAACACTAGGCAACAGAGATTTTTGTCATGCTGTTTTATTGATATGCAGATTCAAAGAAATCAAAGTCACCATTTAATCGTGCTGAACCTGGGAGGGCAGGTCCAAGGATAGGTGCACCCCAAATATAAAACAACACCACAATGTGAAGACATGTCAATGTTACACTATGATTAGAATACTCAGCAATAATTCTGGATAACCTTAGACACAAAATTGCTTATATTGATGACCAGCAAACCAAGTTAGGGTTTGTAAAGTACAGGAATACGCTTCGTGGTTCTACACATAGGTTTTCTTGACAGGTCCTTCCTCCGTGATTTCTTCTTCAGTTATGGTTTCTAGTTCACAGTTAATGTGCAGATGAATCTCCTGGAACCTCAAAGGAAAAGAAATACATTAAAATAGGGAATTGAAGTCCAACCATCTTCAAGAAGCCAAGATTGAGAAACACAGCAACAGAAAGAACTTGGAACAAGGACAGGTGGACTTGGATGCTTCTTTCTCTTTCTCTCTGTCGCAAAGATGCTTTTTCAAAAGGCAACTGGCCTTTCTTTGTTCTTCTTTGAAAATATTTCACTTCTTACCCCAGAAGCTTCACAGAATAACAGAGCTGAAAGTCCAGTTGCCTTTTGAAAAAGCATCTCTGAGACAACCATGACGTGGAAGGTTGAGAATCTGCAGAATTGTCTTTCTCTCTGTGTCCCTTCTGTTCTCCAAGGGTCTTTGCTACCCACACTAACTAATGTGGTAAGACACCCAGAGATTTGTGCGTTTGGCAGTGATATAAATTCAAGAAACAAATACATTTAATCAACTCACTTCTGGGCTGGTGTGGCTTCGGGCTCAGGTGTAGTATCCTGAAGATCTCTGTTGCGTGTCTCAGGAAGGAAACAGCAGAGGATTCCTGCAACCAACGTTAAGCTTCCACAGATGAACATAGGAATAGCAAGGTGGTATCTGGCCAACATGCCAACTAATGGCGCAAGGATGCCCGCTACACGAGCAGACGTGGAGCACAAGCCAAGGGCGAATTGTCTGGTGGAAGAAATAGAATAAAACAAATTGAGTCTCTCAACCTTACTGGTAAAAAGTCTTCAGATTAAAAGAAATGAGAAGCAAATAATGTGAACGTCCTCTCTTCTAGGAATCCTGGAAGCTGAAGTCTACACATCTTAAAGTTGCCAAGTTTGAAAAACACTGCAAACAAATTATATATTGCATTTATTTTAATAATGGGGAGGGCACACTTCTTATTTTGTTGTTTGTGCTGTCCAGAGTCCCAGTGCTTGATTGAGGTGTCTTTATAAATCAAGTAAGTAAATAAACAATATAAACACATAAATAATATCTTTACCTCACAACTGTGGGAAATATCTCAGCAGAAAACAGATAAGTGGTTGAAAAGGAAGCAGCCATAGCAGACTTTCCAATCACGGCTAGCACAGTCACAATAATAGGGAATTCTGGAGAGAAAAAAACACAGTGAGGTGAGAAAGAGCACAGAAGATCTAACTTGAGGTGTTACAGAACATTGAAAGCTTCAAAACTGGGGTCTAGCTTTACACAAATCCATGAGTGGATTTAGTTGGTTTCTATGACCCTTTTCAGGAAAAAAAGTTTTAGTCACATTGGATTCCTGTCCTAATCAGGAAGGCTCAGTCACTAATGAGATGCCACCAAGAAGAAAATACAAAAGTGGAAAACATAAATTAAGAGTTGGGATCAATGCCTGCACGTCTCATCTTTCTCTGAAAAAACGGCTCTAATGCTGAAAAAGATGGAAGGAAAGAGAAAAAGTTACAGTGGTAAATGGGACATCTTTGCAAGACCTGAAGGACCAAGTTGGAGACAGATCTTTGTGGAGAAAAATCTCAACTGTGTGATTGCCAAGGTTTAAAAACAAGTTTTATGGCACATAAGCAATCAACCCTGCTAAATCAGGTCACTGCAATATTTTGAGCTGCCAAGATCACCTTGCTATTTTGGTTCCCAAATATCTAAGGTACCTTTTGGGATCACGCAGATGAGCACACACATGATTCCTCCCAGGATGAGCCAAGTGGACTGGCACTTCTTCCTCCCAATCCATTCGAGCAGAAAAATGGAGAGGATACGAGATGGGATTTCCACAGCTCCAAAGATGAGTTGGGTCAAGTATATGTTCAAGCCAAAATCCCCAACGTGAAGACTCAGTTCGTAATACACCAGACTGTCCACAAACCTGAGGGTAGAATGTGAAGTTGAGATGCTTCTGAGAAGTTGCGTCAGCTTCCCATACATTACATTGAAAATACATCTGCTTTGTGAGTTTTTTTTTAAAATGCCTTTTAAAGAAGACTTACCACACCCAAGCCATGATCAAAGTCATGTTCCTCAGATACGATTTGTTGAAAAGGTTTAGGATGTATCTATTGGACACCTTCTTTTCTGGAGCCAACTGGAATGAGCACAAAATGGAAGACAAAACATTACAGTAGTCAAATTTCATGGTTACTATCCTGTAAAATATATGTTGGCTACTAAGCTCCTAAATTTTGGTTAGGATGCTGTGACAGTCCTAAGTGCAAGTAGTAAGTCACTTTTTTCAGTGCTGTTGTAGCTTTGAACAGTCACTGCATGGATGGCAGTGTGTCAAGGAATACCTGTGTACTTTTTGGATTAAAAAAACCAGCTTTTGAGCCTTGTTGTGTAAAGCTGGGCAGAGGTTTTAGCCATAACTTTAAAAAGAAGCAGAGTAGAAAAAAAAACAGATATTTTGTCCAAAATATGCCTTCCGGGAGGAAAAGAAGTTAAGAACCACAGGAAGGGGAAAAAAAACAAAAACTAGAAGTTATAGCATTGGAAAAAAGTAATAAAGCCAATTTTGATCTCCTTTTTAAAATGTTCTTTTCTAAAATGTTCCTCTAAAGCAGGGGTTCTCAACCTTGGCAACTTTAAGACTTGTGGACTTCAACTCCCAGAATTCCTCAGCCAGCTTTGCTGGCTGAGGAATTCTGGGAGTTGAAGTCCACAAGTCTTAAAGTTGCCAAGGTTGAGAACCCCTGCTCTAAAGGAGCATTAAAATAACTATGCATTTGGTACCTGATCCAGGATATCCACAGAAAAGGTATGGTTGTTGATGGCAGCAGCTTTTAGGAGGATATCTTTGGCTTCTCCCATTTTCTTTTTGGTTATCAGCCATCGAGCAGAGCTTGGAAGGACCCTGCAACAGATAAAAACATAAATCAGAAGTGGAAACAGAATTGTGTGTGTGTGTGAATGAACTGAATTCAAATAGCAACAAGAGCTGTACACTTTCTTGTAGGCCAGTGTTTCTTAATCTCAGAAATTTTAAGAAGCCTGGACTTCAACTCCACATGCTGGCTGGGAATTTCTTGGAGTTGAAGTCCAGATCTTTTAAATTTCCAAAGCTGAGAACAATCAAGTATATTAGCAAAAATCAAACTGACCTGAATCAAAAATGTAAGTTCAAATCGCAGGAACAGATTTTGGATGCCCACAAAAAGCTGAAGATGCAAATTCCTTGTAGCAAAAATGCAAGAGACTTACCAAGCGTAGAAAAAGATGAGAAATGCAGGGGCTGAAGTCGTTATTTGAAACAGTCGCCAGTCACGGACAAAGTAGGCCACGCCAGCTAGAGCCATTTGACCCAGCGCATTGGCACAATGAATGATGATCAGCGCCTGTGGACGGTAAGATGAGCCCACCCACTCCGAACCTAAAGGGAATTTGAAAACTCAAAAAAAGTCTCTTCACAAAGAAACTTTTCCACCCACTGCATTTTCCATTCAGAAATCCTTTCCCAACCCTGAACATTGAATAAAGGTCTCATTTTACAGTCTGCAATCAAAATCTGCCACTGAGCACCTCTACATTTTGACCCAGTGTCTTCTGGACCCTCTGAACCCCCTTTGTGGCACCCCAGAGATCCCCACCTTGAAATGCAGACAAAGGAAGCCAGTGGCATAATGTCTCCAAGTCTTGAGATAAGAAATATTCAGAGAACTTCCTGGAAGCTCAAAAATCAAGTTACAGCACATTGGTTTGAAAAGCAAAGGGTGTGATCTTTTTAGAAGTTTACATTTGGGCTTCTAGGACTTACTCAAGGTTGCAATGCTGATGCTGATCCCAGCCAAGGCTGCTCCTACAACAAATCTCAGGGCAATGTAGACGTAGAAATGCGGTGCCAAACTTAATGCAGTCCCAAAGAATCCCATTATGAACAGGGTAACTAGGATGGACATCCGACTGCCAATCCTGGAGAAAACAATGCAAGAAGGGTCAGTTGTAATGCTCAGAATGAAAAAACGACAATAACACTTTTTTAAAAGAAAAATCCATGGGCTGTTTTCCGTAGAGAGAAGTAAGTTGGGTTTGTATAGCAAACAAAGCTGGGCTGAAGAGCCTTCAGGAAGAGGGTCAAATGAAGTGAAGACAGTAAGCATAACCATGGGATCAGAGCACTATCATCAACATATACACAGATAGGGCTTTGATCCCATAGATGTGATTACCGCTATCTTGATGATCAGATTTGCGACACATTCCATGAAAGACCCAGGTCTCTGGAGACATCCATAATGCTGGAAAAACTGAAGGAAAGAGAAGGAGGCAAGCCAGAAACAAAGCAGAATGGACTCATTAAAGAACTAATAGGTGTACTTTTGAAAAACCTGAAGAATTACGTTGGGGAACAGATAATCCAGAAGTAAAACACGTGTAAAAAGAGGCAGGGCACAGAAGTTAACTTTTGTTAACTTTTTGACACCTTGCCTGCACAGACTGCTAAACCACCCCTTCAGCCTCCCAGCTGCTGTGTGAAATGTGTCACCTTACCTGTTACTCAATGAGCCGAAGATCAGTGATCCAGCCAGAAGTCCGCCCATGAAAATGGATTGGGAGATGTCGTTTAAGTCCCTTTGGTGGCAGACCAGATCAAACTAAAGGAGACAAAGATAAAATTACACCATAGTTAACTTCTTGAATTCCGCAGCCAGCATTCTCTAGGATAACAGGAAAGCTGCCCCAATTCCATCAATTGCTTTGAAAAGGATGAGGCAATTCTCACGATTAGAATCATTTAAAAGGAATGCAGTGGTACACATACCTCGGTAACCAGAGTTGGCACGCTCATTGTCGGATACACCCATCCTTGTTCACAACCCTGGGTAGAATTGAGCCCGTATTTTATGATCGATTCAATGTCCGAATCTACTGGAGTGAATCTAGAACATTCATCCAGAGAATCATCCATTCTCTTAGGAATGGTTAAATTTAACACCTGTTGAATGGTTAAGTTAGGGCTAATTGCTCGGATCCAGCTGGTGTTGCAGTAGTGAGGTACATCGATACTAATGAAGATTTGGCCGAACATGTGAAAGGGAGTCAAGAAACTTGGGATGCAAAGCAACAGCACCAAACATTTCTGAAACGCCCCATATTCGCCTATCATTCTCAAGACGTCTCCAAATCCTGACATTGTAAATTCCAATGCCGGATTAAACTGTGAGTCTGAAATTAAAATATAAACAGAATCAGCAATAATAATAAAGTAAGAGAAAGAGAGAGCAAGGAAGCAAGGCAGAAAAATGCGTGGACTTCAATTCTATAGCTGCGAAATTCTAAATCCGCTCTCCTTACAATTGAGAAACGCGGCTCTGGCTCGTTGTCTGAATGAGCATTTTAAAATCGCAGGCATAGCCGCAAAAGCCGCGTTTTTCAACCTCGGCAACTTTAAAGCGACTGGACTTCAATTCCAAGGCTGCAGAATTGTGGGCACTGAAATCCACTCATCTTGAAAGTTGCCGAGGTTGAGAGACGCTGCTTTAACTTGTTGTCTGAATAGGCAACTTTAAATTACGCGCGCAACTCCTAACGCAGAGCTAAAGCGGCGTTTCGCTTTTTTTTTTTTTCTTTCCTCTACCTCCGCCGCTTTGAAACGAGAGGGGCTTAAATTCCTCCGCTGTGGAATTTTAAAGCCATTTAAAGTCGCCGAAGTGAGAGGCGTCGCTTTAGCTTGTTTGAATTAACTCTTTAAATTAGACGCAACTACGGGGAGTTGAAGCCCACTCGTCTTAAAAGTTGCCACGGTTGAGAAATACCGCTTTAGCTGCTATGCTAAGAGCGGCTTGCAGTTAAAACCGCTTCAAATCAAAGCAATGAACAAGAGCAAGCTATAAAACAAATGGGCTTCGTATTAGGCACGTAAATTGCATGTTTGATAAAATACCCACCCAAAAGGGATTTAACCTGGGTAGCAAATTAAGATTAACTTAATTTAAATAATTTAAGAAAGCCCCGTATGTCCTTAAACTATCAGAAAAGGTCCGTGAAAAACAAACGGACTCCAGCCACGTATACGGTAGAAACGGACCTGTTTTATTTGTACTGGAATGCATCTCATTTGGTATTATAGAACAAATGAGTAAAAACATTCCTCAGAATGTGCAATAATCCAAATTTTGCATTTCAGTTGATAGAAATATCAAAAACGTGCAAAAATAATACAAATATTCTTTAAAGTAACATGTAAAATTAATCACAGAAAATTGTTGCAAAGACAGTATACTAGGCAGCATTTTAAAACCTATTTGGAGAAATGGAGAGCAATAAAAATACAAATAGTTTGTTAAAATAGGCTTTTTAAAAAAAAAAGAAAAAGAAACTAATTTTGCTCTATCTGCAGAAACGAGAAACCAAGAAAACATGAGATATTTGTAAAAATGAGAACTAAAGTTGCTAAATAAAGGCAAAGAAACATGGAGGTCAATTCATGAAATCCCCTTGAAGTTATTTTCTCAAAGAAATATCATGAAGAAGCCAGCATGGCTCTCTAAGAAACTCGCAGCACAAGCCAGAAAAGTTTTTTCTATCATTGCAAAGTTAGTACCTGTGCACCGCTGGAAGAGATTCACCAAGCGCCCAAAAAGTGAAGAGAATGGCGCCCCTCCCAGCACTTTTATAGCTTTTAAGACATAATTAGCTGCCTTTGTTTCACAGTTATATCAAACACCTGTGTGAGCAGACACACCCCCTTTGCATAACACACAGATGTTGCATTAGCGCAGAGATGAGCCTTTCCCACTCAAATGTCTTATCGCTGTTAGTTCGTTCTCTCCCCAACAGGAGGGGGGAAAATGAGTAGAACAGAATACTCCTGAGAAGTAACTAGCAACTTTACCAAAACAGTGGCAACAGAAATGGAGTAAGAAGACAACACAGCCTGAATTAAAGTCCTTGAGCCATTTAAGATGTCCCATTGCTAATTAAAACAATGCACGGGTTGTATTGCCTAAAAAAGCTTTGCTGCTAATTACTTCAGAGAAATAGAGAGGGCTAGGTATTGTCGGGAAGCCCAATAGACAAACAGGAGAAAACTCTGAAGGAAGGTGTTTTCCAAAACCAGGATTCCATTTTGTTGCTCAGTCCTAAAAGAAATCCATATACAAATGGTCTAATACAGGTAGTCCTTGACTTATGACCACAACTGAGCCCAAAATTCATGTTACTAAGTGAGACATTTGCTAAGAGAGTTTTGTCCCCATTTTATGACCTTTCTTGCCACAGTTGTTAAGCGAAACGCTGCAGTGGTTAAATTAGCAACATGGTTGTTAAGTGAATCTGGCTTCCCCCCTTGACTTTGCTTGTCAGAAGGTCGCAAAAGGGGATCACTTGACCTTAATACAGAGCAACAGTCATAAGTACGAGTCAGTTGCCAAGCATCTGAATATTGATCATGGGGGGATGCTGCAAAGGGCTGTAAGTGTGAAAAATGGTCATGTCACTTTTTTCAGTGCCGTTGTAACTTTGAACGGTCACTAAATGAGGTGTTGTAAGTTGAGGACAGCCTGTATATCTGGAGCTGGGACATTAATGGAAGCTATCTTAGGTCTGCAACTACTACCGGTATCTCATGCACATGAGAAAAACAGGCCATTTTGGTCAAGATAGCTGTGCTTTTGAAGGCATCTTAGGAGCGTGACTTCATTCTTCTGCTTCCTAAGCCAGGTTAGACAACCAAAAGACTGCAGTGTCACCAAAAACCCTCTCACTTTGTCAACTGTTCACTATAATTAGCCGGGCAATTATTTGGGATACAATTCGGATCCCATTTGAATGCCAAAACAATGTTTCAGATAGCAACAATAGAGACATCTAGCTGAGCTTTTTCACACAACGGTCCATGTGAAGAAAAACAGAGACCATTCAAATCATTTATTGCGATCAGTGTGTATGATGTTTTGTAGGTGAAATTGCTTGTATCACATCACATGCCAACATGAATATTATAATTCGTTCGTAGTTCAGCTGATGTAACTTGGAGTCCTTCTTGCCAGATACACTGAATATTACTCCATTTGTACAACCCAAGGATGCTGAGAGATTCTTGGCAAGACCTCACCTTTAGGGCTTCACCTTGTTATATCTGCACATGATCTGCTGAAGAAGTGATATGAAATGAGAGGGAGTTTGGTGCAGTGGTTAAAGTGCTGGCCTAAAAACCAGGAGACTGTGAGTTCCACCTCAGACATAAAAGATGGCTGGGAGCTTTCACCACTAAACCAAACTAGATCTGAATGATTCTGTTGGACTTCTCAAAAGCTTTTGATGTTCTTCTAAACAGGCTGGGATGCAATTTTAAAGAACCTTTCATCATACTACCCATCCTCCTCATGGGAATCAATTCAAAATGTAACTGTGGGACATTCAATACCATTTATGGAAGGATGGACAATGACTCTAAAGGACCCCAGCCCAAATATTGATCTGAACCGAATCTAATTCGTCTCCTGATCCAGTAGCTGGTTGACAGGTTCTTGGGAGCTTCATCGTGGTGGATGCACAGTCACAGTCAAAAGCTGTGACAATAATATGTACATGGGGACAACTGGATAAAAAATAAGGTCTATCCAGGCCACACAGACCACCATCTCTCTGTGGCTCCTCAGATTATGAGTTGTCCTTATGTTGCCAACGATGTCCTTCAGGATTCACCTTGCATAATAGATGTCCTACTGGTTATGAATTCACAGATGACCATCCACCCAGCCATATACTTTTATTTTTATTATTATTATTGCCACCCCACCCACCCACCCCAAAAAACAAGAAAGACATGCAGAGTTACTTCTGAGCAATTTCCTTTATTGTTCTTCACCTATAGAAGCAATCTTGTCACACTAAATCAATTGCTTGCATCATTAAAGATATACTCTGAGAACTTCTAGGGAGGGTCCATCTTGACCTTCTTAATCAAACTATCTAAAGTTTGCTCCCTCTCTCTCTCTCCCGTATTCCACCAAAATTGTCCCATTCAAGGTTGTCCATCTGCTGTTTTAAATGACAGCTGCTCATCATGTTCAACTTCTCATGGGGTGTTTTATGTGGGTTGCCCCCTTAGCGTGGAAGGATAGACAAGCAAACCAATTTTTCTATATTGTTTTGTTATGTCTGCCCTAAGATCTCCCTCCTCCTTAAAAATCTGCATTTCTTAGCTTCATCTTTGCTGGCATTCACCATCCATTTTTCTTTTTAAAGAAATGATTTTTCCCCCCAAAGGAAGCTTTATGTGGTAATAAGTGTTTTGGTGTTTTTTTTTTGTTATTGGTGACATGCAGACAAAGGAGAATCAAAGAAATTCCAGAGATTTGGGTGTGGCTGACCTGAAGAACAACAACTCAAGAACAGGAACAATCTTTTCCTTTAAAAAAAAAGAAAGAAAGAAAGAAAAGCCAAAGATTGGGAGAAAAAAAGCAAAATGCTGATGTGGAAAGGTGATAATTTGGATTGAGAACATCTGAGAAGAATCAGCAAAATGAAAACTCGTGGTCCCATTTCAGAATGGGAGGTCCTCACAAGCAATTTCCCTAAAAAAAAAAAAAAAGACCTCTGCAAGTGCTAATTGCATATTTGGTTTCGCTGGGCGTAGATTTTAAAGGTAAAAATCACCCCGTGCCAAAGCACCAAGTTAAATCTCCAAAGTAGAAAAGACTTTCTGAATTCAACAGAATTGTTGGCTGTGTTTGCACAAAGTTGAATAGATTTACTCCTGCTTTATTTATTTTTTCCTCTGCTTCGCATGTTGTTACAGATTTAACCCATGAATGATAAACTAGAGTTTAAACTGATTTCCTTAAAAAAAAAAAGAGCTAACAATGCTAACTAAAAAAATACCTTAAACAAAAGCAGTGAGTTGGCAATCATAGTAAGAATAGATTAACCATCATTAGCAAAATAAGTCCCATTGAAAGCAATTGGTGTACTCAATAACCCGGTGCACCTATTATAATAAACTATGGTTTCTTGATTAAACCAAGAGTGGCTGACTTTATCCATCACTTTATGGCATGGATCCCACTAAGCCAAATCACATGAACTGTGTTAGGTTGCAGCCTAATCTGTGAAAGATATTTACTCTCTAAACAAGCACACCACTTTTTCCTGCTCTGCTCACAGTACAGAGAAATCTACCAATTTTTCTCCAATCTGCATCCTCGACATGCTGAGTCAATCCATCCATTGACTTAGAAATGTGTGGTGGTTATCCTTTCACTAATACAATTGCCTTTATTTGGTTTTATGCATCCATTTTGCACGCTGTCACTGGCTTCCTTGCTCTTCCTAAAAGTGAGAAAAGTTAAAAACAGGTTTCATTATATGTAATATATGTAGTCCAACATTTCATTTAGTGACTGTTCAAAGTTACGACACTGTAAAAAGTGACTTATGACCGTTTTTCACACTTAACAACCGTTGCAGCATCCCCTTGGTCATGTGATTAAAATTCAGATGCTTGGCAACTGGCTCACATATATCCTGGGATCCTGAGCATCAAGGACCCCAGAGTCCTCCTGCTCCCCCTCTCCATGAACCCCACTCCCTTCTAGCACTGATGATGTTACCTAATGTGGTAATATAATGAAATGTAAAAAAACAACAAAGCTCAAAGAACACCTAGAGTCCCACAAACTTCCTCCACTTCGCCACTTCTCCACTCTGCAAACCCTTTCTATCTCTGATGATGTTACCTAGTTGGGTCATGAAATGTCTGCAAGAAAACAACCAAGCTCAGAGAGCACCAAAGACCCCAGAGTTCTCCTCCTCCTCCTTCTTCCCCCCTTCTAGCACTGATGATGTTACCTAGTTGGGTCATGAAATGTCTGCAAGAAAACAACTAAGCTCAGAGAGCACCAAACACCCCACAGTTCTCCTCCTCCTCCCCCCCCCCTTCTAGCACTGATGATGTTACCTAGTTGGGTCATGAAATGTCTGCAAGAAAACAACCAAGCTCAGAGAGCACCAAAGACCCCACAGTTCTCCTCCTCCTCCTCCTCCTCCTCCTCCTCCCCTCCTCCCCCTCCTCCTCTCCACACACCCCACTCCCTTCTATCTCTGATGATGTTACCTAGTTGGGTCATGAAACGTCTGCAAGAAAACAACCAAGCTCAGAGAGCACCAAAGACCCCACAGTTCTCCTCCTCCTCCCCTTTCTAGCACTGATGATGTTACCTAGTTGGGTCATGAAATGTCTGCAAGAAAACAACCAAGCTCAGAGAGCACCAAAGACCCCACAGTTCTCCTCCTCCTCCTCCTCCTCCTCCTCCTCCTCCCCTCCTCCCCCTCCTCCTCTCCACACACCCCACTCCCTTCTATCTCTGATGATGTTACCTAGTTGGGTCATGAAACGTCTGCAAGAAAACAACCAAGCTCAGAGAGCACCAAAGACCCCACAGTTCTCCTCCTCCTCCTTCTTCCCCCCTTCTAGCACTGATGATGTTACCTAGTTGGGTCATGAAATGTCTGCAAGAAAACAACTAAGCTCAGAGAGCACCAAACACCCCACAGTTCTCCTCCTCCTCCTCCTCCACCCCTTTCTAGCACTGATGATGTTACCTAGTTGGGTCATGAAATGTCTGCAAGAAAACAACCAAGCTCAGAGAGCACCAAAGACCCCACAGTTCTCCTCCTCCTCCTCCTCCTCCTCCTCCCCTCCTCCCCCTCCTCCTCTCCACACACCCCACTCCCTTCTATCTCTGATGATGTTACCTAGTTGGGTCATGAAACGTCTGCAAGAAAACAACCAAGCTCAGAGAGCACCAAAGACCCCACAGTTCTCCTCCTCCTCCCCTTTCTAGCACTGATGATGTTACCTAGTTGGGTCATGAAATGTCTGCAAGAAAACAACCAAGCTCAGAGAGCACCAAAGACCCCACAGTTCTCCTCCTCCTCCTCCTCCTCCCCTCCTCCCCCTCCTCCTCTCCACACACCCCACTCCCTTCTATCTCTGATGATGTTACCTAGTTGGGTCATGAAACGTCTGCAAGAAAACAACCAAGCTCAGAGAGCACCAAACACCCCACAGTTCTCCTCCTCCTCCTCCTCCTCCTCCTCCTCCTCCCCTCCTCCCCCTCCTCCTCTCCACACACCCCACTCCCTTCTATCTCTGATGATGTTACCTAGTTGGGTCATGAAATGTCTGCAAGAAAACAACCAAGCTCAGAGAGCACCAAAGACCCCACAGTTCTCCTCCTCCTCCTCCTCCACCCCTTTCTAGCACTGATGATGTTACCTAGTTGGGTCATGAAATGTCTGCAAGAAAACAACCAAGCTCAGAGAGCACCAAAGACCCCACAGTTCTCCTCCTCCTCCTTCTTCCCCCCTTCTAGCACTGATGATGATACCTAGTTGGGTCATGAAATGTCTGCAAGAAAACAACCAAGCTCAGAGAGCACCAAAGACCCCACAGTTCTCCTCCTCCTCCTTCTTCCCCACTTCTACCGGTAGCACTGATGATGTTACCTAGTTGGGTCATGAAATGTCTGCAAGAAAACAACCAAGCTCAGAGAGCACCATCAAGGACCCCACAGTCCTCCTCCTCCTCCTTCCCCACTTCTAGCACTGATTATGTTACGTAGTTGGGTTATGAAATGTCTGCAAGAAAACAGCTAATCTCAGAGAGCACCATCAAAGACCCCAGAGTTCTCCTCCTCCTTCTTCCCCCTTTCTAGCACTGATGATGATACCTAGTTGGGTCATGAAACGTCTGCAAGAAAACAACCAAGCCCCATTTCAACCCTGAACTCAAATATTCTCTTTTATTGGTTCCATTCATGTGTTATTTAAGATATCAGTGTAGTTTCCTTGCCACAGTAGCAAAGTGATTAGCAACTGTCTTTCTCCAGATTTTTTTTTTTAATCACCTAATCCAGTTAAACCAGTGGGACGCCCTGATGCATTCTCATCAAAGAGATCCAAGCCAGCTTGGTTTCCAAGCAAAGTCTTGTCTACACCATAACAGTGAAGTTAACTGACAACATTTGATTCCCAGAAAATCTGATAGAGCTCCAAGCAGAAGGAGGGCCACAAAAGAAAAGAAAAACAACTTTTTCCTGCCAGCAATAAACAAACCAGCAAATTGCAGACCATCTGTTCTCAGCAAGAAACTGACAACTATGGATAGAAAACAAAGTGGCTAGGTTAGCTGGCTTGTTTTTAATAAAGAAGAATATTTGTAGCTTGGAGTTGAAATGAGGGGTCGTTGGTGGTCTATGAGCTTGGTGGTTTTCTTGCAGATGTTTCATTACCAAACTAGGGAACATCATCAGTGCTAGAAGGGAGTGGGGTTTATGGAGAGGAGGAGGAGGAGGAGGAGGAGGAGGAAGGACTGTGGGGTCCTTGGTGCTCTCTGAACTTGCTTGTTTTCTTGAAGACATTTCATTACCCAGCTAGGTAACATAATCAGGGTAGTCCTAAATCTAGCACTGACGATGTTACCTAGTTTGTTTTTTTGCTGGCAATTGAGGCTTATGTTCTTTAAGCATGTGCAGAGATATCACTACGGAAGTCTACTCCACATTGCCAACACAGTGCAGTGCACAAAGGAAGGGCTTGACTAATGGCATCATTTGAGGCTTGCCTTAACTTGTCCCACTTTGTGGCACATGACCTTGGTGGCTACACAACTGGGCAAAGTGCCTTAAGACAACTGACTCCTGAGTGGATCTAAGCCCAGGTTTGCTTCTCCTGGACCAGCGAGGCCAGACGTATCAAGCAAACGTCAGCCATTCCCATGGATCTTGCCTTGGTTTGTGGGTCAGGTCATCCATACAATCGGGGAGTTCCTTGCCAAGCGTCTCTGGAAGAAGGAGAGAAAAAAGGCCACCAAGGAGAGCTGTACTTCCAAAGATCGCCATGCGCAGAGAGGCGTGATATTTCCCCAGGAGACCAACCAGTGGGGAGATGATTCCAGCTACTCGGGCTGTCATCTGACATACTCCAAGTCCGGTCTGCCTGATAGGGAAGCAAAACAGAGGCCAGGTGAAACCTAGAGGACTAAGTAGAACTTAGTAGAGCTAAGGAGAAATTTCCTGACAGTCATAACAATTAACCAGTGGAACTACCTGCCTCTAGAACAGGCATGTCAAATACGTGACCTATCGGAATTTTTTCCCCATTGCCGGCAGTTTTTTAAGAAGAGACTGGACGACCATTTGTCTGAAATGGTATAGGGCAGACATGTCAAGCACAAGGCTCGGAGGCCGGATGCGGCCCGCAAAGTGGTTTCATATGGCCTGCAAAGCCGTCCTGGAAACAGTGAGGGAACGGCCCCCGCTGCCTTGGCCCTGGCCCTGGACCAGGCCGGCCGGGAGCCAATGTACAATTTTGTGGTGGCCCTCTATGCTGAAACGCATTCAGTCTTCGTTCCATAAGCCCCCCACCCCCTGCATGGCCTGAGAGGAACAGCGAGGCTCCTCCAGTGGACCATGCCTTGGCGCTTGCCCCGGTCCCCCCCCTTCTGCCAGAGACCCTCAGATCTGCCCCACTCCTGCCCAGGCCCCCACAGGCACCCTTGACGCGAACAATGTAGAGCTGGCCACGCCCACCCAGTAGGCCACAACCACTCCATCCACACCCACCCAGTAGGCCACACCCACCCTGGCCACACCCACCCAGCCCCCTGAGGGCAACCACAATGCTGATGTGGCCCTCAATGAAATTGAGTTTGACACCCCTGGTATAGGGTTTCCTGCAGAAAGTTGATCTAGATCAGCGGTTCTCAACCTGTGGGTCGCGACCCCATTTGGGGTCGAACGACCATTTCACGGGGGTCACCAAACACCGCAGTCTGCCATATTTTTTTTTGGGTCGGCCATTTTTTTTTGGTCGGCCATTTTTTCCCCCTTTGCAATGCGGGCCGTCGCGCCGCACATGCGCGATGCGGGCCCACCATTTTTTTTTGTCGGCCATTTTTTTATTTTGGTTGGCCATTTTTTGGGGGGGGTCGGCCATTTTTTTCCCCTTTGCGATGCGGGCCGTCACGCCGCACATGCGCGACGCGTCCCGTCGTGCCACGCATGCGCGATGCGGGCCGGGGTCGAGCCCCGGAAAAGGTTGAGAACTGCTGGTCTAGATGATCTCTAAGGTCCTTTCCAACTCTGTTGTTCTGTTCTGTTCTGTTCAAGAAAGCTGGCTGGGTGACATTGGGCCAGTGCCTCTCTCACAGCCCAACCCACCTCAGAGGGCTGTTGTGGTGGGGAAACTAAGAGGATGAGGATATGGGGAAACTAAGAGGTGTTGGACATTTTTTCTGCCTTGATTTATTTGTAAAACTAATAAAGCTGAAATACGAAGAAATATATACAGATAGCCCTTGACTTACAACAGAGTTCATTCTATTTAGTGAGCGTATGAAGATACAACGGCACTGGAAAAAAGTGGCTTAGGACCATTTTTCACACAACCGTTGCAGCACCCCTCCCCACGGTCAGTGATCAGAACTCAGATCCTTAGCAATTGGCTCGTATTTATGACGGTCGCCGTGTCCCGGGGCTCACGTGATTTCCTTTTGCGAGCCAAATTCAGTTGACAAACGCGTTACTAATTGAAGATCTTTAGGGATTTGCTTAACAACCGTGGCCAGAAAATTTGTAAAATGAGGCAAAACTGACTCAACAAATGTCTCACTTAACAACATAAATGCCGGGCTCAACTGAGGTCGTAAGTGGAGGACCATCTGTCAATCAGCCACTGGGGAAACCTCCACAGCAGTGCAATGATTCACAGGTTTTGGCAGACCCTCCCTACTTTCTCTTCCCATCTCCCCCAACCCTTCAGAAGCTGCTAACTCAAACAGTAGCTGAGAATCCCAGTTGGGTGGACTTTGCCCTGAAACCCAGAGAGCCCCCCTCTCTCTTCACCCCCACCTCAGTGGTCATCATAGCTCAGCTACTCTTCTGGTTAATCTGGGGTAAGGAGGAGAGAAAACCCAGTAGGAGAAGTGATTTGTCTCTCCAAAGAAGGAAATCCCCGCAGGATCAGGCCCAAGGGAGAGAGACGGGGAAGGGAGATCAGCAAGCCAAGAAACACACGATTCAGGGATTATGGGAGGACTACTTTATCGTGGTAAGGTATTGTGGCAGAAATGCGAAAGTCTGCCCCAAATTTTCCCTATGTGTCTCGTGAGAAACAACAACGTTGAGATGGGAGTGTGTGTTATTGTGCTACTTGGTAGATCAGATAGGAAAACGCTGCCACAGATCTTACTAAGGTTTCATTAAAGGTTCTGAAAAATAAGCTTCTCTGTTTTTTATCTGCTTATTTCCTTGGCCCGCATCACTTTCCCAGGGTTAGTCCCTGCATACCATTTACACTTTCTCATGCTTTCCGCTTTTCTCAGACCTGAGCAATTATTTCGCCTCTCCCCCTCCCCTTAATCAAGGCTAGAGAAAATTCTTCCCCACGAGCAGCCTACGCTGATCGCTGATCAGTAGCAGCTGGCCAGTTGGCCAGACTATAGCATTAAAGTCAAGGTCAGTGAATCACATCATCTAGTGCCTGAGCAAAACTGGCTTCTCAATTTCAATCAGAATAGAGCTGGAAGGGACCTCGGAGGTCTTCTAGTCCAACCCCCTGGTCAGGCAGGAGTCCCTATACAAATTGAGACAAGTGGCTGTCCAGTCTCTCCTAAAAAACCCCAGTGATGAAGCACCCACAAGTTCTGAAGGGAAGCCATTCCACTAATTAATTATCCTCACTGTTAGGAAGTTTCTCCTTAATTCCAGGTTGCTTCTCTCCTTGATTAGTGTCCATCTGTTGCTTTTTGTCAGAGAGCTTGACCCCTTCCTCCCTATGGCAGCCCCTTAGATATTGGAAGACCGCTATCATGTCCCACCTAGTCTTTTTTTTCCTCCAGACTGTACCAATTCCTGCAACCGTTCTTCATATGTTTTAGCCTCCAATTCTTTAATCTCATCCTAGTTGCTCTTCTATGCATTTTTTTCCAAAGTCTCAACATCTTTTCTCAACATCTTTTTACTGTTGACTAAAACTGGATGCAGTATTCCAGGTCTGGTCTTAAAATATAGCCTGATGGGAGAAATAATCTATTACTTTCATCCATTGTGGTGGTACAGTGGTTAGAATGCAGTACTGCAGGCTACTTCTGCTGAAGTTATATAACTGCTATCACT